>VZSC01008284.1:256028-277356 GCA_013398225.1 Steatornis caripensis
CAAATCATCGATTTTGAGCAGCATTTCTGTATTCTGGGGAGTTACTTCACTGACATGGAACCTGACAATATTAAAATGTAAGTTACAGGATTAAATAAGATTTTATTGTCACATTTAACTGCTTTGTCAGAGATGTACATTTTGCAGGTTTCTGTGCGGAATAAAAATAAGAACGGTAGTTGCCATCTTGTCAATTCTGATTTCGACACACACCCGTCTGTGCCACCTGAACCACAGGTGCTCGCAGACAGCCAGCGGTAACACCAGAGCAAGTTCTCTGTTAAATGGATTGCAACACTCGAAGACAAAAATGCATCAAGTTAAGGCTAACGAGAGTAATGTAGACTAGTTAAGAGAGATCACTAGATGTTTAACGGTGGAAACACTCAATAGAAGAGTGGCAATTTTAACACCTCTTTTTTTTTCCAAAGTCATTTTGCTTCATTTAGTACAGGTAAGGAGAGGCTAATGAACAGACTTTTGCCTACATATACAATACGTACTGACATTTTAGTCTTTTGTAAATCCGATATATTTAAAATTGTAAGCGACTGCTTTGTTCTTCTGGGCGTAAACCAAAGAAGTGGTTATTGACACCTCAAAGCGAAAAATGCTTAAGATAACCTCATCTTAAAACGTGTACTTTCTCATTTACAGATCAAGGATAAAGTCCAATCTACAAACTTCTTAGTGGCACAGTTTCACATATTTTGGGCAACATTAGCATACAAGCAGTATTTAAATAAAAATAAGTGCATCCAAACATGAAATTCCCTAAATATACCACACTTCATTTATCCCTAACGGCAATTTTCTGACGAGAGCTGTAATTCTAATTAAAATAATCATTTACACATTCCACCCAGAGGGAAAGAGGTAATAAACCCAGGGGACTCTCCAAACAACCTTCTCCTACCCTATCCCCTATTTATTACACAAAATAACTCATCTAGAAGCGTAAATCCAATATTCAAATGCAAATAAAATGCAAGAAGCAGTCTCTGATGTTTGTAATTTGCAGACTCCAAAGTCCAATCATGACGGAATTTACTACTTCTGTCAGTCATTTACTCCTGTACACGCACTTCGTGTTTATGCTAAAATAACAAATGAGACAGTAAATGAGGCTAGTGTGGCATAAAGTCATTGTAAACCCAGCAAAACCAGAATAATTGCATTTATGACATTCATGTGGATGATTCACCAGTCACCCCACCCCCCTACACCCTTTACAGAAAAAAAGGCAACCATCAGTTTAAGTGATACACACATTCTGCTAGTAAAAAAAGCAGAAACAAACCCCTCTCTGTTACAAGAGCAAGCCGATAGAAGAAGGTAGACCACATCTGTTCCGATAGGGCTTTTCAGAATTATCAAAATTTCTTAGCTCGCAAAGGCCGATTTGGCTTACCATACAAAGCTATTTTGAAGGCGGCTGATGTATTTATTCCCTTTCAAAAATTAAAATTCAAGGCATGATAGTGCAAGAGGTAAGTTCTGATTTGAGAACAGTATTTGTAGACTAACTGTGCTTAGTTACTACATCCCAATTTATTGTCTTAAAGAAAATACGGCAACAAAAGCTACAAGATCTCTACAAATTTCATTTTGCCTAAATTTACCAGTACATCCATGAATCTCATCAGTATTAGTACAACTTGATTATCCTAATGATTCCATTATAAAACTTGCAAAATGTATCACAAGGTGAACAAACCATCTAGTGCAAGTCTTCTACATTTTGTGTGCACTGTAATCCTGTGTAGTTCATTTCCTCCAGGTTAAATCCCCAAAATCTCTCTGTAACAATTATGAAAAAACAGTGTCACGTGGATTTTCTTTTTCCCCTCCCCTATCAAATCTGAGAAGTTTGAGTGTGCCTGGAATCGCCATCAGGATGTGCTGAAGGTCGTGAATCCCTTGTCTGTGAGTATTCGCTGTCAGATGACTCCGTAGGTTCAAGCAAATTTTCGTAATCACTGTCTTCTGATTCGTCAACATTGTCACCAACTGCTCTTTGGGAAGACGGCATGGATGCTCCGTTACCGGAATATTTCAATCCTGCATTTGTGGAAACATAACTGGAAGAACCTACTGCTTGAGGTCGAGGCATAAAAACATTGCTTTCTAGGAGACCGTGACCGACAGTACTTTCTTGACCGGTTGCATTGAAATCGGAATACGGAGGGGGAGGATCAGAGACATCTGAATCTTCAAGTGTGCAGCCTTCCACAGCAAATCCAGTGTAGGACATTCGTGGAACAAACATAGGTTCCAAGTTATCTGTTGGCATTTGCCTGCTTAAAATTGCTTGCTTCATTCCTACAAAAGCAAAGAAAATCGGTGTACTTAATGCTTACTTTGCAATATGCTTTAATAACCCAGCTGTAACATACCACACTCACCCAGCCCTTAACTGTTCTCTCTTCTTTCTGATTGTTATTAAACGTTCATCCCTGGCATTGCTTTCAGACTCCAGCACTGGATCTTTTCCCCTCAGTCTCCACTGCTCATCTTTGGCAAATCTGATTTTCGTATTGATGACCATATCGCACACACTATCCCTAACCGTCACGTCAAATCTTGCTCATTCCTACGTCCTATTCTTTGTCAACTTCAAAGAGTATCTTCCATAAATTTAGCAGTACATCCACGAAACTCAACAGTAACAGCGCAACTTAGTTCTCCTAATGATCCCATTTCAAAACCAAAATGTCTTTAGAAAACAAATAAACTAAGCGCAAGTGTGCTACATTTTTATGTGCACAGTCATCCTGCACAGTTCATTTCCTCCGGTTTAAGTTCCCTGAAAACACAGCTATAGGACGTTTCCATAACCTGTTGCTCTTCCCGCCTCATCTTCTCTCTGTACGTCTCTGTTCCTTCTCGTATCAAGAACTGGCCATGCTAGGGCTCATCGTGCCCATTCCTCTCCTATGTCTTATTTCGTACTGAAAGCTTGACTCAACTTTGATCAGACAGTATCAGCTTCTGCTGTTGATGCTGCAGCTTAAGATCACACCTCTCTACTTTCTCTTGCCATACCCCTTGCGCTAGGGGACAATCTCATGAACACCAGCAAAAAAAGCCACCTTGTCTTCCTTGCTCAGATTATTATTTTAAAAACTTTTCCTCCTAATGTCTGTGATCGGCTTAGCGGGATGCTGAGACCACCGTGTATCATGCTCACCTTCAGCTAGCCAAAACATCTGTGCTCACGTCCCAACTCACATTTAGACTGCTAACCAGTTTGCTGAGTAAGAATCATATTTTCAGCCTGTGTTTCTGGATCCCTAGCAGTGATCCACAACCGGGGCTCTCGCGCTGCTCTAACACCAGCAAGGCACATTGCCCACCATAACTGGAAAAAATCAGGCACAATCCCTGAAACCTGTTCCCTGTGAAAAGCTGGGGGTAATGGGTAAAACCACCACTTCCATGATTTGACGCTTATTTAAGTAATTGTACAGTTAAGACAGTTGCTATAAATAAACTCGCCCACTAAGTACAGGGTCTCACTCCAATCCACGTGGTTTTAACAACCAAAGCAAGACCAAAAGCCACAGTTATGTCTTGCCTTTAAAGATTTCACAGCATCTCCATGTTTCATAAAGAACAGACAGCAACATAAGCACCATCAGGATTAAAAAAAAAAGCTGAAGAACTGGTTAAAAAAGAATGACAATGGTTAACAGTCACATTGGCAAGAGACATCGAGATGAAGCTCCCACGGCTCTGCACCGGAACTGGAAATATACCCACAGTAACAGCCTAAATGATGGAATTTAATTAGCACATGCTTATTAAAATTATAGATGGCACTATGCTAGTAATAACTGCAAGTATAACAGAGTATTGGAACAGGAATTTCAAAGCGATCTTAACAAATGAGATGATTTGGAAAATAATTTAAGGAAGACACGCACAGGAATACTGAACTGCACAAATGGCAAAACGAGGAACAGTTACGTCCTTCTGCAGAAAAGAAACACAGGTTTACTGTTCATTTACGTAAGCTATACATATCGACATGCATTAAGTGTGCTCAGCCGTTGAGAAACAGGTAAGTATTATTTCAGTGTGTACCGTAATGGTTAAGGCTGCAACTGGAATACGGTATCTAACTTTGAACACCACAGTTTTGAGAAACAGGGAAAAACTGGAGAAACTCCACAAAAGAGAAAGACTCTTTAAGGGGTCTAGGTATCATGATCGAAAAGGAAAGACTGAAGTAAGTGAGAAAATTAGAAAAGACTGAGGAAACAGTTTAAGTCTTCAAAGGTGCATAAGAGGCTGCTGTGGAAAGGTAAGCAGAAGGCAGCTTACAGTGGTATACAATAGACACGAGGGAAAACTTCCTTGCAGGAAGGTTTGTTAAGCACTGGGAGAGACTTAAGCTCTTGACTGGCTTCTAACTGGTTATTAACCTCCAAACATCTGTCAGAATTGACACCGGTACATTGAAAGCTGCCTTGCAGCTATGTGATAAAGAAAATTGCCTCAGCTCTACTTACTGTAACACCGTACTTCTGGAAAAAACAAAAATCAAGGCTGAAGAGTTCCTTTAATCAGGTCTATTAGGTATCTCTTCAGGAATAAAAAGAATGTATTCCCTCAAGTGGCCACGTAACAGCTCTCCATCTTTGGTCCACAGTACAAGCACCGTGGTGGGAGATTTCCTGGCACCTGGGAAGCGCACAGCACTGACTATACCCTGGAACATGCTATGACACGTACAAAATTATTTCAGTGATCTGGCAAGCAAGATCTCAACTGACTATTATGCTAGAGTGTTAAAGTAATAACCTGTTAACCAGAAATTTGTGAGAGTAACAGGCTTTTGCACAACACTACCGCAGGAATTTGAATCAAATGCTCCCTTTTCCTTCAGCTCAGAGAATGACTAACTGGAACATTTAACTCACTAAAAACAAGAAAATTCTCCCAATATTGAGAAAGCAAGAGAACAGAAGGCCAGCTTCAGTATTTAGCTACTCACATCTAAAAATATTACTGACATACAAGCTGCATGTTTTCTTGTTTCAGCCCTCTCACGTGATTATCCGCTCTGGCATAAATTTTCAGTCCGGCATTTGCATCTCACTGGTAGTATCTAGAGGCTAGCACTGACTGCTCTGCCTCCTCCCCACCATCTTTTGCCATATGGGCTGGGATCAGCTCCAGTCACGCTAAATACCCATCTCTACTTGTCGCTAGCTCGCACAGTAGCGGTTCCCTGGCTGTTTCATCTACAGCTGAGCAGGAAAAAGCAGTGACTCACGCCACTTCCATCTTTCAAATGGTCTGAGGCTGATGCTGCCTCTCTACCTTGTCTTTGAGGTTCAGAGAAGGAAGAAGCTGGGCTGAAAGATCAAACTTTGCTCTAAAATGCTCATGTGATAACAGTACCTTGCTGCCTGGAGAAAATAAAAATAACCATTCACAGCGGAAGAGGGGCCTAATGCACAGTTTAGGGTTAGGGTTAACCCATCCAAGAGATCTTTTAGACTCAAACACAGCTTGAGGTAAGATACAAAATAATAAAAAACATCTTCTAGCTAAAATTACAAAATTTGGCATTTTCTTATCATTTAAAAACATGGAAAAAAAAAGAGGCAGCCTTTGCTGAAACATCTAATTTGCTTAAGAATTACTATTTTTTTAAATATTACTTCCCGTTTGCCTATTCTCTGCTCCTACTCTTTACCTCGAGTCTTCCCTTATGCTCACAAATTAAATTAGATCAGCAATGCCGCCTTGAAAACATCCAGGCTCTTCACAAAAACCTGTCTACTGCTAAGCAAAAGTCTCCTGAAGCCATATTCAATTTTTAGGAAGGAGGGACGGTGTAGCAACCAGCCAAGTATGCTCACACAATAGGTCTCGCTGATTCAGAAAATTATGGAGCAGCAAAAAAAAAAAAAGGGAACATACCCCTATTACTGGTTTTCCCTAACAGTCCTAAATACGTACTATGAAAACCTGTACTATTAATACAGAACGCAGAACCAACTCTAATAAAAACATGGATTTTTTTAATGGGACTTATTTGCACCATGGAAACTTGAAACCAAATCAACCCAATACTAACATAGGTCTTCAAAATGCAGCAGAAGTATAATTTCTGCATTCAGAGCTTCACTAGAAAGAGAAGACCGCCATGCTTGTATTGCCTTGAAGAAGCCAAAGGATTATCTGATTCAGCTTCCCCCAAAAGGAATTCCCCCAACACACTGCAAGAAGGACGATATTTCAGTAGCTTTGTGGAATTAAAACTAATACAGATTGAAATTCCTAGCAGTAATGATACGGTACTTGAAATAGGTAGGCAAATTCCAACAATATTGTGTATTTAAATAGCTTCTTCCACTTTGTAGCAGGTACTCCTGAAGATAGGAATTACTTCAAAAAGGACTTTTGGGAATATTTAGTTCAACACTGAAAAGTGGTATTTCAACGCTAACCGTGTTCACCACTAAGTCAGCAAATAATGAAAAAAATGCTGACTAAATTAGGATTCAGCAACTATGAAGTGGGAGGGGAGGATACAAATGTAGATGGTCTCCTCTAAACTGGTGGTGAAAAAAACCCGATACACCTACTGAAAGCTGCAAGATCAAAAACCACAGAGAGAACGCTTCAAATGATCTACATCAATATCCATCACTTAAGCGCTCATTTTCCTTCACCCGGTTTGTCTGGCATCCAGTAATATAACTGGGCTCCAACTTCATTGGTGCTGTGCTTGCAGTTGAGGAAGGGGTTGGTGAGTGGGAAAGGGAATAAAGATTTCAAAAAAAACCATGGATAGCTACTAGCCTGTAAACACCGTTTCTATGTAACACCTCAAAAAGGAATTTCTCCAGTGTTTAGATTTGCTTTTTCCATTCCTGGCTTTGCTCCACTTTTCCTTTCCTAAGACCCATCTTTTCCTCGTGTTATTTACAGAACTGACTTTCTCATTCTTTAGCTTAGTCTCTCTCCTATGTTTTAAGTTTGCTAGCGTTGGATGCCTCCTGCAGCACACNTTCACCCGGTTTGTCTGGCGTCCAGTAATATAACTGGGCTCCAACTTCATTGGTGCTGTGCTTGCAGTTGAGGAAGGGGTTGGTGAGTGGGAAAGGGAATAAAGATTTCAAAAAAAACCATGGATAGCTACTAGCCTGTAAACACCGTTTCTATGTAACACCTCAAAAAGGAATTTCTCCAGTGTTTAGATTTGCTTTTTCCATTCCTGGCTTTGCTCCACTTTTCCTTTCCTAAGACCCATCTTTTCCTCGTGTTATTTACAGAACTGACTTTCTCATTCTTTAGCTTAGTCTCTCTCCTATGTTTTAAGTTTGCTAGCGTTGGATGCCTCCTGCAGCACACATACTTTCACAGTTCACGTATCATTCAACGTAAATCCATCATATACCCTTCCCAATGCCTTTTTTTTTGTTTGCTATGAGCTATCAGGAAAACAACTCAAAATAATTCCACAAGGCATTTTGTCCTCACAGCATCTGCTTCTAAAACGAAAAAAAATTAAAAGGAAACTTACTTATTTCTTGTTCTTTTTCATTTTTCTTTTGTGCGATTTGCCTTTTTAACTTGTTTACATCAGCTTGAAAAGATTCAACAACACGTTCACTTTTTTCTACATCTATACATACTGCCTAGGAGAAAAACATAAGATATGCTAACATTGTGCAAGAATACAGAAAAGACTTCCACGACAACATTAATAAAGCTACTACCAGACAAGAAGCCACGAAAAGCACAAAACTAAGAGCAGGAGTTACCAATATCAGAGCATAATACTCAACCTGAAGATCGTTCTCTTTACTGGCTGTTGCCAATTCCCAACTGTTGCACGATAGGAAAAGCATTTCCAAATAACTCATTACTACAGGAAGATTCGTAGTAAGATCCAAAGTCAGTTCTTCCTACTTGGTGGAAGAGACTTGAGTTTTTTGGTTTTTAAATTTTAAATACACCGTTGTTAGCACAACAACAATACCACAGTAGTGTGGTTTTAAAATGCAGCATAAAGGTACATACATTTGTACGAGCCCAAACTCGAGTTGGGGTATGAAACAGACAACTGTCCCAAGCTGATCTCCTAACTGATACCTCTATTAAATGAACAAGACCCATGGATTTTTCAACAAGATTTCCCTATGCTGGTTAAGAAATGAAGGTGAAATTTTCATAGAAGGATCTCAGTTTAAAACCAGTTGTGGGTAATATCGATTTGTTTTATGATTTAAAAATGTTATACTGGATATTATTTACTTCTTCAGAAATTGAGTATTGCTCATTATCATTAAAGTTGATCAGTTCTGAAAAGTACACAACTCTAAATGCACCGATGAGTCTTAAACGGCAGGTCACTAGCCAGCTACTGTTTCTTCTCCAAAAGGTTACTGCCAGTGATCTTACCTACAGAGTTGAAAAACATTAACTATGCTTTCAGTTCTACATCTAATTTTTAGAAGTTTCTAAAGTTTGAACCCTCCCCTCCCAACTAACTGGTGAATAGTGCAAATACAGGTATCTCAGCTGCTTTACCAGAAAACTTGTTATTTGCAGTTCTGTAACATTGGCTGTGAAGCAGTCACTTTAAAGATAAAAGTTCCTCATGTTAACAAACATCTAACTTACTTTTAAGCTTTATAAACAATGTACAGCAGCACAATTAACATGGTGAAATACAACAAAGGCATACTTTTAACAGGTAGGAAGGACAACTCCCCAGTGATGTTACATTTTCCATTTTTCCAGACGCTAATTCAAACAACAGCAAGAGCACGGAAGGATATATGCGCTCTTGGCAAAAAGAGCATTACAGAATAACACCATTACCTAATGGGAAAGACCTCTGAAAATAAATTTTCGTGTCTCCTGAGCCGGTATGAAAGCTGTCTGTCTTCTTGATGCGAGTCACCCACCTTACAAGGCAGGTTAGAAAGCAGCAACTTCCAGGGAGAAATAGTATTTCTCCTGTGCAAGCAGGGTAAGGGGATGGCTGGAGCGATCACTGCCAAGTTCTCTGCTGCACGTGCCAACCAGCAAAGCTGAGCTGGAGCAGACCCACAGATCCCTCCAGGGCAGATGTAAGGGGAAAGCCTGGCAATAAGCTGTGACTACAGCACAATTAGCACATGTGTGCGCTCCCCAGGCGGCACAGCTACGCTGCTCTTCAAGTAGGACAAGCTGCGAACTGACAAGCTTGCATTTGGAAGATTTGACACTCAAGGCACTTTCAGATGCTTTGCCACATTTGGAGCAGAACTCACTCATGTTCTACACAAAAATTTCACAAGTTTTAACTAACAGATGGAACTCTTTGCTGCATGCTACATACCAAGAGCCAGGAGTCATTTTTAAACTCACACAGGCAAGCCTTTAAACCCGTGCAAATCCTTACAGCCTTCAGCAAGGCTTTTGTTCAACGCATACTCCTAAAAATAGCTAATGTCTCCCAGAAATCGCTAAGCAATAAATCACCCTTACTCGCAAAAGAGAAAGAATTGATGATACTCGTATCAATCACTTTTAGAGCAGCCACTGCAAATGCACACACACTAACTAGAAAGTGGCACATTTCATTAATAAAGTCAGACTTTTTTCCCTACAGTTCATAACAAATTGTTGGAGTTCTAAAAATCTTCATCTCCTGCACTCCTGGTTTAAGCAAAGGACAAACAAAAGATGCCACATACATGCTGACCAATGATAAGTAAAGGAAGTTACCTGTACTTTTTCCTGAAGTGCATTATAAACCTGATATATAGCCCTGATGTCCTTCATCACTCCATCTTTGTCAAAAAAATCAGTACTAAAAAAAAGCAGAAATCATTCATTAGAAAAGACAACCCAAGTTTCTAGCTCATCCTGTCTTTGAATTGCTGTTAAGCGGTCTATCACTACAATTCTAAAATGTATTTTATTTTGTATTGCTAAAAATGTACTCTCAAGAACCAAAATTTGGACAGCAGCATATTCAATACCAAAATTCCTTCTCGAACAACAAAGTCCTGTTTCAATGAGATTAAACTTGTGCAGACATCTTTAAGCTTGTATAATTTCATTGTTACCAGTCAGAAAAGCTACATTGCGTTTACAGCATTTAATTAAAATGACTTGAAAAACAACAAGACTTCACTTTCAAATCAGAGTTCAAGTTTTAAAGCAAGCTTGTGCACAAAATTCCTTGGAAAAAAATAAAATAAAATATTGAGAATCCTCCAGTCAGAAGGCCCCCAGCACCAACTGGCCATACAAACTCTGCTTTTCTGATCAGTGCAGCGAATTCCCATTGTTGTTCTAAAACATCCAATCCTAAGCAGAAAAAGGTGCACTAGGAACCAACCACTCTCCTCCAGAACTAGGTTTCTCCTCCTTGAAATCCGTGTTTGTACCATTCTTTGGAAGGTAAAGAATGTAGAGCTTGATGACCGTACTTCAGTTGCTTACCCGTGTTCCTTAATAACTTTGGCATAATTCTGAGAAGTATTTGGCACTGAAGAAACTTTGTATTCCTGTTGGCTAGTGTTGCCTAGATTAGGAATAGTAAGTGACACCCTTTGATTATACCTGTAGAGAAAGTTTAGAAAGACTTCTTAATTCATATTCAAAAGATTATTTACAATAGCCTTGATGTTATACCATCTCTCTAATGATCACAACTTGTCTGATTTTAAAGCTTTCGGGGTAGGTTTATTATAAAAGGTGCTAAATATTAGAAGCTGAGTTGAAAATAAACGCGTGATCAAAAACTCCCTTGCGATGGACCTACCTCTGCACCTCTTAGAACCTTTTAATTCAAATACAAGAAGGGTCAAACTACATTTAAACTCTGTTACAAGAAACATGGTACTGACATTTGATTTCTCTTAAAATATAATGGTTTTGTTGTCTGGAGATGTAAAGACTGAAAAGAACTTTTGCTCGCTCCAAAACCTGACTTTAAGTTACTTGCACAGATGAAAACCAACTGTCATCACTAACAATCGTACACCTAGACGTCATTCGACAAACACAAAGCCTTCTTTACGTGTAACTGTACAAACTCCAAAATAGTTTAGAGTGTAAAGAATAGCAATAAGAAGAACGACAATGAGGATTGGTTCATATACAGAGATTGTTTACCTTCGGTTTGGTCTAAAAAGCACATATTCTAAAGCATGTGTTGAGTTATTTGCAGTGGAAATGAAGCTGAAGAGAAGGAAGACGAGGTCAGGCACTCCAAGAATGTGTGTCAGCTGTTTATGAATGATGTGCTCTCTGTAAGACATTTGCTGTTGAGTGTTTCTCCTAAATCTGTACCATCCAATAACATTCTGTAATCAAAGTACACGAGAGAAAAAACAAAGTATTAACTGAGATACACATATTTACCTTCTGATAATGAAGCTGCTAGCACCGTGGTATCACGTGAATTAGCCAATAGCTTTACTACAACAAAATTGGACCAAATTACTAGAGGCTTATACCTATTAAATAACCCGAAACAAGTGACATCTCGTAACAACACAACTATTAATTGCTCAGCCTTACTGTGTTACAAACATGTGCGTGTCCTCAGCAGCATTCAGGATCCCACTTCCAATATACTTCAGCTGTTCAGTTTTAGCAACAAACCTTGGAGTTTCTTCACATTATTAAACTTGAGCTGTTTTCAAACACAGTGGATGTGGGTGTTCTTTAGCCTAAATATTTCAACTGCCTATTCACTTGTATTGATTTGTAAGACATTTCCAGTGCTTCACAAACATATTTGCAAATTCATGTCTGTTCACGAGACATATGGGACTAATCTGCAGTGTAGAGCAATAAAATTATCTCATTGTGTATTTAACTGTGAAAGATTTGTATGCGCATCAGGTAAGACCCATTCTAATTCAATGATTATCTTGAATACGACATGCATTAAACTCGCTTACTTCACGTAAGCTAACATTCAATTTGAAGAGATTAATGAAAAAGGACACATCATTAACGATTTGGTTTAGGAAGAGTCCCAGGAAGGCGCTACCTACAGGCACTGCCATGTAGTGATGCATTAAGACTGCACATATATTTTGAGCAGATTAGGGCAGATTCTACACGTTAAACAATACGACTCCCATGTTAAACAAAAAAATTGGAAGCAGTATTTTTAACTTTTTACAGTAAATCTGCACAACTGCTTAGTCAGAATGTAATAAAGCGTGCTCATTTGTTAACAGAAGGGAATACAAGACTGTCTTCGTTCCCAGCCAGCAGTATTTCTTTCTTTTTTGACATTATGACAATGTCATTCAATCTGTAGTGCTTTAATCGCATGACACTGGCAAATTTTAATTTCTCTAGTTTTGCCTGCTTTCTCACTGCAGATAATGCATCCTGCCAGAGTCTCCCTGCAAGGTAGGCCCTAACAAAATAATTTTCAACTTAAAAATAGGAGTTGAGCATTTTTAAATCACGAAACCCGCCCGGAGGCATTCCTGTGCAACCTGCTCTAGGAGCACCTGCTTTAGCAGGGGTGTTGGACTAGATGATCTCCAGAGGTCCCTTCCAACCCCTACCATTCTGTCATTCTGTGAAAGGGAACTTAATATGCTCTGCAGTGTTCTAGAGCAGAGTTACGGGTTTACAGAATTCAGGATCCTAGTCTGGAAACTCACTCCATCAGCATAAAGACGTACATGTCTCTATATATAAATATACANTTAGGGCAGATTCTACACGTTAAACAATACGACTCCCATGTTAAATAAAAAAATTGGAAGCAGTATTTTTAACTTTTTACAGTAAATCTGCACAACTGCTTAGTCAGAATGTAATAAAGCGTGCTCATTTGTTAACAGAAGGGAATACAAGACTGTCTTCGTTCCCAGCCAGCAGTATTTCTTTCTTTTTTGACATTATGACAATGTCATTCAATCTGTAGTGCTTTAATCGCATGACACTGGCAAATTTTAATTTCTCTAGTTTTGCCTGCTTTCTCACTGCAGATAATGCATCCTGCCAGAGTCTCCCTGCAAGGTAGGCCCTAACAAAATAATTTTCAACTTAAAAATAGGAGTTGAGCATTTTTAAATCACGAAACCCGCCCGGAGGCATTCCTGTGCAACCTGCTCTAGGAGCACCTGCTTTAGCAGGGGTGTTGGACTAGATGATCTCCAGAGGTCCCTTCCAACCCCTACCATTCTGTCATTCTGTGAAAGGGAACTTAATATGCTCTGCAGTGTTCTAGAGCAGAGTTACGGGTTTACAGAATTCAGGATCCTAGTCTGGAAACTCACTCCATCAGCATAAAGACGTACATGTCTCTATATATAAATATACACACAAAGCACTTATGCACTAAGCATAAGTACACGAGTATACACGGAGGAGTTTATTCTGAGAGCATTTGCTGGAAGACAAGAAAAAACCCATTAGAATCAACAGTGTTGCAGAAGTTGCACAGATTTAAGATTTCCTTCCTGAAAGATCCCTCCTCAACGTAAGCCTTGCCTGTAAGCAAAAGCCCACAATTCAGGGGGGTAAGGTGAACTGGAAGTCAGGACTGCAAATTCAATTAGCAATTGAGCAACTTGCATAATGATGATCAACTCACACAGTAGGCATTCCTACTGAGACCAGACTAGTGAAAGTTACACTTGAGTCACCTGTAGAGGACAGAAATCCCAAAAGCCCAACAGTCCACACCTTGGCAGTTAGCTCTGCTACTACTGAAATGCAATCGGCAGCTCTACAAGCAGCTGGAACGACATGGGTTTGCTGCTGCTTTGTAAAATAAATAAAGCAAGAAAAAACGTCTTGTTTCAACCACCCCTACTTTGTACTAGTTCTGGCACTAACCGGACCTTGTGAGCCAAATCCACATCCTAGTGATGCTTTTCTGCTAGGTCTAACCAAGGTCCACAGCTGCCACAAATTTCACCATGCAGCTGTCCTTTTGCCAGAGCAAGCTGACTGGTGGAGTCGCTTCACTATGTCAGGAACCACACCTTCAGCTCTGCCCTTCGACGTATCAGATGGTCAGGAGAACTTCTGAAGCAATTACTTGATAATTAGAAGGACAGTGCACTGCAAGTATGGAATGAGATGAAACGCTGAAAAAAAGGTTTGACTCTTCTCCAAATAACTACTAACATTTTATCTTCTTACTACTAGTTGTGCTGCTAACAAAAGATGCGCACCAAAGCTACGACAACATCTGATGGAACGTTTTTTCCAGTTTAAATCTGGCAGTGCAAAAATTGCAATTACAAGGCTATATCATGACAACTCTTTTAAATGAGCTCTTTAGGACAGATTTTGAGATCAGATACATGTTTGTTGGTTTCAGCAGCAGAGGACACAACAGTTATGCTACATGTTTAGCTCAGGAATTTGAGTGGGTTAATACCAGCCCTTGACTTCTGGAGACCTGAACTTAAATCCTTTGCATTTCTTCAGGGAATTTAGACATTGCCCCCAATTTAACCTAAGTACCATAAACCCACCAACTCCTGTACGGGATAAGTCTTGGGTCAAAACAAACCATCAGATTTGTGAAAGAAAATATTTCTTCTGGTTACCTGCTTTTTTTGTTTGTTTTCCAAAATGGCTCTTTCTAATTATAGGCTGTAATGAGTAGAATAGAAGAAAAAGATAGAAAACTTACTTTTCTTCGGTCTTTAAGAATCCTGTCCAAGCTCTCCTCATTAACCTTGCCTGCATAGTCATAAAAGCTTGAAACAAAAAAATGAAGAGAGAAAGGTAGGTACACAGTTCACGCACATTAAGCGTAAAGTAAGTAGCTCATACTTCGAGTGTTCTTCGAATTCATGGCATTGTACGTATCACAAAGCAACTTCGACAGTTCTACCTTTATCAACATAGGTCAGTATTCACACCGCCTACTCAAGATATCCAACTCAGGTGCTATACAGAGCACAGTTCGAAGCCTAGGTTTGACTGTACAACTAACAGAGGCAGTTGCTCATAGAGGAAGGTGCAGAGGATTTAAATTAGGTGCATAAGACTAGCTGGTGTGAAAACTCTAACCCCTTTTAAACCACTAGTAATGAAATATAAGACGCCTGTAGTTATTAGTTTTAAAATGGTTTCATTGCACACATTAGTTTGATGCCTAGAATTTCACTGCCGGCCCCTACAACAAGGGGTACATACTTAAACTGATTGTGTAATTTTATTTTGACTAGCATTCTGTAAAACCCTGCTTTGATAATAAGAGGCCTACCTGCCAAAGAAGAAAGGAAAGCAGGGCCATTTTACATGCAACCACAAATCAATTTCTTGAGCTCCAGTCCTGCAATCAAGACTCAAATGATCGGATTCTTGAAGCCAAAACAGTTGTACCGAGGTCAGCAAGAATCCAAAGTATCACGGTCTTTCCATATGGCTCTGCTTACAGAACTGAGGCTCAAACTCCGACAAGTTGTTATTTTGGGGACACGACAGATTTAAGAATTTATAAATCTATCTACACAGACAGCTTTATAAATTCAAGTAGATCACACTCCATGATAAAAGGAAAAACATTTGAAAATAGATTCCTCCTTGACTTACCTGCCAAGTCCTTAGTCTCTTTCAAGAGCTGATATCACTAACACCTAAAGCAGTGCAGGAAAACACTCTGTTTTAGAAGTCTATGATCTCAACTCTTGTGTGGGAGGGTTAAAAAAAAACACAACAGAAAATCCTGAGCTCAGTACTTGGCTGGTAAATAAGGGTGGAAATAAAATTTGGTCTAAGATGCAAGTTATTTTGAATATTGAGACTACAACTAACTACTAATTTGAGATTCTACATAATATTTGCATAATCTTTTCAATTCACATTCTGAATATTTATACATTCTTATAAGCAGTGGATATCAAATTCTTCCTCTTTCTAGGATTTGGAAGGATTTCTAGGATTTGTAAGAATAATTTCCTTATAGGATGAGCAACTAGTACTTAATGGAACACTTCACTTGCAAACTACACAGAGCAATCAGTCCTTTTAAAATCCTTGCTTCTTATTCAGTTCCCACACATTGGTAAAAGCACTGGAACAGAGCCTGCTATACTCAACACTAGCAGCGCCAGCTTACAAGAATATCGAGCGGAGGAGCAGTAGGCCTTCCTCAAACTGGCTACGCATAAGTCTAAAGGATAAGGTAAAATGCCCAAAAATCAGCATCTGCTACAACTAACAGAACAGAGAAACCAACAGCATGCTCTGATACCAATAAAGGCTATACGAGCTGCGAGTTTCCCCTGTGCTCCAGGAGTGAATAAATTCATCTGTGCTCCTGTGCAGAAAGCACGCAGTGAAATACAGCCTTCTCCCCCTTCCTCCATCAGCTCAGTTACTAAGAACTGATTTCTTGGCTGGGGAGAAGCAATAAACGTGATCAGTTTTGATATGCACTGCACAAAGCATCACTGGGAATCAGAAAGAGCCTACCAGACATGGGGACATTGTCTTGATGTGTAGAGTCTCTAGCATCTAAATCACTGGCTTAAGAGTACCCTCTCTGTAATTATCAAATGATTGCAGCTTTTCTCTCCAGTGTAACTAATGTAAATCATAATATCTGAAGTATTGTGTCTTCTTAATTGGCTAGAAATCTCTACATAAAGATAAGAACTGGAAATTACCTCTAAAAAGAATTTCTAGACAGCAATTTAGAAGCCATAATGCATAACGAGTGAAGACTATAGAGAAAAGCTACATATAAATAGATGGAAGCTGCTAAATAAGACCCATATTTAATTTAAATTCTGGAGTACAGGCGATCAGTAAGCTGAAAGTTTCAGAATAATTAGTTGGTGCAAGTCAGTACAACTAACTACAAAACAACTTGATCACCCAGCAAGTTACTAAGGTTAGGGCACACAAGGCATCCTGTGACCCACCAGGTCCAAGCAGAGCTAACCTAAGACCACGATGTTTTCACATTCATCCTAATTATCAGAGTGATGTGATTTGGTCTGACTGCTATCCCACCCCCACCACACGAGATGGAAGTTCAGAGAGACAGAAAAATAAGCCTAGCTAACTCAGCACCCTTTCTAACCTAAGTTATGCACTACTACAACTGTTGACTCGTTTTCATTGCCATGGCTGGTGCCATTTACACACACTCCCTTAATATCATCACATGAGCAAACAACGCAAACATTGGTAGGTACATTTGAAATGCTAATGTATTTCAGTGAGTTATTTATTTTTATATTCTGCAGCCAACACAGCAAGACAATAGAAAATGCTTACCTAAAGAGTTTTGAACAAGGCTCATGGTTATGGATTTCTGCAAAAACAAATAAAAAGAGAGACATGTGTCCAACTGCTCAAGGCAAAGAGAAATTACAGTGGCATATCTTGTATGAACTTTCCTCAGCACAGCTACTGAGCAAATAAACATGTCAGACCACGCATTGCCCTTAACACCTGGTGACACAGCACCATACCCAGAAAACCAGCTTCTCTTCCTGATCTGTCATTTTACAGAGGAAAATATCTTAACAATAAGCAAGACATACACTTGCTCAGATACACACAGGTGTATCTGAGCCTCAAATACACACTTTTGGTACTATTTTATAGTTGTAACCTCCTCACAAAGGCATTTATGATTTTTTTTCTTTTCCATACACCTTTCCATAGCAATTTACTTGCATTCATATACATTGTTTATTACAGCAGCAATGCATTAACACAGAAGGTATGAGGAAGGGGGTCACTGAAATGTTATATGCTGGAGTATATAACCAGGCAAAGTAAAAAGAATCTATGACGAGAAAAAGGGTTAAACGCCACTCCAAGACAGTTAGCTGCAATTTATAAATTCTGTTATATGAAGTATTAAAAAGTCACAGCAATTTTTTTTTTCATTGAAGAGGTGGTAATAAATGCTAAGATGCTTATTTAAGCAGCAAAGGTTGTAGCATGTCAGTAATCCCGAAGAAGAGCGAGGAGAAAGAGCAAAAATCCAATCCACGTTATCTCTAACACTAAGCACGACTTACTTTTTTGTGGCATTTTGCAGCATTTAGTAGCACTTCAAAGTTCTCCTCTGACTTTTTATACCTTTATAAAGTCCTCTGACTTTTTATAGCTTATCATTTATTCATATTATTACACCTTGATCACATAACTTCTGTCTGAAACTGTATTTGCTCAGACTGAATAGCACTTATGTAGCAATAATACTTCAAGCTCCTATATTAGAACCCTGCTGGAGTGTTTAGCAACAACTTTATTTAGACTCTTCCTTCCTGGAGAGTGACTCACCACCCGCTGTTCTGAGAGTCACAGCCCGCTCATGATCGCAATCTCAGCAGAGTCAGAATCAGATCACAATTCCCAAGAGCAACAGACTACACGCATTAGCGCCTCAGCACATTTAGCCACTATCAAAACAAGACCCTGAATGTCCGCAACAGGCGTACTGCCTGAGAAACCATACATTTTCAGGAGCAAAAGCTCCCCTCTCAGCAGCAAGAGCTCTTGCTCCAAGAAAGTTACAGACTGACTTTATTTGGAACTGTTTACAAGTGTATCAACCCCATATTTTTTGCACTGGCATACAGGAATCCGCGGAAACAATCTGCTAAACAAAGCCAGTAAGTGTAATCACGCCAGCTTAGACATATTCCTTCCAGTAAATATACTGATTACAGCTTCTTAGAATACATTCTTGATTCTCGTGTTATCACATTGCTACATATACCTTATCTTTTGAAAAACAGGAAGCAACAAGCCTACTGCTGAGAACGCATGAAGCGGCTGCCATTCCGAGTTTTACACGTTGACTTACTGTATCTCTCTATATAGAGTACATATACTATACACACACACATATATACTCAAACACCACCACTAAGCTTTGAGACAGCAGACACCTAAGAACGTTAAAACTCGTCTGTGACAACAGTGCCACAAAACCGTCGATCTCAGTTCACGAGTTGAACTGGGAGTCCAAGAGTTAATGTTGATGAATAAATACTGAAACAAAAAAATTGGTAAACACAAAAAAATCCAGAAGATCCCCAGGTGCAGGTAACTTTGCTTTTCAGAANCAGTTCACGAGTTGAACTGGGAGTCCAAGAGTTAATGTTGATGAATAAATACTGAAACAAAAAAATTGGTAAACACAAAAAAATCCAGAAGATCCCCAGGTGCAGGTAACTTTGCTTTTCAGAAAATAACCATAACCAGGAATGTGACAAAAGAGTTTTCTAAAAAGGGCATAATTTTTTTAACGCCACAAACACTCGGGTTATGAAACCACACTGAGGCTGCAGCTGTTAACATTACTGTGTTACGCTGTCAACAATAACTAAGATCAGTTACCACTGAATAGTCATGTCTAGTTTTGCCCAAACAGACACAGCTATCCGCTGCCTTCCTTTACACCATACTTTCATAGCGATTATATCACACGCAAAAAATCCTATGCCTTTATTTTTTGTAATTTAGCTCAATTAGTTGATCGTAATTAATTGACACTCCACACAGTCATTTTATCGCCCATGTTTCCTTAGGAATAACTAGAACAGGAAACTACTTAACCTTCTGGATTCTTGTACACACAACCCTCACTACTGTAAGGTGGCAGGTGTCTTGAGAGGTAACATAATATAGTATGTACTTTCACAGATTATTAGTTCTGTATCAGAATAACATTGGAAAGTCAATCACAAGATGTTTGATATTAGCTATGCTTTACGCAGACCCTGATCTGTTATCTGGAATCAGATCCACAAAGCCAGGTACGTAAACATTTGGGTTTGTAAAGAAGGTTTAGATATATTTTAACATTGGGTTATATATACCTAAACAAAAAAGGCATTTTCTTCCAGAGGTTTCCTATTTTCTATAAGCCACAGAGCTAAACACACGCAACAGCGTCTCACTGGTGTATAAAAATATCTAGTTCAACCAACAGCACTTAGCAGCAAGATCTTAGATCTTCTTTCACTTTTCAAAACAACGAAAAATCATCTGTACGGTAAGTACATGTGCTTATCAATAAATTGTTTGACAAATATTCCTCGGTCAATCTTGCTGTGACAGTGTACAACGTCATCAGCTACCAGCCATTCATCCAAACTCTCCAGTGGAAATTTGTGCCCTTTCAGTATTATTAGTAAATCAAGCAATGCATTTATTTTGTTTTGACCACATGTCAGTATTTAGGCAACCTTATCAAGCACAAAACTCCCCGCAGGACCAAAAACTGAACTAATTATTTCTCCACCACAAAATGCACGTAAGCGTCTACAACAAACGATCTCTTCTTCACAAAAGCAGATGCATAAAACCTCTGTATCTAGCAAAGGACCGTTCCCTTTCCTCACACCTCAACCACAAACACACAAATACTGCAGCAAATTTGAAAGACTGGAACATCTTGTGCTGGTGTCACAAGTCAAGTAATTCTTCCTGAATTGTTGTACTGAAAATTGGACAGCACTGCTTTCAGAATTCCAAAAGTTCTATTACTTACCAATCACTTGTAGAAATTCAGTGTTGCTGATCTGTGAATCGCTAATGCTAAAGGTCTCTTCTTGTCTCACCTCTCCTAGCAGAAATCCTTCCTACAATTTCAAGGAGGGGAGGGGGAAAAAAACAGACAGACTAAAAATAGGAAAAGACCCCACTATAAACAGTCATTTACTGTAACTTTCTTAGCATTACATGAAAGACTTAAAGATTTATTTTGAAGTACATAGCTGCAGTAGGGGAGCTGTCCTCAGGTTTACTGAGTCTGATGCTCTCACAACACTAAAGGAATAGGTTGTCCAAAAATAATATTCTACCCAAAGCTTCCATAGGTAACACACAATCTATCCAAGGCAAATACAGATTACGTAGAGGAGCGCTCTGCCTCCCACCCCAGCTAAGGAGGCATGCGGGGGATGAGGAGGAGGCCCGCTCAGAGTGCCTCAAAGCTAACAGGCAGTGGTGTTTACATCTGCAGAGACTTACTCAAACGTGCGTACGGCAACTGGGCCAGACACTGAACAAAACCAGTGATCGGAAAACTCAAAACGTAACTCAAAGCTTTTAATTCTCCATCCCCTGCCCAAACAAAGCAGGGGAGTAAGCAGGAATCGGGTGCTTTTGACATTAAGCACGGGAACGGCGGCGCACCGCTTCCTAGGGCCGAAACAGCGGGGCAAGCTCAGACTGGAAGTTTGTCCACGGGACAGGGATTCAGAAACGGTCCCGCACCGTCACCGGCGTTAGTTACCGGTGCTGGAAAGCGAGGGCTACTGCGAGGCGCACGCCAAGCCCCGCAGCTTTCACAGGCGCCTCTGCCGCCGACCGCCCGCGCCCCGCAGCCACGGCG
>VZSC01008284.1:279217-297231 GCA_013398225.1 Steatornis caripensis
GGGCTCGGCTCCGGTGGTGGTGCCCGGGGAGCGGGAGGCCCGAGCTGTGCCCCGCTGCCTTCGGTTAACCCTCAGCCCTCCCTCTCTGGGCATCTGCGGCTCGGTGCCTGGCGGGCAGCGTGTTTCCGAGCAGTTTGTCAATCTAGATGATCCAGGGGACGTAAAGTGGCGCTGCTGCATGCGTACAGCCCTCCCGCCCTTCCTTCCCCTCCTCCCTCTCTAATCTAAGTCTTTTCCAGCGTTGATTGCGATATCTTGCCCTTTCCCTCCGCCTCTAGCTGGGATGCTGCGTATGAAAGAGAACTGCAGACTTTTCAAGATATTGGAGACGCTGGGGAAATCTGGTAAATAAAACGACTCCACTGGAGCGTTGCTGTTACTTGGTTTTTAAAGTAGACGTTGCAGAAACAGCCAGCAGTTTGATGGGTTACTGAATAGTTCTGGATAATGGCGAAATGGTGGGAAATTTTAATCTGGAAGCCCCCAGTTCTTCTCTTACCCTGTTTGGAATGCAGATTTCCAAGTTGCACTTGGACAACTAACATCGCACGGAAAGCGAGCTGGTGATTGTGGTGTCTGTTACTGATAAATGCTCATTTTATGCCTGAGCTCAGGTTTAAGTAGGCAAGTTGACAGCGCTGTCTTTTTTTAGTACAGGGAGGGCTTCACCTCCAGGAGTTGGTGTTTCTGTGAGTTTTAAGGCCATGTGATTAATTTTAACGTCAACAAAGCAAACATGGAGTATGAGCTATGGCAGTTGTTGCCCAAGTGCTTCAGTAAGAGGTGCCTTGCAAAGGCTGGAGAGAGGGAGCAATGAAATGAATTTGCTGTGCCTTTTGTGCATTTTTGCTGTCTTAATGACCTGAGCCCTTGTTTTTCATAGGTTTGGGGAAGAAAGCATGGTTCGCATAATCAGATGGTTGGGAAAACGAAAGGTTCCCCTTGACAGCTCTGTTCTTGACATTGGAACTGGAAACGGTGTTTTGCTGATTGAATTGGTTGGTATATTGCAAAGTCTGTGCTTTTGGTACAGAATGAATGCTCCGGACACGTTGGTTTAAATCCAGCTCTCACAAGTGACAGTAGTAACTGTGGCAAGCTATAACTTAGGTGAAAGACAAAAAGTAAGGAGCCTAAATTAAAACTTTTATTGGGTTTTTTTTCCCGTTGACAGAACACTGGCTACCGTGCANTAATTACCTGAGCCCTTGTTTTTCATAGGTTTGGGGAAGAAAGCATGGTTCGCATAATCAGATGGTTGGGAAAACGAAAGGTTCCCCTTGACAGCTCTGTTCTTGACATTGGAACTGGAAACGGTGTTTTGCTGATTGAATTGGTTGGTATATTGCAAAGTCTGTGCTTTTGGTACAGAATGAATGCTCCGGACACGTTGGTTTAAATCCAGCTCTCACAAGTGACAGTAGTAACTGTGGCAAGCTATAACTTAGGTGAAAGACAAAAAGTAAGGAGCCTAAATTAAAACTTTTATTGGGTTTTTTTTCCCGTTGACAGAACACTGTAGCTACCGTGCATCAGGTTTTATATTTTCATTTGGTTTAAGAGTAGAAGTGAAATTAACTCAGTGCTGTTGATATGCCTTAAAGAACATCTTATCACAAAGACAAGGCACGATTGCAGGTGACTACCAGGCTGCCTGTGGGACTTTGGTATGTAACTCCTTGCACCAGCAGTGCTGTTAGGGGGTTTTAAAAGTGCAGACCTAGCAACAGAATATGTGTGGTGTTCTACCAAATGGAAATGCATACTTTTTTGCTAGATGTGCTCAAACTTCTGTTTTTTTGGTGGTGTCAGGCGTGTCAGTACTATTTCTTTAAATCAGTCAGTCTGATTATCCCTTACTTTAGCTTTTCTGTTTTCACAGAATCACAGAATGGTAGGGGTTGGAAGGGCCATTTGGAGATCCCCCAGTCCAACCCCCCTGCTAGAGCAGGTGCCCCCGGAGCGGGGTGCACAGGAACATATCCAGGTGGGGTTGAATCTCTCCAGAGAAGGAGACTCCACAGCCTCTTTCGGCAGCCTGGGCTTTGGCTCGGGCACCCTCACGGCCAAGAAGTTCTTCCTGACCTTCAGGTGGAACTGCCCGTGCTCCAGTTCGTGCCTGTTGCCCCTTGTCCTGTCCCTGGGCACCTCCTGCATTTAAAAATGCTTTTCTTCCCGTTGTGTAAAACACCTCTAGGGAAGGAAATTGAGTAATGCACAAAGTACTCTCATGTGCAAAACCAGACCCTTCCTCCATACTCCATTCTGTTAATGCTCATTAGCGATGTAAAAATTGGTTTAAACTGAGTTTGTTATCTAAGAGGCTTAAAGTGCTGTTAACACTTCTTTTCAAGAAGTATCCATTCCTGTCAGAGTGGAAGCCCCTTACCAGATATGTTCTGAAGTGTTACTGTGTTGTTATTGTACAGCAATACGAGATGTTGAGGAGCTGTGGTGGGTTTTTTCCTGGTTTTGACTGAGTACAGGAGAGTTGGTAAAGGANCGGCAGCCTGGGCTTCGGCTCGGGCACCCTCACGGCCAAGAAGTTCTTCCTGACCTTCAGGTGGAACTGCCCGTGCTCCAGTTCGTGCCTGTTGCCCCTTGTCCTGTCCCTGGGCACCTCCTGCATTTAAAAATGCTTTTCTTCCCGTTGTGTAAAACACCTCTAGGGAAGGAAATTGAGTAATGCACAAAGTACTCTCATGTGCAAAACCAGACCCTTCCTCCATACTCCATTCTGTTAATGCTCATTAGCGATGTAAAAATTGGTTTAAACTGAGTTTGTTATCTAAGAGGCTTAAAGTGCTGTTAACACTTCTTTTCAAGAAGTATCCATTCCTGTCAGAGTGGAAGCCCCTTACCAGATATGTTCTGAAGTGTTACTGTGTTGTTATTGTACAGCAATACGAGATGTTGAGGAGCTGTGGTGGGTTTTTTCCTGGTTTTGACTGAGTACAGGAGAGTTGGTAAAGGAAGGAGCTGTCATAGTGTCACAGTTTGTGTTGTTCTATGTTCTCCGTTGGCTCCATTAGCTACTGTAGAAATGGAAAGGGTGGAAGTCAAGGTTTATAACGGAATTGTTTTTAACATGGACTTTGATTTTGAAAGAGTTTAAAGCCTTTATGGGAACTGGCCACTGTGCTGTAGTGCAGGAGAAGTCAGTGCATCAAAAGTAGAAATTGCTCATCTCATGAAGATAAATTATTTTTGAAGCCTAATAATGATGATTGTTAAATGCCATGCTAGCTAACTCTATTGTTGTGGAAACATCCAACAGAAAAACCTTATTTATAAGGCTTGCGTTTTATACTGGCACCACGTACAAATCTGAAATTGATTTTTGTTCTGTAATGGGAAAACGACAGACTGTTAGCTTTTAACTGCCATAAAAGCACCCTCCCCCTTGCATTAAGCACCTCAAAGTGCTGTGGTTGCTTCAATAGGGAATTTTCAGTCCAGTTACCATTTGAAAAGTGACTTAAAAATTTACATTGTTTATTCTTTCTAAATAATTTGGGATCTCACTTGCTTAGTTGATGTAAAATAAATTTTTTTGCTAGTTGCTAGGCTTTGAAAATCAAGTTAGGATTCTTCTGGCAAGCACATCAGGTGCTGTAGAACAGTTCTGCCACTGGAGTTGTACTGGATAATGTGACAGAAATGGCAGTACTGAAACAGGCCGTCAGACTTCGGTCATATGGCACATCAGTAGCACCTCCGTAGAAGGTAGCTGCGGAGGGTATGTATCGGACCACCATCAGAACAGGAAGAGGTGCCACAGAGGACAGTTCGTTGGGGAGTATTGGGCCCTCGCATGCCATTAGCGGGAAAGAATAGTAAATGGGAGTATAGTAAGAAAATTACTCTTAAATGCAGCTAGGTTTAGGTGAGACATTGCCAGTTCCAGCAGGGAATAAGAGCACAAAAAGGAGGAAGGATAGCCATCTGAAAAGCAGGTAGTAAGTACAGTGAAAGCAAGAAAGACTGCTGTATCCTGTGTGAACTGGCTAGAAGGCAGAACATCCAGCATGCTGCTGAATGGCTCCTACACGCACGCTGCAGGGATCTGCCTGTCCGTAAGCTCCAAAAGAAACATGGCTGGAGGCTCCTCTCCTTTCCGCTTGCTTTGAGGATCTCGTACATAAGTGGGACCCCTTGCTGTTTTTGTATGTGCAATAGACCATGACCTTACCCCTGCTAACTTCAGCAATCTGGTCGGCTGCATTGATGACCTAATTCTTTTGCCTTCTAAAAATTCCAGCTCTTCTAAGGAAATGTTGCTGCCACATGAAGCCATGAAGCTCTTTTTTTTTTTTTTTTCTGAGTGTTGTGGGAGCCAACAGTATTGAAAAACTTCTCAGAAGTGATTCACCACCCAAGTGCAGGTATCTACCTGCCAGCACCAGAAACCCAAACGTGGTGCAGTGCTAATAACATTGCAAACTCTCTTCTGCTATTTAACCTGTTTTTTCAGGAAGCAGCAGAAGAGTGCTTATAAATACCACCTTCAGGACAGAAGTCCCGTTGCAGGATGCAGCACGGTCGTGTTTGTCCCTTGAGTGAATGATCCCTTCCTGGCCTTATGTAGTCAGGCAGCACAGGTTTAGCAGCATTTAATGTTGTTTATCCGTAAACTTTCCTCCTCTGCCCTGGAGACTATAGGAGTGAATGGGAACTCCCTAAAGTGACTCAAGCTCTTCCTTTCCAAACAGAGGAGCTGTTGTGGGAACTACTCTTCCACCCCCAAGTCTTCAGCACAGGCATCTCAGGAAGCTTGGTTTGCTCTGGGGAGGAACGTGGGCAGAAGCCTGAGCCATACGCTGTTCTTCATCAGATGCAAACAACGCGGTCTTTGTGTTTAGCTGAAATTAGTCCTCAATTAAGAACAGCTGGCTAGCACCGAGCTCACGCGGACTGAAGGGCTGCTGGAAGGAGGAAGGACTGTTTTAAAAAGATTGTCGTTTTCCTCGCTGTCAAGGTGTCGGCCTTTGGAACAAGTAGATATGCAGCTGATTGCTTAATGCTCGTTAAAGTCTGTGTATCGTTCAAAGCTAAAACAAACCCGAGCCTCCTCCCTCTCTCTGCTGCTACTGCCTGCAGCTGGCCATAAGATCACAGCTCTTCCTGTTAGGTTTGATGTAGCCAGACCAACCGACATGCGTGATACCCAAATCCGGTCGCTTCAGCTTCTACCTCGGAGTGAAAATGTGTCACTGCCCAACTCCAGGTGATGCAAGGTGCCCACCCACTTTGCAAAAGGGTTGCTAGGATCTCAGTGCCTGAGTTCGCTGAACTGGGTTATTGTTATCTGCTCCAAAGTGAGGTTAACCAGAAAGTCTCTGTATGCTCTTCTATGTGGTGCATAACCTGCCTGAAAATTGCTGATACAAAGACCTTGTAGCATGCGAAGAATTGTGTTCAAACAGACATTAGCATGAATAATTAGAAAAATATAAAGTTTTGCAGTGGATTTCTGCAGTAATAAAATTATTACATGTTTTGGCTCTTACAGTTTGGGTTATAAAGCAAATAATTGCTCACTCTCAAACGTTATGTAAGCGTCAGGGAGGTTTTCTTCTTATTTTGAAGCATCTGGCATTGGCACATGTTCTCAGTGCTGAAAATTCCTGGTTTCTAGGTTACTTTTGGTGCAGATAAGAGGGCCTTTTCCCCTCCAGGGTGTTACTTTTCACAGTTCTGCTCAATTTTCCACTTGTTGACATAAACCAACTTTCACCCAGCAGTTCTTTTGATGAAGCCTTAGGCAGAATGGAGTTATTTCACCTCATGCCCCCAGCTATTTAGCTCTTGTAATGGTAACAGGAATGAAAATGAGTGAAAGGGTTTTGTTTTTTTCCTGTCATTGAGAGGAGGAGAGATGAGATGGATTGTAGATAGGGAATACACTTATTGGATAAAAAAAGTTGCTAGCAGGCTGATTGAGATTCTCTGCTTCTGTCTAGGCAAAGTCTGGCTACACTAATCTCACGGGGATTGATTACTCTCCTTCTGCAATACAACTTTCAGAAAAAGTAAGAGAGAAAGAAGGGATGTCTGACATTGAATTAAAGGTAAGTTTTGAGAGAAAGTTTATTGAGGAAATAGAAAGCAATTGAACCCAAGATTAAATGACCTAATTGATATTCAGATGTTTTCGGTGTACTGTGTTAATGATGCCTTTTGACGTTCATTTGTGAGAGAACTCTAACCAAATAAATCCGTATCTGCAAGAAGATTTTTCGTCTTTTTTTTTTATGTTTGTAACAGTCATTAGGGCTAACAAGATTTCCCTGCTTCTAGCAGGGAGCAAAATAGTGGTTTGCCATTTGGCGAGTTCTGTATTTTAGCTGCTACACTCTGAATTTCAGATTCGGGATAGCGGATGAAATCCTTAAGGGATAGAATCCCCTACCAGTAGCTGTGCAGCAGAAGTTGGAGAGGCCCTGCTGGAGCAGGGGGCTGGGCAAGATGACCTCCAGAGGTCCCTTCCAATCTCAGTGATCCTGTGACTGCCTTTCATTCTGAGCGCTCTCTCTGCTCTGCTCTTTTATCCCCGGGCTCTGTACCTGTATGATGTCTCTGTTCTTGTATGTCAATTGTAATCTTTTCGTGGCAGGCACTGTCTATTCTTCTGTATTTGTACAGTGCCTAGCATGCAACACGTAGGAAACCAGGGATCAGAGTACAAATAGTGATTTAAAGAATGAGCTTCAAGTATGTTAGTTTGAGCTTTAGATGGATATGTATATACAGGGGCTTTACGGGCAGTAGATCACCACATAGTACATAGCGAAGAAAGAAGCTGACCTGGCATTGTAAGTGCGAAAAGCCTGTGAGCAGCCCTTTCCTAAACACACCTATTTGGTTTGAGGCTCTTTACTTTAAAGTATTGGTTTGCATTAAAGATTCAGGAGCTGCTGAGTAGAAGATTGTTTTCACAGTTGTAGGCTTCTGGTTTAGGTAGAAGACTTCCTGGCGCCATCAGCTGAGCTGTCAGGATTTGAGATTTGTATTGACAAGGGGACTTTTGATGCCATAAGCCTTAATCCTGATAACGCGGTGGGAAAGAGGAAGCAGTACGTGAGATCTCTCTGCAACGTGTTGAAACCAGAGGGCTTTTTCCTCATAACGTCTTGCAACTGGACCAAGGAGGAGCTGCTGAACGAGTTCAAAGAAGGTAAGCAGTTGAACAGAACCATCTGCCAGCTTATGGTTGTTCAAGAATGCAATGAGTAAATTTTAAAGTCTGTCTTGGCATATTGACTTTCTCAGATCAGGATCAGACAAGGTAAAGCGGCCAGTAAACGCTTCAGCCTGTCCTCCCTCTGTTGTTCTCAGGAATTACGGCTTCTGTGTTTGCCAGTGCCAGTGTGCCAAGGGAGGACAGGTTTGGTTAAACTTGGGAGGATGAGGATTTCAGCCTAGTTGCACTGGGAAAGGAGGACGTTCTATACCCCAGTGATACTTTTTCTCTTTTAGACATGTATTCCCAGATCCAGTTCAGCCATCTGATTGCTTTGAAATTGGGGTAGCGTTGTTACCCATATTTAGGGGAACTGGCCAGTCTGTGACTGTGACCTTTTATGTCACCTCCTCAACGACTTTTCTGGAAAGGGTGGTTTTTACCTGCCTCTTGGCCCTTGAATCTCATGCCTGAGGCTTGAAACTCATTGTGGATCTAAACCAACCGTCCCTTCTGGGCAACTAAAATTACTGGCAAGTTATCATCTTTTCTGCCATTAATTTGTTTGAGTCAGCCAGCTAAGATTTTTTATTATCCACGGAAGGGTTGGAGCTGTATAAAGCAGTGGTGCAGTGTAACAATACAGTCCTATAAACTTAGAGAGTAACTGACTTGCAAGTTTTCCAGATGAGTAAAGAATGGTTTGCAAAGGGTTATCCAAAAGGAGAATAAAATTACTTCCTTCTAATAAAAGCGTTTTAATTTCTGTCTGGCAGGATTTGAAATTCTGGAGGAGCTACCAACGCCCAAGTTTTGCTTTGGCGGAAGAGTTGGAAACAGTGTAACAGCATTGGTTTTCCAAAGGAAAAAAGTGAGGCCATCCATCTTGGACAAATTAGATTAGTTGAGAAAAGTCTGAACTTTAAACCTGACAGAAAACCTCAGACACATGTGTAAATAAATGCTCTTTGAGTACGCAGTAAAACATTATGTATGGAACTCTAAGGGTCTGTAAAACATTGCCCTAGAAACATTTCAGCTTTGCATGACTTGCCTGTAAATTTTGTCCTCGCTACAACCTCCCATGTTTTAGGGAAATGACAAGTTTGTAAGCAAGAGAGAAATAAGGCATTCTGAATATGAAGACTAATATAACTGAATGATATTTGTGTTTGGAGCGTAACGATTCTCTGGTATTTGATTTCTGTGTTGGTAATCGGCGACCAATAGAGGTAAAGGTATTCTACAAAGCAAAAAATCTCATTTCTCTGTTGTGCAGTGTAATAGGGAACAAGCTTTTGCAATGTAAGTGCTGGATCTTTTATTCTTGGTACATGAATGTGACTGTTAAGGAGGGAAGTGAATATAAAAGCCGTAGCACTTGCAAAAAAGGACCAGTTAGTGCTTTAAATTCAGGCTTTCAGAGGTTCTCAGGCTTGGCGTAGTTCTGTCTCCACTGCAATAGCTCAGCTCTTTTCCCACAGAGGGAGGCTATTGAGTGCTTTTGAAAATCTCTGTTGCCTGACTGTGTGCATGCTTCGTCAGTTATTTCCACCGATCCCATAAATATATAAAGGTGTGATGTTACAATCTCACTACCATGTGACACATGCCTTTTTCATTATCCATTTGCTATGCAGTAATGTCTTAAGAGCCAACAATGACCGTATGTTTTCCAGTGAATTTCTTACAACAGATTTCAGCTGCATAAATCCAGAATTCAAAGCACAACTACCCATTCTTTTATTTTTGTAAACGTCTGTGTGTGATCTTTTTCTTAATTTCTTTGCCTTTGTTTTTTCTGTTGCTTTATATTTTCAGAATACTACTATTGCTTCAAAGGTAGGAAAATGAGATTTCTTTATGCCTTGATAGATGCGTTTGCAGGTGACAATAAACCTGCTCTTTCAAGCATCAGGGAGGTCCTGTTAGGCAATCAGGTTTTGCTTTATAGGCAAGGTCACATTTGCTTATCAGAGAATTGCTTCTCCTGGTTTCCAGACTTCTAGTTCCAAGGGTTCAGGAGATCTTTAAGGGTAAAGGAATGCTTCTAATCCTTTCCCAGGATAGGGAAATAAGGCATTATTTGCATAGTGGTGAGTCCTCCCTCTGTGATCCATCTGGTGACGTCTTCAAGGTAGGGATCCTAAAATGTATGTCTTTTTACAAAATGGGATATACTGGTTCCATTGGAAGGACGGTCTGTCAGCAGTGGTCAGAAAGTTTAGCCCCAGCGAATAGCTCTTTGCATACTTGGTCAGGCTTGGCCTCCTAACTTGAGTGCCAAACCCACGGTCTTGTTATCACGTGGGTAGCTATTGTACAATGTACTGCGTCTGCCCTGCGGGCTTCCAGCAGCAGTGCTATGAAATGTAAGTGGTAATTCAGATGGAGGATTTTTTTTTTGATGGAGTAGTACAAAGGGTTCAAAGTACACTGCTGATAACAACCTCAATAAAAAGGCTGTGACATTTTTGTAGCCAATTTGGCATCAGGTGGAGTTAATAGAAGCAAATTTTAATTGGCAAGTACTCTGGCAGGATGTGTTTTGGCCGTCTTTATTCCCATCTGTAATTTTTGCTAATGAAGGCATGATATGTATTTAATCATGGAATGAAAATAAAGTCAGCTGTCATGGATTTTCTTTTAACCCATTAGGAAGAATGCAACTGTAGATTCACACTCGGTAAGATACGTACGGTTCAGGGCAAGTATTGTTTTCTCTTCTTCATAGGATTGATTATTACGAGATTTTGTTCTCTAGGTAATATTTTTATATCATTTGTAAAGGTAAAAATAAGTTTCCTAAAATGGTTGCACAGAAATTTTAGCATCAGAGATCATGTAAATGTGTCGTGCAAGTTGTACGTTCGACCACGTTCAATTAGTGTTTTTAGCAAGGCATTTGGAAGCAATGGTAGTAATTCACTATTTACTCTTGCTGTCATCTTGCTGCTTTTCAGATGTTCTGGACAACGACTGTATTTCTTTCTGTAATTATTTCTTCCTATGTGAACACGTTTTCTATTGGGGAGGCTTCTTAGTGATGGGGAAAAGCTGAGAACGAGCCTCCTCTTCCAGCCTACCTCCTTGTTTGCCCAAGGTCATGAATTATTGAGGGCTTCCACTTCAACCGTTTCCCTACCACTTCTGGCCTATATACAGCTCCATAGGCAGCAAGCCTTTGGCATTACAGGATCCAGTCGTAAGGTGGAGATACACACACTAACGTCACCACTAAAATGTCATCCTGCTGCCCGAAGGTTTCACGGGCCTGTTGTTAGGAGCATTAAATGCTGGTTGTCCCAAGGCGTTGGGGACAGGAATGAGTTTTTCCCCTGGACAAGGGTCTGGGCTTTGACCATAGGCAGTTGTCTTCATGTCTCTGTTGTTCTGGGGCAGAATTCATGTGCCTGCCTGCTTCTCGGGTCCATATAAAAGTCTTCTAGCAACATGCTCAATAAAGCTGAAAAGAGCGAGCCTGCAGATAGGTGCCTTTACAGGGAGGATGGGTGGAAAAATGGAGTGGCCCTCACACGTGGACACGTTTTGATTCCTGAACCTGTCTTGGCCCCTCTTGAGTCTCAAACGAACGCGCAAGCTGTTGCTTGAAACTAAGGATTTCTGCATCTGCTCTGTAGTTTGCGTATTCTTTCACAGGCCCAAGCACTTTCAAGTGTCACTGGAGAGTAGAAAAATGCTAGTAAAACATGTTTTAGGAGATTTATTTTAAGGCAGTAATAACCAAAGGCTTACTATTTAAAATCTGCTCCGTTGGAAATGTGATATTTTGTGAGTAATGGAGTCAGCTTAAGTCAGCTCTGATGCTGACTTAAGAAAGGGCTTTTTGCCGACTAGCGGGATTTGGAAATGACATGTCAAAGAATGTCCTTGGTTTGGGGCAGTTCATCTTGCGAGATGGTTCTTCATGAAGGTATGGTCTCTAAGTGTTGATGCTTTACAGTGGAAAAGATCTTCAAAAAAAGAGGCGGAGGAATAAGCAGTGAGTTACGAGGAGTGAGTCTTTGCTCGTAGTTTGGGGGGTGCTTCATGGTAGTTCATGAAGGCTGGTATCTTTGTGACTGTGCAGTTGTATGACTGTCGGTCTCAGCTGCGATGCCAGGGTACAGGAGAATAAATGCAGCATTTGAAATACATTGTACTCCGATTGTTCTGCTATCTGAGGACCGTATATGTGATTTCACTGTCGAATGTGACAAATATGGGTAGTAAAACTAACATCTTCCATGGATCTCAACAGCAGTTGAGCCCACAGACTTTTCCTGTAGTTCGGAGTTTAGGTTGGACGACGCTGCAGAGCTGGCATACCTTTCTGGATTTGGGTATAGTTTTGCATAAAAGCTAGGTGGAACAGGAAGGGTTTCTGTTCCCTTGTTGGTTGACAACATGCCGGAGGGTGAAATTCTCTCAGTGCCAGTGGGCTTTGCATTTGGTGTCATGAGCCAGATGCCAAACTCCATGAGATGCCTGTAAAGACTGGGAAAGGGAAGGGAGGTGTTAGCCAGTGTCCTCCAGAGGGATCCAGAGCCTTGAAATGAAGTCTCCCTTTCTCCCTAAGCAATTGAACTTCAAAACCAGGATGCAAGCTAGGTGTATTCAGTGGTAGTATGTGCAACTCCAGCGATGCATGAACTACTTGGAACTGGTAGATGGGAGTGGAGCTGTGCGGATCGTGGTAGGCTCGCTCTTTGTACTGACCTTTTCTTCCAGGAAGATGGAGGACGGCTTTTAGTACATAAGCCCTAACAAGCAGCACCTCCACTAACATCTGTGTTTGGCACAGCTCAGACATCTGATACCTGACTCCTGATACCTGCTATTGCCAAGCAAACTGCATTTAGGGATTCTCTTTTGAGGTATTTCGTGGGAGAGGCCATTGTGTTTGTTGTGGGGCTGGCACTACTGAAAGAGCTTGGTGCGTTTAACCCTGGATTTTTATGGGGTGTATCAGGGAAGTGAACTGTCAGGATGAAATACCTGAAAGAGGAGACCAAGTAAAATTAATGAAATAAATATTGATTTGAGATGTGGGATCTAAGGGAAGCTTCTACACGTGGGACCCTGCCAGAGTGTAGGGTAAGTAGGTTCTCAAGACAAAAAGCCTTTGCCCTTTTCAGCATCACAGTACCCTCTTGAAGTAATTACTTCTATAATCATATTTATATAAATGAAAAAGCGAGAAATACCAGACATGAAACTCATGATACAGCTGAATGAACGCAGAAAATTCAGAGGGAAGGATAATGTTCCCTTACTCTTTGAGTGCCCTTTCAGTCACCAACTTGTTAGTTATAAGAATGTGCATTTAACAGTCCTTGAGGAGGAGCAATAGTCAACTGCAGTGCTGTCTGTAGGCTGTTTTTTAAATGTTAATTTTTTTGGAAGGCTTAGAAGATATGAAATCAATATTCTGTTCTTGAACTTCAGTGTAATTCTTGAACTTCAGTGTAATTCTGTGGTCTAAAACGAAGAATTTCTGGGAGCTACAATTGGAGCTGTTGGGTTCCATCAAAAACACGAACAGAATTGTGACAGCTGCTCTTCCAGACAGGGCCAGTAATGATGAAGCACGTAATTACAGGCTTTCTGTCCCATCAGGAGAATATTTCTTCAAATCAGTATCGAGAGCATCAGGTTGAAATATCTGTTTGCGTTATGGCCTCACCCTCTCAATTTCAAAACCAATGCTGCAGCACCATTTCTGAAAACGAGGAACGGCCAGCTGCCCTGGTTGTATCGCAGGATTTGGGGTATTTGACTTGTATAGTGAGACTCGGCTTTTTTTACTCGTTATTTTTCAAAACAATTTTAAAAAGGAGCTTTCAGATGTTTGGGTTTTTAATCCTGCCATTGCTGTCTACAGGGCAGCTGATCGTACCCGAGTTCGGAAGTGCATGTCCCACCGCACAGGTCTCGGGCGCAAGTCTCTGGACAGCAAATAAAGCGTCCAGGAAACAGTGCTGTGAGCACACTGCCCCACACCTTCAGAGCAATAATAAGGTGTTTCAAAGACTGACCGGAGGATACCAATATGGGAGCTGTGCCTGCAGTTCAGGATTTGCTGTACAGAACCAGAGTGCTCTCCGAAGCTGGGCTGATGCCGTCAGAGGGTTTGCGTTATCCTTGTCTTTAAGCAATGAAAAAGATTCTTGTCTGAGGGAACATGTCTGTGGCCAGAAATTGAGATGTTCACTCGTATAATTTGCATCCAAATTATTTCAGTTCTGCACGTGTTTGTCGTGCAGGCCGCGACGTCTGTGGGGCCAAAGGGTCAAAGGCCTGAATGGGCAAATGAGGTGATGAAGTGAAACTGCTCACTTAGAACAATGGGGCTTTGTGTCCTGGCCTACAAGGTGAAGCCACGTGTGCAAGCTAGATAGGTAATGGTGAGGCTGCGAAACTGGGCTGGCGCTGATCTTGGCAGCTTTTGGGGAGTTATTTTTATGTAAGGATGAGTTCTTGAATAGCTTTTCTGGTGCATTAGGCACAGCAAGCTTTTCTTCATCGCTGACACTGGCTTCCGTGTGTTTCCACGTTCCAGGAATGCACTGGCAGCACTGTAGCCATTGTAAGGAAAATCTGTGTGTGTATACTCTGCTATGTCCGTTCTACTGGGTTCCAGGGTGCTTGGTAAAAGACTGCCAAGATTTATGTTACTTCATACCAGACCAGATCTTTAAGTATGGTATTTAGCAACATACAGCAAAATTTTCAGTGTTTTGGCACTCAGATTGCTTTCCTAATCTTGGCACGCCGAAAGGTAAAGAACGCGACTTGCTACAACAATAACTGCTTTATTTTATAGGCCCTCTAAGCATTTTAACATATCGAATAGTCTCCTGTAAAATATGTGGAGAGCGCGTGGAAAATAAATGGGCCAGGGCTTTGCGTTGCCATAAGGAGACCTGCCTTTGCATTCCCATCGCTCCCTACCTTTTCTGGGGTGAGAGGAGAGAAAGGGTGCGCTGCGCAGCGTTACCTACCCCTTGGCTGAATGGGTGCTACGGGCGCCTGCGGGGGGATGCCTCTTAGTGTACGCCTTGGCTGGAAGTACATTGAGCACGACCTCACCCTTGCAGGTAGCAGCTAAATTGAGGAACGATTAATGGATACCTAGGGCTTTCAGTGAAAGGGCATAAGGGGTTCCAGCCTCAGGACAAAGGAGGAAAAGGAGCGCTGGCGTGTTTTATTTGACACAAGTAAGGGAAAAGCCAACCTGTGGCTTAATTTCCATTTGTTAGGTAACAGTATAACTTGAAAGCAGCCCATTTCTAGATTACTGGAAATTAAACTGAGTGCTGTCAGGCAAACAAATAATGTAGCCGCAAGGCAGCGTATGAATTCTGGATAATCGCGAGTGCATAAGCCCGTGCTGGACAGACAGAGGTAATAAACGCCAGCGAGGGAACAGAAATGGGTGAACCTCAGCAGAGTCACTCCTGCAGCCAGGTTTGCATGGACAGTGTCACATGTCAAGCAGACACGGGAAGAATGTGCATTTATCGAGTAATTGGAAGTGTAGCTGGGGTTGTGAACTGAAACCTCTCATTAGCAGCACAGAGATGTGCACGCATGGTGTGATAAATCTGCACCCAGCCTGAAATGCTGACTGAGAAAAGGCAGGCTGAAGGTTTGTCAGCTAGATTTTCTCCAGTGCTGCCCCTAAAAAACGAGTTGGTGTTTCAAGCAGAAGGATCTAGGCTCTTTCGCCCCAATTTGCTGTAGGAATTAGCCTCACTGTCTGCTGCCCTACCTTAGGGTACCTGAACTCCACGGGTACTGCATTTCTGCTGATCCAATGTAGCGTGCTGTTTTTGGGCATGGCTGCAGCTGCCTCGGTTTTTGTCGGCGATGGACAACTAACTCTTGGCTTGTCTTAAGCCGATTCAGACGCAAACATGGCTGACAAAGTGATTAGCGCATTCAAGTGAGAGGAGGGTTTGCGTATGTGTTTCGTGGTCTATTTATTTTATCCGTCAAGTGTTTCCATTGCACCTGGGGCAGCCCGTAGCTTGGCAGTCGTGCCCTCTGCTGAGGCAGGGAGGGAGGCAGCAAGCGAAGCGGGAAGACAAAACACAAATCTGTTGCATGTGTGCGGCAAATAACCTGTGAAATAAAAGAAGGATTTTTAGGTGCAAATCCCGTTTTACGCCAAGTGTAGTAAGAACTACACTCGTCATTACAACCCTCTCTGCAGAGTGACGCTTCACTTGTTTAGGGTATCAGGTCTCGTTGACTCAGATACTCTCTGACCTAGAACACGCTGATCGCATTACAGAGATGTGCTTGTTCCCTGGGTATGAAATACTTGTTAAAAATACTTCTGCTCGCCGTTATTGAGATTCTGTGAATTTCAGGATTTCCCCTGAGCCTGGAGTGTGGCTTCAGAAACTGGTCCCCATTTTGTGCTCTTGGAGACCTTCGGTGGAGCCAGGATGTCCCTGTGAGCACGCGGTGCCCAGCACAGCCAGGCGGCTGGGACATCAGCCTGCAACTGGGACGCTCTGACTCTCTGCTTGGCCTTGGGCTAGTCCCTTACCTGTGTTCCCTACCTGGCAGGAGAAGCAGAAGGATAAAACCATAAATAACTGGGAATGCTCAGGTGCTCAGAACAGCGCAGAGCTGTAGGCCATCACGAAAAGGACGTTTCTGAAATCACTAGCAGCCATGGTGCGTATGACTCGAGTAACAACCAACTGGAGTAGACAGTGAAGCGTTAGAAAGGCTACACAGAAAGCAGATTGTAACTGAGCAGCCACATCCTGTGCGCTGGAAGTAAAGGAAATTGCGTCTATCCACGGGGCTTAGCACTGTTACATCTAAATGTCTGAATGACTTGGACCCCAGGATAATTTCAGAAGGATCATGGGGATCGTTAGCTTTTTTCCTACCCACAGAGTTTCCGTCTCCATAAGGAAGGCTCCTAGTCAGTGGGTAGCAAAGGCACTGACATCTGAGCCAAAAACACAAATCAGCTCAGAATTTAACTGAATTAATTTTCTGTCCACAATGACTAAACTCTCATGCCCAGCTCCTTAAAGCTTGAAAATTATTTCCATCTTTTCTCCTTCTGACAAAGATCTTCTGCACTGCCACCGGAGCAGGGACCTATGGCCATGTAAGCAATGTTAGTGAAAACTCTATCTATGGAAAATGGGTTTATGCTTTGGCAACAGGCTTTCATGCACGCTGGTAACGCTCCACAGCCAACGCATCTGAAAGCACAGGGGATGAGCGGTAGAAGATGTTGGGTTTGGACTGAGCTGCAGAAGCAGACAGAAAGCAACCTTCTGCTTGGTTCTTGGAGACCGAGCCTGCACTGCGCAAGGCTGCCACGGGACTGGATTCAATTACGCTGCAAGCTTTACTACAGAAATATTCAGCGGGGAAACCATAAGAAAACATTTTAAAACTTGATTCCCAAAGTTCTGGGAAAGGAGTTTGCAAGTGTTTTATTGCTACCAGTCTCGATGCGCGGTAAGAAAAGCAAATACTGAGTGGGATGGAGGAGCTTGATGCAAAAGCCCCTTCCCACACACCATCCAGCCCTCCTTCCTGTTCGCAGCCTGCTCGTACCAGCCACTCCTGCCTAATTCTATATGTACCGAGTAGGGAGCCGCTTCCCTTGAGAGCAGTCCTCCCTACATCGGTGGGAGCTGCTCCCTTGCTAAATTTTCTCCCGCTGCTTCTGCTGACTCCCCTCCTTTCTTCTTTATTACATGAAATACTGACTGATACTCTTCCTCGACATTTATTCAGTATCCTGGGCCGTGCGTCAGCGGGGCAGGACCTGCGAAGCACTGCTGAGCTACACAGCTAAAGCCTCCCTTTCCGTTCCGTGCGCACATGCCCTTACTCGTTCCCACTTGCCATCCCCAGCAGCGTGCCCGGCTGTCCAGCCGCGTGCAGGGAATTTAGATGCCGAAGCCTCAGATTCAGTCCTGATGACATCTGTGTTGTCTGCTTGCGTATGTTCAAAATTAATGCTTAGGCTCTATTTTGTAATGAGTTCTAAATCTTCCTTTGAGCTGTCACGTTGTTTCCTTGCTCGCTAATGATGCTCGCTTTCGGAAGGAGCCTACGTGCTGCGTGCAGTTCAGCTCGGATGGATGGAAAATGTTACTGTCGGAGCAGATTGCTCTTGCGGGCCATCTCTCAAGCGAAGCCAAGCAGATGTGTCTTCGAATGCCGCAGGGGACCCACGGCCACCTTCAGCCTGGCAGTATTTTGCTCCGCTTGTGTCCTGTCAAACGCCTCTTCCCAACAGCAATGCTGGAAAAATGGAAGGAAATTAAGGCGTGGGATTTTTTTGCTGGATCCCACCAGTGACGGCCGGTGTCTGTCTGGGATGTACTAAAGCTTCAGCGCCGCTTCTTCCAGTCCCCCCCCCGCCCCGCTCCCTTCCGTGCCACCAGGAGTCACCCTCGGCCTCCCGACGGGGCGGCGGAGCCCCGGGCCGCTCGGCTGCGCTCCACGCCGCCGCGGGCCGGGNCAGTGACGGCCGGTGTCTGTCTGGGATGTACTAAAGCTTCAGCGCCGCTTCTTCCAGTCCCCCCCCGCCCCGCTCCCTTCCGTGCCACCAGGAGTCACCCTCGGCCTCCCGACGGGGCGGCGGAGCCCCGGGCCGCTCGGCTGCGCTCCACGCCGCCGCGGGCCGGGTGCGGGCCCCGACGTGAACACCCGGGCGCGGTGCTTTTTGTTATTTTTTGGTGCCCGCCCCCGCCATGCTCTTTCTGGGCGATGTTTAACCCTGGGGGTGCCCGTTCGGAGCGGCGGCCGGGGCTCTTCCCCAATGGGTGCTACGGGCGCC
>VZSC01008285.1:0-43880 GCA_013398225.1 Steatornis caripensis
TAAATCTCTTTGAGGTGCTATACTGCTGCTCTGTAGCAGTGTACTTCAAAGGTGAGCTGTAGCTCACTTTGCCATTGATTTAACAGCCAGTCCTTGGGAAGGGCTGGGTGGACAGAGGCTGCCCAAACTGGGGAGCTTCAGCTTCTCTTCCCTGCTGCAGAGTGTTTAGACTCTCTTTCCATGCACTGCCCCAGGTACAGCCTTCAGCCTCAGTTTCACTATAGTAGCAACAACAGCCAGTAACCTGAAACCCGCTGAGCAAACAGCATGGTGACCTAGCCAGCTCCCTTCATTTGAAGTGGCAGGGTTATGACATTTTGTGGTCAGGAAGGCTTGTCATTTGTCCTGGTTTCTCATTATTATTGTAGCATAATGTTTAGAGTATAAAGGAAGTCCTCTGCTCTCCCAGCGGTGGGTCACACTATAAATACCCCAGATGGCACAGGACAAGGAGGGCTGTAAAACTCAGGATGTCGGTCACAGGATGGCTGTCTGCTTTCTGTCTGGGAGAACATGACAATAAACCCTCGCAAAGAATTCTGATAACACCACATGAAAGGAGTACAAACACTGTGGAGAAGATCTTTGGCTGCTGTAAAACGTCACCGCTCTCTTCACTTTGTGATACGCTGCTTTTCTTGATTCTTTCCCTTCTCAGCCTCCTCTTGAGTGCCCAAGGCTGAAAAGTATCTACAAAACATTTTTCATCTCCTTCTCCCTCTCAGTGCTGACACACCTCCCTGTTCTTGCAACACCCTCCTTAGCCTAAGCAGCTCTCATACAATTTGGTCACTCCAGCCAAAGGTCCCCTGAAGGATATCAGCACCATGCCAAAACTGTAGAGCCCTTTCCCCTGCCCCGAAGAATCACAGTCGCTGCAGGGAGGTGAGTCAGGACAAACAGAGGCCACCGAGCTCCTGGGCCAGAAGATGTTAAACAGAAACATTCCATATGTAAAAATCATCTTCTATTCCCCTGGAGAAGTGAAAAACAAAATTCATGAATGTTGTCAACTCTTGTAACAAGGGAATGTTCATGGATAACATTGTGTCTTTTATTGCCGTGCACTTTGCATTTTTATTATCAAATGATTACTGGCTACGGTGTTGGTGTTTTAATAACCCCTGGATAATGTTTTTGATAATAGATTTAGAAAGAGGATTTGGAGGAAGTGGAAATAATGAAACAATTGTGAATACATTTCTAACCTTCTGAAATGCTCTTTGAAAACCCATTTTTTCCCCAAAAAAATATATTTTTTACTTTTTTGATCTGCTTACACCTCCAGGTTCCCCTCACCCCCAACATTTCATACCACAACCACCAAAGCCTGGTGTGTACACAGCTCTATGGAGCAGAATATCTATTCCAGCTGAAGTTATAATTCAGTGATTTGTAAATGTTGGTGACTACATTTATACCTGTACATTTTGTTGACTGCTGAGAAATTATACTGCTTTAACTATGTGAGTGAAGCAATAGACTTTTGTAATATAGGTCCACATTTCACCAGACAGGGTTGAAAGGTGTAACTCATGCCTCCTAAGGCAAAGGAGATTTATTTATCTCTTTTATTCTCCTTCCCCCTGAGATAGGAACTGCCCTCTACTGCTGAATCAGCAGGATATGCCCCGTGACACAGACTTCAGCTGGCTGAAGAGCTGTTAATGGGTCTGAAAACCATATCCTACCCCAGCCTCCCTCCACACAGCATGCGGGAGAGGCAGGGAGCCGAGCAAGCAGCATGGGAGAGGGAAGCGGAGACCCCTGATACACACAGCTGTTATCTGTGATAAGCTGCATCCTGTGCCATGCTCCACCTCGCTGCAGCAGGGAAGGCGTCTGAACTCCAGGACCCTTTCTCAGTTCAGTCCCTATCTGACAAACACACAGCAGGCATCTGGAAGAAAAAAGCAAAGTTCAACCCATCTCCAATGACTCAGTTTCTAAGACTTCTGACCAATTCCCTAAAACTCTGCCTTAAGAACTTTTTTAGGCATTGTCGGTACGTTTGAACCAAATAAATAGCTGAAGGAGTTCATAATAGCCATGGAGTAGTGAAGCGAAGAGACTGAGCTGAGAAGGGAAACAAAATACTCAGTAACATGCAGGCAGAGCAGTAAAAACCCAAGCTCCTTTCAGGAAAGTCACTTGTTTAAAATGGCTGCAGCTGACCTCTGATCTCCTTTCAGCCCACAAACCTCAGTGGAGTGTGGTTGTTGGCGTGTGTATCCCCTTTACAGTGGCTAGTAACCACTACACTTGCTCTGACAGTTGGGTTTGACTGGGGTCTTCAGTGGAAACCCCTGGGAAGGTGTCGGCGGACCTCCTTCCCCATTGTCCTCCTCAAGGACTCTTCAACCATGAAGGTGTAGACCTTCATCCTCAAGGAGGAAGACATAAGAAGAGACAAAAATCACAGCTGTGAAGTATCCTCCTCTTAACTTCAAATTATCTTTGTCAAGCACTTGTTCCTTCCCTCAGTGTCCACCCTGTTTTTACACAGCAGGGCACAACAAACGTTTACAGGCCTCAGTGTCCCACCAGGGAGCTGGCCCTTTTCCCTCCTGCCTGGCCAGCCTAAACCATCCCTTCAGCAAGACTCAGATCTCGCTTCTCCATTTCTCCCTTACACAGAGGAGACAAGCGGAGATGAGGAGCCACTGCGACCCCCTTCCTTGGAAATCTCCTCAGAGGCACGCCCCCCAAGCCATGGCCCCGACGCCAGCCCAACTCTCCAGAGCTCCCTCAGTCATCGCCGCCCCACACAGGGATGCCACACAGCCCCCATCACTCCTAGATGTGCCCTGACCCCAAGCCAAAATCTGTGAGGAAACACCAGGGTTTCCCACCCAAAGAGCTGCTGCGCTGCTGTCAGGGCGGGTGCCATTTTGTGTTGGGGCTGTGGCCGGGTGGCTGCAGGTCTCTTACCCGGGGGAAGGCTGCCCTTGGGCTTGCTGCCACGGGTGATTGTTCGTTTGTTTGCTTGTTTTCTGCAGAAGAAAGTCTGTCAGTGAAAAATGACTCCACTGTTTTTTGGTTTATTGGTGTTCTTTATGTAAGGCAAAAAAGGTCACAAGAAGAGGCTGTGGTTTGCCAAGCGTTTAAGGCTACTGCCCGTCCTGTGGCAGCCTCCATAGGGGTTCGGCCAGCGTCCCTCAGGAACACGAGGCTTTTTCAGAGAGTGGTAAATGCAGGCAACCTCAGGCCCTCCTCGCAGCCTTGCAAACACCCGCGCCGCACTCCCTGCCGGGCGCCCTTTCCCAGGCTGGCGGCGCAGCCCGCTCCTGCCCTCCCGCCGTGCCGGACCGGCCGCCGGCGGCAGCCTTTGCAACAGCGCCACCTGCGGGGCGCGCCGCGGCCGGGCCGGGCCGGGCCGGGCCGGAAGAGGGGGCGCTGGGCGCAGCCCGCGGGGTTCTGCACCTGTGGGGATGCTGCGGGCCGCGGCTCATGGGCAGGGCCAAGGAGAGGGCCCCGGCACCGCGAGGTGCCCGCAGGCGCGAAGCGAGGGGCTTGGGGCATGCGGGGACACCGTGCGGGGTGCTGGGGATCAACCCGCCCCAGGCCCACTGGTGAGCTTCGGCAGAGGATGCAGGAAAACTGGTAGTCCTGTTGGTCCCTGGGCGGCTGGCCCGGTACCAGGCAGAGGAGAGACCCAGGCCCTGCGGCAGAGCAGGGTGGTCCTTGAAAAGCTGCTGCCAGGCCTGTAGTGACCAGCCCGCCCAAGCGACTCAGCACAACAGGCAGAGCGGCCATTCGCCAGCCTGACCCTGCTCATGGCCTTGGTGTTACTGAGCAGCATGGGGAAGAGTGCAGTGGGGAGGGGGTTGTGTGCTGGCCAGGCACCTTCTGCCAAAGATTAAAGGGGCTTGTGACACAGCTGAAAGGCAAACAGGCTGTGATAGGGCAATAGGATTTAGCAGGAGCATTCAGAGATAAGTTGGGGTTGGGTAGGAGACAGATGGGATAGGTGGGAGCTGGGGCGCTCCAAGTCCTGTTAAACTGGAGCATAGACAAGGGGCAGAAAGAGCCAGTGGCAGATGGGGGTGGGAAGGCCAGGTCGATTAGGTGTGGTGGCTTGCTGCTCAAGCTACACACTGTTAGAAGCATCATTTGACAGACCTGGAAAGAGCCAAAAAACTCAGAAAACATTCCAGTAGAGCTCACACTTCCTTGGATTTACCTGTGAGGCATGTATCAATATACGTCTGTCCTGAAAACACTTTCACTGTGATTTTCCTTCGGATAGGCCTACCAGGGAGCACGTACCTGACCTCAGCAGCTCCCTTCAGGTCTGTAGAGGCACCTGTTACAGCACCTGGCTCAGTGTTGCTCTTCATAGGTGGCCAGTCCATCTACTACCATCAACCAGTTTGCCCTTCTAGCATCCCTGAGACCCGTGGTTTCTGCTTTAGCAACTTCCTCAAAGGCATGGGGACGCACAATTACACTATGAGAGGGTTTTCCAGGACTAGGAAGTGACCAACAAAACATATGTGAAATTACTCAGCAGTGTCACCACATTCATTGGCTACCACTCACCTTTTAAAACATCTCTCTCTACTTCACCAACATCTGCTCTTGGTTCTGAACACAACATCTCCTGTTCCACTTTGGCCAAAACAACATCATCAACATTTGACTCTGCAGCAAACCCCTTCAGAGCATCTTTCATTCCTCCCTAGCCATCGCTCCTCCCTGCCCTTGGTGTCATGCATGGCTTGTTCTCATTTACACCTTGCACTCTGGCCAAAATCCTCTGGTTTTAATGCCTTCCTCTTTCTTATTTGGGATGTCAGTAATTAGTAATCAGTTTACTCCAACTAGTGGCCTATACAGACATAATTTCTCTTACTCTTACCGAATATCAAATTATTTATACAAAATGGGATGCTTTTAGAAGGACAGACTGAGACGTAACACAGAATCTCAAAAAAGAATGAAAGCCAATGCATGGCATCCAGATTCTCTGCTCTGCCTGGTATGTACCCAGATTATGAGGTTGGATTTACATACTTCAGGCTGCTGGACTCTTCTGGCAAAGGAGAATCTTTTATTTTAATGAATATTTGAAAAGACCTAGGGTTTATTCCAGTGATGGTTCTCATGGAGGCAAAGCAGTAAGCGGCTGTTTTCAAAATTGGGTTAACCACACTTTCTCCATAGCTCTTTTCATGCCAGCCATCCTATACCCTGGTCCCAAATATGTAACCCATAATACCATTTGACTTCGATACCGCAACTGAATTGTCCGATCCCAGTCCTGTGGCTTCAGACCCAGCCTAGGCAAATTTGACATTTTGCGCTTATATGGAAAACGGCTTGAGGGCAGTGTGTAAAACAGAAGTCTGTGGAGGCTGGCTTTGTTTGTCATTGTTGATTGTGTCGAGATGGCTAAAGAATAGCTGGGAAGGGATTAGGCATGTTAGCTGGATGCTGGAGGAGGAAAGATGTGTCTTGGCATTTCTTTCCTGGGGAGCTGGGTCCCAGGATGACTGGGAACACCCAGTGAACCGAACAATTAATTGTCCGGCTGCTCTGTAATCTCACCCATCACTTACACATTTTTCTCCAAGTTTGAAAGAGATGTTGCTAATTTAACCCCATTTTCCCTGAAATCTATCTTGATCCCAAGATTATCTCAACCAATTTTCCTCCAACCTTTAAACTCAGTGAACATCTGCTGTGGGGAAGGGGATGTTTATATTGAAACAAGTCACAGGATGAGCTGGGAGGAAGAAAGAGGAACATTTCAAGAGTGCAGTAGCATGTAGATAATTTTTTACCGTTGATTCTGATGTAAACAGGTTCAGTGAACTTGGCAATGGGCTTTGTGTGTTTTCCATCATAGAAAATGATGAAGCATTTTGAGATCCAAAGGTAGGAAAAGATTGTTCTAGCACTACATCTTTATGTTTTCCATCATTTCTTTTTTGTTTTTCTTAAAATGTTTGTTCTTCCAGCTCTACACATCTTTTCTTTCCTGTCTTAGCTGGAAGATGGGCAGATGCCTTGGTCCATCACCTCCTCTGTGCTGTCAGACACTGCTCATTAGATGGTCCTTGGAACTGCCAGCCCCTTGCAAATCACACAACACAGCATAACATTTTTACCTATACCGATCTCTTTGGAGTTACAGACTATAGGAGGGAGATGACGGCCCAGCACTTCAGATCTGGCTGGCTGGGAAAAAACACATGGCTGTTGCACTCCTTGTGTCTCCCCTTCTCCCCTCACCTTCTAATACTGCCTATGATAAGGCATGGTATTCATATAGAAGACACCGAAGAGGGAGGAAATCCATAGTTAGGACAGCAGGACAAGAAAATGAGAAATAAACAGAAAAGATTTCAAGTCCTGCAAATAGAAACCCCTCTTGTTTCAAACAACTGTTAGATCAGACTCTCCTCTGCAGCTCTCTAGAAGCATTTATCTGACTTTTGAGCTGACCACAGTCCCAGCACAGGCTGCCCTACAGGGAAATGCCTGCCAGCCACCACCTCTGAACAAACAGTTCTCAAGTCTTACTTCACAAGATGAACACAACATCCAGCCTGGTAGAGGTCTGAGTTTGATAGATGCAAAGAGCCAAGCAATTCTCTTCAAGCACTTGGAGCGAGGAGAGGATGAACATCTCTCCAGGGGTAACTACCCAAAGAGCCCGGCTTCCTCAAGCACGTCCTCCTGCTCCCACTGCAGCAAAGACCACGTTTGAGTCTAGCAGCTGAGAATCTTGCCCTCTGGCCGCTCCCCAGCACCTGCAGGCTGCTTCTTGTGAGAGCCAGACCAACTACTTTCCCCGGTCTCTAAAGGGCACACATTTCTCTTACGTTGTTTTTTCTGCACAGTTTTATTTCCATAAAATGAATGTTCTTTAAACCCAGGTTCTTTTTTTTTTTTTTTAAGATCAAAAGCCTAGTGCCCTTCACTGCAGCTGTGTCTGTCTTTTAATGTGTAAGCCAGTATTATTTTAAAGATCTACACAAACTGGCTTCAGGGAGCTCTTCTCTCCTGCAGTGCAAGAGGCTTTCGGGAAAATACATATCAGTGAAAACTAAATCCAGAAGAATAGACATGAGTGTAAAGCAGAAAACCTGAAACAGCATCTGGGTTGTTAAATATTTGAGCATATCTATCTCACATTAGGTATTTAAATCAGAGCCTTTTTTGAGTCACTGTTTCAGTTCCCACATTTTAGCCCTTAGAAAGAGAAAAGCAGGTAAAGAGAGGCAGTGCTGACACAGAGAGAGTTGGTGTCAAACAAATGCTTTTTGTTTCTCTTACGAACAGGGCTTTCTGCAAATGAACTGTATCATGCTTGAGGAAGCCATCTGTAGGAGAAAATCAGCTGATTTGCATGAATATTTGTTGTCACCTTGATTTAGTAAATGATCAATTATGGTCCATGAATTAGTCCTAAAGGTTGTTAGCGTAGACTAGAAATCTAGTGATGCAGTCTGAGCAGACTGGCTGCTCGCGTTAACCAAGAGACCCTATCACTTTTGGGCGGCAGATTTAGTTCAGTACAACTCTTGGTGTCAGTCTAATCTCAGGGAATGTCAACAGGAAAATGTAGAGGATTTTCTGAAGTCCTTCTAGCTCTTTATATAACACCAGTCCTCAGCTTAATAGCTTTGAACTCTATGTGGAGAAACTCTTTTTATAGATCTTCTGTCAAGTGCTATTTCGGAGAGGTCTAGAGCCTCTACTTATTATTTGGGTTGAACAGTTTTCCCTGCCATGAGACCTCAGTCTTCCTTGTCTGTGATTTCGCCAAACTTAAAAATGTTTGGGCAGGAGATTTTCTATGCCAAATACGCAGCTTGAGCTACTTCCAAGATCCAACTTAAGGATGAAACATGCTTTTTTTCTCATGACCTGAAATTCTTGAGTGCCCTTTTTTTGGGTGGGGAGTAAGGGTGAGATGGGTGACAGTTCTTTCACTCCCCAGAAAGGGCTGAAGAAGTGGCTATAGTGCAGAGCACAGACCAAAAGAACAGCCTTTGAAACACCAGAGCAGTCTTCAAGGTACATTTACAGACTGCCAGTTTAGTACCTCCCAGAGTCCATCCTCTCTGAGCACAAGCAGAAGGGGAGTGCACATTACAGCAAGGAAGCACAGGGATAGGAAAGACAGTACCACCCTAGAAAGCTGGATTCTCCCTGTGTCTCTGCCCCTGGGTGACACAGGGCACAGCATTCAAATAGTCTTTGAAGAAGTAGATGGTGCCACTGAAAGCCAGCAGGAGCTGTGCTTCGGGTGGGTGAGGTACCATGCTTAAAAATCCTGAAAAATCAGGTGAGACACACTTCAAACAGAGCAATCCATTGTCTGGCAGGCTTTGGCTGTCATGATTTATATGGGTGAGTGTATGATGGGATCTTCTCTCACAGAAATGCTAATCTCAGAGTGTCTTGAAAATAATAATTGTTTTCTGTGGAAGACGGACACTACAGTGATGACAGTCACAGAAGGTTAAACGGCTATGTCATTCAGAGTGCTACAACAGAGTGTCAGGATCCTACTTCTGATATTACCTAGCTTTTGAATACTCATCTTGGTGACCTCTGTATTGTTCTTCTAATAGAGGTTTTATGTTCGATAATATGACTCTGACAGGCTGGAATGCCAATTATTACACAGGCTTCTTAATCTCTTTCTAACTTTACAGTTCCAACATGGAAAGAGCTCAGCCCTGAAATTGGGCTGTCAGACATGATTGATCTAAAACTAAAGGCTGATTTTCCTGGTCTCCTGTTGCTGGTGGCTTGCCAGTGCGGTGCAACTGGATACATATACCTGAGTGTTGCCTTTTGATTAGAACGGAATAAACTTACTGGAATAAATATTGTATTGGGTGAGTTCTCCTTTTTGTGTGTGTGTACGTGAATTGGCGACAAGCAGGTTATGACCATTTAGAACATTTTTGCTTAATCAGAATTACTCAGCGGTCCCTGGTCAAAAGCAATTTGGGAGCAGCCTATGGCTAGTATGCAGTATTTGAAGACTGACCGAGTTGAGTGAATTCATGACTCATAAGGGTGGTTTTGCCCCTTGTTCTCCCATTGGGCAAGTGAAGCTTAGCTTCGGGTTTTGTGCACAATCACTCCCCTTGTACAAGTCCAAAATTGCCCTTTTCTGTGAACATTTCCAAATGTTGCTTGAAAATCTACTGCTTGGCACAAACAATAGACCCTGTCAAACCCAATGTGCACTTAAACACCTGCAGGGCCTCTGGAAACTTAGCTCCTGATTGCTGGGGAAACATGAACAGCTGAAATTAAAGGCAGTAAATGCTTCACCTCACACTTTCTTTTTATTAAAATGACTACAAACTTTCTTGGCCTTTATGATATCCCTAGAGTAAGTGAATCCCTTGTAAAGATGTGAATTAATATTTCCAGAAAGTGGTTTGTATGCACAAGATCTGGCCAGGGAAATTGCTTGGTTGTGCACAGGACACCTTCTGGAAGAGCTGTGTGTCACTTGTAGGTCACTACAGCATATCAGATGCTGCAAGAGCAAAATAACTGCAGCACAGAATCATAAATCAAAACACACAGCAATTTCCTGTGTTGACTATTATAAGTCTGTTAACTCCTGGGTATTGTGGATTTTGAGCAGCTCCAAAGGGGCTGATACTAAGCTGTGCATTACTCATTAGGGTTGTTAATTACATGATGGCCTTTTATGGATTTTGAGAGACAAAACCCATAAAACTCAGAAGCTTCCACAGTTTTTTGATAAAATAATCCAGCTGCTCTTTTAAGAGCAGAAACATAAAGGGTTCAGTAAAGGAACAGTCTATTTTACTCAATTGTTTTATGCTCTAGACATAAAGGCTGATAAGTGGCTGTTTGAAAGGGGAGGGAGAAGGGGGCTAGAAGGGTTTTGGTCTGTTCTCCAGATCTCCCCATGTGGATCCAGCCGTTGTGTTGCTGCTGCCCTATAGACAGCACCGTAGGTAGCCAGGCTGTTTGTATTCTGCCACACGGGCAACTGTGATTTGAACATTGCAGTTAGGACCTGTGGAGGAAATTCATCTCAATCGGGGCCCGTCCCCCTGGCTCCCTTTGTAGGCAATGGGAAGGGGGGGGGTTGGGGCAATCGGGTGGCCTGGTTTTTTAGACATCCATTTCAAGATGAGCTATGACATGCCCAGGACTCCACTACCTGTATGTACTAGGTCTAATATTACTTACTATGCCATACCCAGATGTCTAGCATGGCTCTCCATAGTCACTTGCACTATAGCTGTAGCTCCCTCTGCTAACCATGCTGGGCTGTACTTGCAAGTGTGGTGGTAAAAGCATTCCAAGCGTAGAAGACATCTACAGGGTCTCGGCATGTAGCCAAGCAGTTCTCCAAGACTACATTTAGGAGGCAGCGAGTTGTGGGAGCTGGAGCCCCACTGCTCCTTGCCACCTCCCCTGGAGCTGCTGGAGTGCACAGAACAGTAGCAGGAGCAGAGTGGTGTACAGAGCACCGCAACAACCCCAGTGTGGTCGCGTCTTGCTGTGACTTCTCCTGGGACGCCAGCGGATAGGAGGAAATTGCATTCCTTTTCCCCTAGATCTGTATCTCATTTCCATACTAAACTGTTCTCACTCCAAGAACCTTGCTCACATACACTTCTTCCCATAACTCAGAGTTTTTTCTTTCCTTTGTAAATCACATGCGTAATGCACTATAGAGCCCCATTTATGAAAACAAGATCTATAACAAAACCCTCTTACCACCAGTAAATCTTCTTTTAATGAATTGAGCCTGTAGCTTCAATTATGAAACTGGGCTGTGACGGCTGCTGAGCAAGCCATGCCAACAACAACACCGAGGCAGATCACTGTCATAAGGGTGTTAGGAGAGCCTCGGGAAAGGCTTGGACGCTCCCTCTTTCCCTTCAAGCACTTTCACATCTGCACTGCATTATATCCCTGTCCAGATGACTTCGCTGGGATCTCCAGTGTTCTTGGGAGTATTTACATTATCAGAAAAGAAACCACTAATTTATTTGTTCGGTCTTCCACATAAATACACCCATAGCCCAGTGTGAAACAGTTCACATTTATCTGGTTTGCTTTGTTTTCAAATGGACCTATCCTGGATTTTAAGTTTTACAGTGTGTATAAAGAATTAAACTCTTTAATTAGATTGTAAACCCTCTGGATCATATTTTTACCCTGGTTTTGTGCACTACATGCCATCAGAGACTGCTCTCCTTTAGTATCACTAGAAATAGATGGAGCACTTCCAGGTATCCTGTAGGAGCTGGGCGGGCCACTTACTGGGGAGAGGCGGATCTCGTTGCTCCCACAGGGGCAGCCGATGTGGGAAGGCTGAAGATGCTATTTCTGTCCACTCCCTTGGGTGGTACGTTTGGGCCATCCATAAGGCAGGGTGTTGTGGAGCCCCATTTTCCCTTCTCTGGCAGCGAGAAATTGCCAGTGGACACTGAGATAGGAGGTGCGCTTATCCTTCAGGCCTTGGGCACAGAGAAAGGGGCAAAGCACAAGGAAAATGCTCACTCTCAAATGCTCCTCTGTGATCAGTGTGATGATAAAGGCACTGAGCTGGAGGGATCCAATTGCCTGCTCCTGCTCCACGCAGGACCTCAGATTTCCATCTTTAATGTGGAGGCCAGGATGATTTTCCCCCATTCTTGTCATATTGACACCAATTACAAGCTTTTCTTGCTACCTGCTGCTTCTGTTGGCCTCACAGAGTAGCTCTCTCGAGTCATCTTGGTGCTGTAGTACAACCCAATATTGCAGAGGACCTCTTTGGCTCCATTTTATTTTTAGACGGCCTGCGCTTGTCCTGTTTACTGTCTTCCTGCAGCAGGCTGAGTCATGTTGATTTAGTGGTAGAAGATCCCTTGATGGAGAAATGGGAAAAAGGAATATTAAAACAATAAATTTCACTTTCTGGAATGCTTGGCCTAGAGACACCTGGTCCTGTGGACTTTCATCACTGAAAGTGGATGCTGGTCTGAGTACAGCTAGTGCAGCACATCGGCACTCTTGTGTACTGCAAGGTGGACTGCAGGGTGGGGTGATGTCTGGATTGATGGAAAAAACAGACACCTAGCTTGCTAAAGAGAGATTGCTGAGCACTGAGGAGAACTACCAAGTTTTTTGTGTGTTGTAGTATCTCCTTCTTCTAAGTTATGTGGTGTATTAGAACTGGTAAAGAAGAAAGAGATTGAAAGTATGAACATTTCCAACCCAATCAGCTGAAATCAGGCTTCTGTAAAATGTTAATGATCCAGCTTTGTTACTGCTTTTGCTTCTGTGAAAATGCCTGGCTTGAACAGGAGTTTCAGTTTGGTGAAAATTTGGGGACTATTTGTCTGCAGACTTTGATGTTGTCTTCAAAAAAAAAGATTTTTTTTAAGGATCACATTCAAAAATTCAAAATTTCAAATTGGGTTACTGCAAAGATGCATTTCTATGCATTCCCTTATTTTAATTCAATCTTCAAAAAAAATCTGATGAAAAACAGGTACACTCTGCAGAAAATGTCCCTCCTGCTTAGCCCTGCCCCAATCTCAAATTAAAGCGCAGTCCTGCACAGCGTTGCTTGGCTGGGAGTGGTGGCCGTGCCTGGCCGTGCACGCAGGTCCTTGCCAGCTGCCTTGTCCAGGTGTTCACACTGCTGGAACAAAGCCAACAGCTGTCACCTATGTATGTACCCAAGAGCGGTAGAAAGGCCGCAGGCATTTAAGCAGCTCCTGGAGGGCCACAGCGGTTTGAGGTACGGCAGAGGAGAGGCGCGTGGGTGTGCATTTGGCACAGCCTTCTGGTGACATCCACGCGACACCCAGGGTGCTTGGGAATTTCAGGATGACTATTTCCCCTGGTAGCTCAGTTTCTGAAAACCAGCTGGGGGCACATCAGTAAGGTCAGGCATTGCTCATGAGTTAAAAATGTACAGTACTAAAGCTGGCTCTTTATCTATATATCAAACCCTAAATGTTCTGGTCTGGAAAATAGTTTTGCTGGTTTAGACTAACCATTAAAGGCCCCGGACTTGGGGTTAGCTGCATGACCCAGGGGGGGATTTCAGGGAAGGGCGTGACTGAGAAAGCAAGAGAAAAGCCCCTAGGACTGCGGCCAGTTGTAGTCAGAGGAACTGTTTTGTTATTGTATTACAGCTGCACGATGTTTTTAGCTATAAACCATGCTTCAGACCTGGGCTCGGGTGCCGCAGTGATTTGTACAGCAAAACAATTTACAAATCCCACATGAAGCAGTGTTTCAAAGTCCCTTGAAAGCATTGTTTGGCCAGCAGCAGGGCTCTTTTGAAGCTCTATTCTGGTTGCAACTCTTATTTCTAAAGGTACAGCTATACAAACAAGTGACTGTGGGGATGTGCATTTACATCACATCATGTTTTCCACAGCAATGTCCCATTCCCAGCCTGTGGTAAGTGAAAGGTTGCCTGACCATAAAGGGAAATTTGCTCCAAGCCAAGAGGCTGCCTCTGAGAAGTTGCCACTAGCAGCTACAATGACACTGTAAATCCACGCTCCCACTTCATTCAGAGTAATCTGTTGGTGTAGCTGTACCCTGTGTTACTAATACACGTCCTAGAGGCGTGGTTTCATGGCTGCAAGTAGCAGCTGTGCAGGAGCTATGGTCAGGGTCTGCTGGGTATTGGAAATGGATACAGTTACTTGAGCAGCCAACAGGGAAAGAGGAGAGAAACCCAGTGTAAAAGTGTCGCTTTACAAGCCTAGGTATTACACTGTTATCTGCCTCCTCCAGCCATTGCTTGGCAACCAGACAAAATTCTGGCCAGTGGGATGTTTTATGAATGAATCCTAATGTTGACTCTCGCAATCTAAATTTGCTGTCTGCTCCATCAGACACAACACAATTGTCGCCCACATCAACAGCACGTGGAACTAGCAGGGACCTGCTGGAGACAGTTGCAGCCTTGCGGGAAAACGGCTCCCGCACTTCCGACAACCTCCTACGAACACTGTGTGGCCTGCATAGGTGGAAGCCCCATCTCGTGATGTGGAGAGGCTGTAGGCTCAGCGTAGACTTCATTTTATGGACTTCATTCATAGACTTTATTTTATCTGTTACCCTCTTTCATAGGACCAGAAGGGAAACAGTGCATGAATAGGACAAGAATTATACCATTAAGTCTATCCATATTCCCCCACAGCTAGGATTTCTAGTGCCTCTAATTCCCCAAAGTAATGATGAGGTTAAACAGTGCCAGAGAAATATGGGCTAAGGTTGGCGCTCTGGCCAGCCAATATCTAGGTAATAATTTAAAATTTATTATTCATGAACACTTTATTAATGTTCACATTAAGTCATTATAATTCTTTCAGTACCAATGTCCCTGCTTCACATGAGACGTGTATAGTATTAGCTGCTGTTCAGCCCTTTCCAGCCAAATAAAATCAGTCTTAGTTCATTCTGTCTCGCTTAGATCAATAAACATGGAACATAATGAACTTGCCCTGCTCTATGACTTATCTCACCAGGATGGGAAAGGGAACATACCGCAGCAACACATTCCTCAGCGCTTTCCTTTGACAGCACACAGTCCAACTCAGGCAAGAGCCCTGGTAGTGCCGTGGGGTACTACACCCTCCTGACTCCTCCAACTGCCAGCACAGGAAAGCCGCTGTGCCTGCCCTTCCACTGCCAGCTGCTTTGGAAGGGCAGTATGGCAGTGCAGCGGGTCCTACGGTTAGACTGCTTTCCAGAAAGGCTTGAGGAGGGCTATTGCCCAGCAGCAGCTTCTCTCCTGCCCCGTGACCCCTGTGTGAGGCACAGGGTGGCTCCTGGGTTGGACACTGTGAGAGCAGCCCTGGTACCGATCTGGCAACACGGGAGGTCCAGGCTCTCCTGCAAGTAATGGGAAACTGGCTCATCTATAAGTGAAGCCCGCTCGTAATGATGGAGACAGGAAATTTTAGGCATACCCACACCCATCTCTATTAAGAGTTTGAAAATGGGGTGCTGGGAATGTTTTTGAATAGTGAAAGCAATGCCAAGAACAAAACTATAGAATAATGCCAGGTTCTTCTGATTAAATCTAAATTTTTCCCACTATTACTTGAAAATTAGAAGCAGGCAAAACTATCCATCAAGTTATAGATAACTTGGCTGCAGAAATATGGCATCAGCATATGCTGAAAAGTAAAAGCTAACATGATTAGTAGACTATTAATTCTAGCAGCAGCCTTGCCTGTATGGGATCCATGTGTTTAGAAAGCAAGTTCTTTGGAGCAAAGACCAGCTTTTCTGTGTATCTGTAAAGCAGGTGGCATAGGTCTGAGTGTCAGATGAAAAATCTGGTATTGCGAAATTAGCAACGACCTTTGAAAATGTTGGCCCATCTGAAGGGTTGCCAGAGTCTTGTGCTTCCATTGATCCAAAGCTTGACGATATCCATACGTTTCATTCCACCGAGCTGGTTAGGCTGTCTTGGATCTTGCATCCATATATGTCCATCCAAAACCTAGGTTTTCAAAGCACATTGCAGCTCCTGGAGTTCATAAAAGCTGTGATTATGGAACTGGTAGTCAGCACTGTACGTGATGCAGTTTGCATGACGATGCATTGGACACTGGCCCCCCAGGCCTCTCAAGCCTCTGTTTTTCTGTGGTTGGTGTTTCCCAGGTGCTTTAACCTAGCAGCTGCAAATACCCCTTTCCCCATTTGTGAAGAAAAAAAAAATAAAAGAGACTTGATTATAGACTGTTAAAGTCTCAATACCTACTTGATTAGCCCCACTGAACTGCAGTGCTTTTCTCTTCCCAGGGAAAATGGAGAAGAAATTGCATCCTGCTGAGTTTTGGCAACAGTTTGTCAAGGGAAGGTCCATAAAGAAAACACTATCAGCAAAGGTCTTGTGAAAAACAAACTTCAACATCGCTTGAGCCAAATAGTCCTGTTAAATCATGTTAAATGTTTTCTATGCATCCACGAGGGGTATGACAGCTGGTGTCTCCATATCGCTGCAGCCCGGGTTAAGTTACAAATTATACACATACCGTCCTCTGCTAGCCTCCTCATGAATCCAGCTTGGCTCTTCCAAATCAATTTGGCTATAGCATTTTCTGGCCTGATCTTTAGTATTTTAACATAAATAAAGTGTGTCGCAGTTCATCTGTCCCAGGATTCTTGCTTCCTCAGTGGGATCCATTTGTGTTCCCTTTCCTGGGAAAGGCAGTGGTTTCCTCATAGTGGGTGAAAGCTTGCCACCGCGGCTGCTCTCTGCTGAAATAGCTGTCCCTCGCCCAGGAACACGCTGTGCTCTGCAGCTCCCAGCCATGCCTCATCTGACCTCCAGAAGTCACCCCATACCACGGCTCAGTCGTGGGATTTCTGACAGACCAGAACAAACCTGCAGAAGACCAGTGGACTCCTTCCTATCCATGGCCTGATAGTCATTTTAATGTCATCGCATTTCATTAATTCTAACATTTTTTACATTCAAAATCTTGTTTACAGGTGAAGAAGAAGCTCACCTTATAGTAACTGAAACCTTAACAGTAACTCAAGAATCACTGCTAGTCTACATCTAATTGTTACAGAAAAAGAAAGAATAACAGAGCAGTTAAAATCGTTTCACGCACACTTAATTTCTACCCCTTTTCCTGCTGTCAGACTGCTCCTCCGCACCCTGAGGTCGATGGTCTCAGCATGGCTGGGCTGGGGGTGTTGCTGCAAGTCGGGGCTGGATGGAGTGCTTTGCGGCGAGGGGTGTGATGTTCAGGTTGATGGTGTCTCCTTCTGCAATCCAGGATCCACTTGGAGTCATTTTCATAAGTTTGCTGATGGGGTTTTCCACAGCTTTCCCTTTCTCCACTAGTCTGCAGCTCTGTGATTCGTTGGAATTTACTAAATGTGGTGCCTTTTACATATGTTGGGTACTATTTCTTTGTTCTCTTTTTTACCCTAAAACCAGTTTTGTCCAGCTCCACTTTTATTGAACTGACTATGGGGGAGATGTTTACAGCTGTGGGATCACCAGTGCGAGCCTGTGCCCCATCTCTCGTCACCCTGCGCCTGTGCTCCTCTGTGCCTCACGCTGTCTCTCCACTTCTCGACGGCTGGTGTAGCAGACCTGTCCTCCCCTACACTAGATTATTGTATTAGTCCTAAGTATCTCAGTCTGCATTGAATAACTGCGATCTGTATAAAACTGTGATTGTAGCATGCAAAGATTTACAAAAGTAAAACAAATTAGCCTTGCACGTGTGGTCCCTTAAAGAACTTGCTGCCACAGCTAAATAAAGCAAAACAAGGCAAAACAAAACTGCAAGCAGGTCAAGAAGAGTTCAGAGAGAGCAGAGCCCAAAAACCTCGGTCCTGAGGCCTTGCAAATTCAGTGCAAATCTTCTGGCCTGAGAGAGGCAGCGCTGTACTGCAGGGCTCCATCATTGCACAGTGCTCTGCTCAGCTTCACGGGCAATAGCTTTTCCAGTGCCTCACCTTAAAACCAGATTGCAGGCTTTGGAGCATGCGAAGATGGATGACAGTGACATGCAAAGGTGACGGCGTGTTTCATGCGCTATACCAGTCTGTGCTTGCTTTTTTGATTAGCTGTTTGAAAGCTGCTAATGGAGAAGTGCTGTTGTGAGTGATGGAACAGGTATCTCTTGCTTTTTGTCTCTTGAGCTCTTGAGCTCCTGGCCTGTTTTAACAGAGCTCAAGCTTGGGTTTGACAGCCCATCTGCGTCCCAGCAGGCCTGGGAAGGCGTACCTCCTCAGGCTTACCTCTGCTACTTCCAGGAGACAGCAAAACACGTCACATTTGGTGAGGGCAGCTTGTTCAAATTCTTTTCTTTTCCCTTTCAGACACATCATTTCCCAGGCAAATAACTCGTGAGAACTTCTGGCACCCCTGCATTATAACTGTGTCCTTTAAAGAGATTTGAGTGGCCACGTCTGCATCAGGCTGGCTTTCACTGAGTCAGTCACCGGGAGCTTGGCACTTTTAACCCAAGCTGTCAATAAGGCTCTTGCCCTGGCAGTCCTGCTGTAGTAAAAGACACTTAGTGCTGCCGAGCGAGGAAAATGCCACTTCTGTTTGCAAAATGGACACACTTCCCTGGGTAATAAATGAAGCAACTCAGTGTCCGTGTGGGCTGGCAGTTATCTTCTGCTCCTTGCTCCTTGATTTACTGTGTGTGGGAGCAGCTTCACACATCAAATTAAACACCAAGCGGACAAGTGATCTTTTGAGTTTGCGTCTGAGAAGGAAACAACTTTCCAGTGGAGGTCTCAGCTCTCCTGTTCCTCTGTTCAAATCATGGCACGCAGCTGATCAGTGTGTGATCAGCGGTTTTTATGCAGCTCCAGTCTGCAAAGTTTGTTCAGGGCTTTTTGTTTTTTCTTTCTCTCTCTTCCTCTCTCTGTCTCTCTCTTTCAGTAATTAAATTTACATCAATGGTTGGTTGAAGCTTTTAGACTAGTAGTACACTGTTCACTGTTCAAGTGGAAGCTGCTTAAAATCCTGCATAATTACACTGTCCATGTATCTGTTTTCCTCAGCGGCCCTCGTGGCGCATGGAATCAGTGTGTCTCTAAGAAGTATCAGGGCCAGGCACAGTTTAGCCAGTGAAAATGCTAATTAGAATGGAAAAATATATTGTACGAGTCCCACATGTTTAGGCCTAAAAAAATTGTGAAAAATCCTTAACCGTAACACTCTAAAGATGCCAAATACTTNGTTACACTGTCCGTGTATCTGTTTTCCTCAGCAGCCCTCGTGGCGCGTGGAATCAGTGTGTCTCTAAGAAGTATCAGGGCCAGGCACAGTTTAGCCAGTGAAAATGCTAATTAGAATGGAAAAATATATTGTACGAGTCCCACATGTTTAGGCCTAAAAAAATTGTGAAAAATCCTTAACCGTAACACTCTAAAGATGCCAAATACTTCTCTCAGACCGTGTCTTGGGAGCCCTAGCAAGCCAAAGCTGAGAGAGGTTATTTTGTTAATGCTCCCTTGATAATTGGATCCACATGCACGCACGATACACCATGAGCCCTGTCTTGCTTTTCAACTTCAAGCCTGGGACAGTGGTTTATGTTGAATTTCAGGGTGTGTTTTAAAATACAGAGTAACACAAAAATATGTCCACTAAATATTGAAGCTACCAAATGAAGCCCCCGAGCTAGAAAAGGCCGATATCCACGCCCATGCAACCCTCCTTGTGTCACGTCCTGCACAGTGGCAGAGCCTCTGGTTGCACAGGCAGATGCTACATCTCCTGTAGGACCTCTGTCTCACCCCAGGTACAGCACACTACTGTTAATTAACCAACAGCTAAGCAAGAGATTGTTTTCATCCTGTTCTTCAGAGGGTAACCCAGTGCCTTGGTTACTGCAGCCCGCTCAGCATAGGGCAGGGTGGGACCACAGACCCTGCAGCTGGAGCTCAGCAGCAAGGTGCCATCACCTAGGGGAGCTGGTGAGGATGTGGCTCTCCTCCCACCTTCTCCAGGCATGTCCATCTGCTCCAACAGACCTGGCTCCTTCCTCTGTGTCATCCATCCTTCCTTCCTGCGGCCAGACCGCACCAATCTCTCTCTGTCATTCACTCCCCATTAAAGGCAGGATGCTGCATCCCACCCCTTGCCACTCCATTGGCAAAGGACATTTGGGAGCCCAGGAGTGAGCATGTGCCTGGGCAGAGAGGGACCATGGGGCAGGCTGGGGCTGCCTGGTGCCTACAGCTGCAGTGGCACTTGTCTGGGCCAGCGCTGAGCAGCGGCGAAGGGGCAGGGGGGTGGACTCACTGCCGTGGCACCTCCAGAGCCTGGCAGCTTCTGTCTCTAACAAGCATGTGAGAAGTGCAGTTTCTCTGAGGCGATAGGGACCCTTAGCTTGGGGAGTGTGTATATCGGCAATGGCAATGCCAAACCACAGCTCCAGCACATAGCAGTAGCTAGAGGACGCTCATCAGAAAGGCTAAGAGGAAGGTTTTTAATGTTTACAGTGAGCCGAGCAGTGTATATTTTATTTTAGCCTTACACTTGGAAATAGATGGATTATTTTATACTGTCCTCCCTGGGTCACAGGGCCCCTTGTAATGCCAGCACTTTGCTACAGACCATTTCTGAAAGATAAAGGAGGTGAGGCCACATCTTTACCCACTGGAGGAAGGGGCCACTTAGCCACTTCCTTTTGCCTCCCACCCTGCACCTTGCAGGGTGTCCCCAAAGCCACGTGTGCCTAGGGGCCTGACTCGCAGCTCTGGTATCGGTCGTTAGTGAAGAGGCACATGGGGATGATTTCCACCACATGCTTGGCGTGTGTCTCACCTTCCCTTCCCTTGGCCCCAGGGCTGCTGTGGAGGCACAGAGTTTATGCGTTAGTGCAAGAGGAGGGGATCCTATCCTTGGAGGAGGAGAGCACTAAAACATAAATAACTGCAGAAAATTAAAATTATGTTAAGAAAACAAGCCCAAAGGTTTAGCCGTTAAAGTGGAAAAATAACATTTCATAAATGTGATCTTCCTAACAGTGCATAATACAGCTCTCCATGTCACGCAGCACAATAATTTCCTGTTCAGCTTTGCTTTGTGAGCAAAACCAGAGATCAAGATTGGCAAGCTCTAACGGGAGAGTCGGGGCTCCCCCCGCAGCCCCAGCCACCAGAGAGGGCCTGGTTTCTGCTGTCTTTCTCTCAGCATAAGCCTGTTCAGCCACCGGGTGATCCTCTTCAATCACTTTTTAACCAAGTCAAGAAGACTTCTATGGCAACAGCCTTGTTTGTGTGTGAGTAATGAAGGGGATTTCTAGCAAAGTAGTGAAGGGGGAGGGAAGAGAAGACATTTGGCCAAGAATGCTTGCACAAGTGAAAACCAGATTTCCTCCACATCTTGCTTCACAGTACGGTTTTGGAGAACCAGAGCTCTAGAAACATGTAATTACCATTTACTTTCTCTACAGATTTCTTTTTTTTTTTTTGCCATTGAGGCATTGCTATTTCTTGTCCTGGTAGAAGCCAACTTGCTCCACAGACTGAATTCCCCTTGCATCTACCTGCTGCTGTGTTTGCAGGGGAGACCCTCTGGAGCAGGGTGCGTCCTCCCTCCCCTGGTGCTTTCCTTCCCCCTCTGCCCCGCAAAGACCTGCCTTTCGCACGTTGTACAGCGTGTCCCAGCACCTGAGGTGTGAGGAGGTTTGTTGGTTGTACACAGCTGCATCCAGATTGTTTTTGCATTTTGGTAGAGATATATTTAGGCTGTCCAGTAACTGCATCCTGGACTTTCTAAAATAAGTCAATGCACAAGGTCCTGATTCAGCGTCCGCCTGTGCCGGTGGGGAGCCCTGCCTGCCCCTGGCTTGCCTGCAGTCTCCAGAGGCTTTGAACAGCCGCTGGCAGAGATCCAGTTGCGGGTTCAGGGTTTAACAAGTCTCTTCTCCTGCCCCGCTCTGCCCTTGTGTCCTGCCTGCCAGCTGCTGACCTGCAGTCAGGTTAATATAGCTCTGGAATGAATTCAGCTGAATTACAGATTTACACCTATGCAGAGAGGCCGTAGCTCCTGGAGTATTTTTCTATTTTAACCATCACTCGATACCCATTTAGATTTGTGAAAAAATAACTGCCCTTCTTCGACCTCTGTAGGAAACCAGGTAAACAAAACAATCTCTTCTACTGCAAGAAGCAGAGTTTGGTCCCAAATCTGTATTTTTATCCAGTTATAAACTGAACCAAGAGAAAGAACTGTAATTTTCGTAAGTTGTTCTGCAAAAATTGGAGAGACGGTCACAAGAAATTTTCTCCTTGCTTGATGAAGACTTTTCTTTATTGTGGGCTGGACATTGTGGAGCTAGTTAGAAATTTCAGTCTACAGGACTTAGGCCTGAAGACTTAAATATTAATTTCCCCATATTTCAAAAGCATAAAGATCTGATTTTGGCCTGTTCCTTTTAGCTGCTGATAGTTGGGGTTTTAGCCACAGACTGTCAGTGCAATAGAGAATTCACAGCTAGAAGTTTGTTTCAACACTCTTTTCTGTAAAGACTTCTCTGTGTTTCTGTAAGGCTCACTGACATACTTCTTTCATGGACTAGCTAGTGATGCTCCTGGCTTGCAGACATCAGCCGTGGGCTGACGCTAGTAGCATCACTCAGAGGTTTTTGCAGAACCGAATTCCCACCGGGTTGGCAACGTGGAGTGCCAGCAGCCGGGCTGGCGCCGCGGGGAGTGCATCACGGGGCAGAGTGGAGGATCTCCAACGTGAGACTGAGTTTCATACCTAAAATGTCAGCCTTGAAGACAGCCACATTCTCCTCTATTTAGAATTCATTTGAGACAGCGTTAGTAATTAATTGGCTGTTCATTTTTTGTGGTTCAGATAGGATTTTTATCAAGCTTTCAGTCAGACAGTATTGACATTGAAACATGGAAAACATCTTCAAATCCCCCCGGTCTAGTCCAGCTCTGTGTCTCTTCTCATGCTGAAGCGTAATTGCATTCCCTGTTTACCAGACCTTGTGTAGCCAAAGTATGTGTGGGTGACATCTATGAATAAAAAGGTTTCATTGCTGTGGTCATGTAGATTTTGAAAAGCACACAGCTATTCACCAAGGTGCAAACTTGCCAAAATCAGGCAATGTGAACATCCAAAGTTCAAAGGGACAGTTAAAGCCTACCAAATTGCAACATTTCTTATAAAGAAAAATGCTCTAGTATATCAGCTGGCAGGAATTCAGTGCCTAATCTGTCCCATCATTGACTGGAGTGATAAGGACACTGCAGTTGGGAAGATGCCATTCTGGGAAGCTGTCGCATCTAGTCTGTAAATTAATTATTGGAGATTTTCTACAGTTTTGTCTAATGAGCTTTTTTAATGTTTTCTTTTTAAGAAATCTTGGGACTTCTGCTCCAGTGATCTGGCCAGACCCAAGGGTGAAGGGCTGAGAAGCTTCAAGTCAAACCAGACGTGAGAGCTAAATAAATTGGGGTGTTCTTGGCAAGGCTTTTCTGAAACACAGAAACAGATGTAAAAAGAAGTACAGGAGAAACAGCGATGCCTGAGCTGCTCCTAATGAGAGCCTCAGCAGGGAGCTGGTTAACCCTGCTCAAGGGCTTGCAGGCTCCAGGCTTACCAGAGGAGATCCCGAAAAGGCAGTGTCAGCACTTGCAAGAGTTAAAATGGCTCTTACCAACCTTGTGAGCCACCACCATACACTGCCGGTACTGTGTTGTGGAAGTATTGCGCAGCCTAGCAAGGCTTCACTGTCTGTCTTGTGAGCTCTTGTGCAGTAACCATGAAATGATCGGTGCAGCCATTTCTGGCAGAGTTACCTAGAGAATATGCCTGAGAAAATGCACTGTCACCAGTGTGGCCTGGGCTGGTACGAAATTCAAGGTATATGAAGGATTCAAGAAGAGTCATTGTCCAGTCATGCCAGGTTTGGTGTCCGTCTTGCTGCGCCGATGGTGCCAGCAAACTCCTGACTGATAAGAAAAAAACAGATGTGTCATAAGACCCTCCTCAGCTGAAAGGTTGCTGCTGCCCTCTGAATACTGGCTGGAAAAATTCCCATGCACTTGAAGTGCCTGTGGTTATATTAGTCATGCGACGATGAGAAAATAGTCTGCTCTGGGGGCTAGGCTGACCGTGCCTGGGGGAGTGGGACGGAGCTGGTTTCACCCCACTGCTCCACCTTTTCCTTCCAGACCAATACTGAAAGGAAGAGAAACCACTGACAAACACCCATGACAGCTCCGGTCTGAAAACTCAGTGGGGCAGATCTGCTGCTGAAGGAGGGCACAAGAGGAATACAAGCACTGGGCATTTTTGAGTACTGAGAAGCGGTATTTTAGCAACTATTTTGAAATGCAAACAAGGAGAGGTTTGCTGTGTAACATTTCCTGGGTTTGAGGTAATCTTTGTTACAAAAGCAAGTTGTCACTTGTAGGTTTTGTTTCATTCCTATTTAACCAAACTGCAGATTGCCCACATCTGAAATACGCCTATTTTGTGATTCTGTCATTGCTAGAAAAATAAAAAGAGAACTGGCGTGAAAGCTCTTTTCTGGCCTTTTTTGGTAGAGTGTCCTACTGCAGTAATTCTGTTGAAACACAAACAAAGGGCGCTTTCTAATTGCTAAGCAAAAAGCAAAACAAAAAACCCATAAAATATTCAGTGAGGTAACCCTTGCTTTAAGGGTTGTATTTCTGAGCATGGTGTCATGTTCTCCTCGTACTAGTAGTAATGCTGTGCAGCTTCTGTGGTGGTGAGGTTTGAAATGCTGATATCCAGCAAGCGGATAGAGAACTAAGTAATAATATAAAAATGAATTTTTTACATTAAAAAAACCACAAAAAGCTAATCAAAAAATATCCTTGGTTTTGCTGAAAACCAGGCATTTGAGTAAGTATATTCTACTGCAGTAACTTACAGGTGCTGCCGCTCACATGCCTGTTCCGCCGCAGGGGTGTAAGCCTCGCACGGTGCCCCGGGCATCGCCGCCTCCTAAACCCGAGGGGCTCGATGGGCTGGGGAAGACCCAAAGGAACAGAAGCGTAGGTCTCAATCTAGCAGCACTTTAGGAACGGCAAAGCTTAAAAGATTTTGGTTTCTTGTTGTTTCTAGGAGTTGACTCTTCCCATATAAAGCCAACATTGTGAAAACCGAGTGGCATTAAAAATACAATATTCCCCAGAGGAGTCAGACTGACTGGAAAAGTGTTGGCCACCTGTGGTAACAAAACCAGCACACTACTGCGCTTGGCCTGGGGAAGTACCCACATGTCTGAAGATACCCCACAGCTAGAAGAGTTTCTGTGCCTCCGTGTTCCCGACCAGAAAGGAAGGGCTGAACAGGGATGTCGTGGACCACAGCGGTATGCAAGGCGAATCACGAGCTGCAACGACGACAAGCAGATGGCCAGAGGTGGGTGTTTAGTGTATCTGTCTCATGATTTTACAAAGTGAATTTAAAGTATCTATATAAGGAGCAGCTGAGGTACTCACAATCCGTTAAGTTTGACAAGGAGCATTACTGGACATAATACTCTGACATAGTGGTCTTGGTGGGGTTAGAACCCGTGTTGTAACAGCTATTCCTATTTGTGGTGTTGTCCTTGCTAATCTCCATTTAACTGCTCTCGGGTTTTTTCTGCTGAGTTTCTTTTAGTTAGGACTTGCAGCATCCTGTGGTATTGGGGAGGAAATTTGGACATGAAGTTTCACAGCAGCGAGAAAACTCACTGAAGCAGTGAGAAGCAGCAAGAAAAGGTATGCAACATACAGCTTATTTCTTGCTCCCTTGCCCTGGGTGGGCTGCTACGAATTGTATCATCTCCTGCTAGACTACAAAAGCCAGAGAGGAAGCACGCTAGATACCAAAGGATTTAGCTAATAGGAATCAAAATGTGTTTGTATTAATTGCTCGATGCTCAAACATGTTAAAAATATCCATATAACAATAACACTCTATTTCATAGCTTATGTATGACTTGATATTTCCAAAGACACCGTTAAGCAGCAATTCTTGCTGAAGTCCCTGACAGCGGAGGACAGCTTGCATGCACACTAAAATGGATAGCTTCAATGCAAATAGACATTACATTTTCTGGCAGAAGTCCCAAACACAGATCCAAAACTTGGGGAACTGATGAAGTTGTGCATCCTAGCAGAAAGGCTGGGAAAGATTATCTTCAAGGAAGGCGAAATTTGCTTACACTTGTGGTAGTGCAGCCAGTGGGAGCATCTATGGATACAAAGCAAAAAACCACCAGCACAAAAAATTTGCAGGGTATCTGCAGATCTCTCGTATCAGCATGTTTTATGAGTGTCCAGAATTGCTCTAAATCTTTCCTTGTCAAAGTGATGTCTCACTCCTATTGAAAATAGCAAGAAAATAGATTCAAAGTAAACCAAACTGTACCGAAATTCAATGCGTTATGCCAGCTGTATTACAGCACCACAGATGATACATGTCTGAGTCTCTGCATAGTTACTGTGCATGCGTTTAAGCAGTTGGCCACGGCATTGACCTCCTTTGAAAAAAAAAAAAAAAGAAAAAAGAAAAACCATTCCAGATAACGAGACCGCAGAGCAACTTGTTATTTGGAAAAAGGTTTCTCACTGAGCCACTGTGTCTGCAATAAGCAGTCCTAAACACTAGCAGTACTGATCTTGGCTGAACTTTGTGACTCTCGTCTGTCACACTTAGTGAGAGAGGAGCCAACAGTGCCTAAAATACCCCTGCCCCTCAGTCACTGGGCAGTTGCCCTCCATCACTGGTGTGCACAGAGAGTGGCACTCTGGCTCCTCACACGCCGAGCTGCTGGTGACAGGGCGAGAGGACAGCGCTGGAGACCATACAGCAGCTGTGCACATCAGAGGACTTCTGTGCTGAAAAGTGACTCAGCCAAATTGTTCGACTCTGGTTGGCCTTAAAAATAAGAATCGGGGAAAAGTATAAGAGCCCATTAAAAGTCCTGGGCTTGTCAGCATAGACAACAGTCCAGCCGAGCCAACTTGGTCAGATCAGGGGAATGCAGCACAAGGGCCTGTGTGTGTCTCTAGCTTGCATGTGCAAAGTGACCAACTCAAACTAAGTCGTAGCAGTTTACAGACTGCTAAGAGCACAGCACTTAGAAGTTATGCTGGTTTAACTAACACAGACCTTTATGCCTTAGCAAGACTTGCTCTTCTTGAAACACATATTTGAGACCTTGAGAAATACATCTGAGAAACTATATAACGATAAGAATAAATGTCAATCTTCTTGGAAAAATTACATTCTTTTGCGTGCCGCTTTGAAACATTTAACACCATTACAACATTTCCTGTAAAGTTTGTGGAACTTTATGGCCCTCGTTATTAAAGTTGTTGAAGTAATTTTTATCAGGGAGAAGGGGAATCCTTTCTCTGCATCACTTCACATTGAACCTACATCAACTCTATTTGATTTTATGTTATTCCTTGCGAACATGACCCGAGCCCGCTCCAACAGCAAATGAGAGAGAAAATGTCAGAACCATACGTTTTTGACCTTGCTGGGTGAAAGCAGACATTACACTCAAATCTCTGTTACTAATGGTAGCTATACTTCATGGCAGTGCAGGCAGTGCTAAAGGGCACCAGCAATGACATCTTTCATCACTTGCGCTAAAACGCTCTTCACTTATTGCCTCTTGCATGGAGTGCCAGTGAAATGAGATGTAAATGGATCTGTTGACAAACAGGTTAAATGTCAACACCCACGACGATACGCTGTTAGGAGTAAGGGCACAAGATACTACGGAATTGTTTAAAAGGGGCAAGTGCTGAAAGGTGAGCGAAGTTGTCATCACGGTTATTTACTGTGTAAGTACCATGGTTTGACTGGTTGGCTCTGGTTCAACGCAGCCCTCATCCTAATCTCTGTTTTCTTTTAGGCAGCCTCACTCCAAACGTTGCTGCTGATCGTCCACATCCTTGTGGTTTCCCTGCTAGTGTTGCAATGCAACAGGAGGAGTTGGAGGACATACACGGAGGCACTGAGCCTTCTTGGGACCAGTAATTGGGGACTAAAATGTCTTCTGCTTGCTGGAGGCTGTTCTGATGGTGAGATCTTCGGGTAGGAGATGTTAGGTATTGTGCAACTCAGGGCAGCTATTAGATGTAACACTCCTTCTGTGTGCTCTGACTTGTTTGCTTTAGAGGGAGGCTTTTTAATCACACTGGTATTTATATTGTTTTGCAATGTTTTTATTATTTTTCTGAATCACTATCCAGGGCTTGTGCTAGGCACAACTTAATCAACGCACTTATTCTCATTTGCTTTTCTACCGTAATAAGCATCTCAAGCAATAAGTATCTGAGAGAAGCAAACTGAAAACCTCCCTTTCTCTGATGCTGAATACACAGTGTTTTTCATGGCGAAGGAGCCAGAGTGAGTGACTGCTGCTTGTTTCCACTGTGCCTGAGGCAAAGGAGGAAAGATGCTGTACAAATATGTTAGGAACATACACATACAAGGTAGTCCTTGTGACTGACTTAGTATCTTCTGGGCAAGATAGCTTATAAGCAGGATAGCAATTAGACAAATGATCCATTCTTTTTGTAAAGCTATTATTATTATTTTATGTTTAATATACAGTCATGCCCCCATGTCCCATTGAAGTCTGCTGTCTTGGGTGCTGTGTAAACCATGGTAGAGTATATAACGGGCAAGATGAGACTTATTCCAGTCAGCTTTTGATGAATAAATATTTTCATGGTGTATTTTAACTATGAGAATGGAGAAACGATACCATGAAAGGATGTTAGTATGAAATAGCCAAAGGGAAAAGCAACTTCTAAGGAGACGTGAGCAGGTCTGAAATCACAGGGTTTCCCGTCTTAAGCTGATGGATTTGTCACTTCCTCCCTTGGCTCTTTCCCAAATGTAGATGCCAAAAGATACAAAAATAATAACTTCAGATTGAAACCTTCATAGATAATGACAAGAATAAGGAATCTCCATATAGAGCATTAGGAAAGTATCTCCATGAAAATATAATGTCAGTATAAAATATGAGTATGTATCCTACTAGAAAAAGAAAATTTGTTCAATAATACAAAGAAAGCATGACATGTAAGGTCAGCAGGAACTTCTGTGGAAATAGGGCTGGGTTATGTCTCAATCAGCAACCGTCTCAGATGTTTCTTACAAGTAATCCTGAAATAACTACTTCTTCAGCTAGAACAATGCAACTTTGAGACGGGAAACCAGGGGAAAAGTGGGAATTCCTGACACTGAAGAGATGTACAATACTTGATAGTTTCTGTACTTTGGAATAGATTTTATTTGGTGCAGTGATTAGTGGGAATGCAATATTATTCTAAAAAGATTTTCAAATATGAGGATTAAATGTTTGTTTGAAAACCAGTAATAACTACTTACATTCTAGCGTTAAACAAAATAAACCTGAAAGAGCGATGGGAAGGATCTAAACTTTGAGCCATAGGGCAGAACCTATCACCTCGCTCCTGGGGAAACCTTTCCTTGCAACGTCTTTTCCCTAATGTCAGCTTCAGGCTTCGTTCCTCCATGGCCGTGGCTTTTGGCTGTTCTTCCGCTGGAGGTGCTTCTCTGCCAGCGTGATTCAGAGCCGGGGTTTCTTAGTCCCCCACAGGAGAAACAAACTTTACGGGAATATCCCAGATATACTGGTGACAAGTCCCACTCGTTGCGCTGCATGGCAGGTTCCAGCGCCCCATCTGGCCTGCTCTCTGAGCTCTCTACATCCCGGTTTGGATGCGTCCTCCAACTCCTCCTGGCTTTCTGCTTCCTTTTGAGTTTTTCCCATGTTATTCTCAGGGCTCCTTTGCTTTGCTGTCTGACTAGGCAGCTCCATCAGGCTCCTTCCAGTGCTTATTCTGCTTCATGATTTCCTTGTGTGTCCCTCAAAAGAGTGCCACGTAGGAGCATACACTTATTGGACAACTCTCTTACTGTTGCGACAGTAAGGAAGGGAGTATGGAGCCCTTTCTTGTGAAATTTCTTGCAGGATTACATAACTGACCCCCTGCTGTGGTGCTAAAATGCTCTCACTCTACCTCAGGCTATATATCCCTGCATGTCCCTCCTCGTAAATGGCTTCATCCTATATTAAAGGCAGTACCTGGAACCTGGCCATCTATAGGACAATGCTTGAGTGCTCTCTGCTTTAGTATCACATCAATTTTATTTCTACCTATGCCTGCTTCTCTCTCTTTTTTCCATGATTTTGTCCATGCTTTGAGCCTGACCTCCCTTTCTCTGCCTGTTCATCTCTCCTGTGCCTCCTGGTCGGGTCCTGTCTCTTGGCAGTCTGTACAACCCAAGTGGCTCCCTGGCTGGGCCTTCTGTCCAGACTTCTGTTGAAGTCCAGATTCTCTCCCATCTTTCCTGCCTTCTCTTCTGCCACTTCTTGGACCTCTCGGCAGTCACAGTACATCTTTTTCCAGTTCCAGCTATCCCTAGCTGCAAACTTAGTAGTTCTCTTTGAAACCCAGTAACAGCAGTAAATATTTATACTGTGTTAGCATCTTAACTGGTATTCAGGCTTTATTGAATTGCTGTACAAACTCAAAGGGAAACGATCTTTGGCCTGACAGCTAAAGCTGCCGAAAGTGGGTTCACCCCTCGGGGCGGCATGTATCAAAGGGCACCCATGCTGTACCACAGAACACTGCCTTTTCAGGTGGGAACTTCAGAAACTTTTGTGTACCATAAATTTACAGCCTGTATTCTGCTCTCCTGTCACTGGGTTGCCATACAAATCCCAGCCAAATAACTCATACTGCATGCTAAACATTGGTTAAAGAACACCACACATAACATAAACTTACATAAACTCCTAAGGTTACCAAAGATTTAACTCCTCAGAACAACAATATTTAGCAGCTCTAAGACCATAGCGTGAACTTCCCCAGGAAATACCTCATCACCTTCTGCCCTCAGCATAAACTCTCTTTCTTTGATGTTACCTTCTCTTAAATGTATAATAACATGTGTGTGTTGTTAGAGAATTCAAATCATTGTATATACTGGAAGAGAAAGAAAAAGAAAGCAAGCATGTGAGAAGCTAATCCCAGTGGGAACCTCAGGACTGAGACTCACTCAGATGCGGTGATGGAGTGCATGAGTTTCAGTGTAGGAAGGACAGAGTAGCTGAGTGGTTTGCCAGGATGAAGAAGTAAGTGACTTTGTACTGATGTGGGAAGGGACCCCATGACGTCTGACTCCAAGCTCTTGGCTTGAGGGGTTTTTGCAATTAAGAAAAGGTACCCCATATTTTCCTGCTATAACAGGCACTATTCAAAATAAGACAGTAATAACAAATGCAAAGACATGTACCACAGCCTAACCCTAAGGTGAGGGTAGAGATAAGTTTATTCCTGCAGCACGTCTTCATGGGCAGCTGTGGCCAAGAGCAAGGCTCCTTAATGATGACAGTGGACTTGATAAACTAGTCTTTATCAGTCATAAAAAAGTCAGAGCATGTTATTAGCAAATGTATATGGATTCTGTGTTCTGCTATAGCACATGTTTGTATAGCCTTTTTTGACAGTTAAAGACTTACTAAGTTTCCTTGACAGAAAACAGACATTTTAATAAAACGGATGCCATTTAACTAGAAACTCCTGGGCAGAGCTCTATGGGAAATGGTTCCCATGACCTTCGGGGAGAAAGAAATGTTTGTCTTTTAATAGGGCTCCATACTGTACAAAAATCCTTAGTCTGCAGCGTACAGGCCTTCTTAGCACAACCCTAACGATGCAAGTCCTGAGGAACTTCATATGCTGTTTGCAGAAATACATTGCAAATTACACTCAAATTTACTTTCAGAAAAAGTAACTTTGAAATACTACTTCGGAACAATGAATCTGTAACAGAGTAAGACTGAAGCAGGATCTTCTGTAATGCATCTCACATCATTACATTACACATTTTAATCCTGAAATGACAATTGCTTACCGATTTACTTACCCCATTTAAGCAGCTGACTGCTAGTCTTGTGTATCTGGGAATTCATGCTTCTTTTCTACACGGGTTTTGTTTTGGATCATATCTAAGTTCACGTTTAATGTATTTATTTTAATTTAAAGCACGTTTTACCAAAGTAGCAAAACCTATAAGCCAGCTGTCTTTACTCAGTGTATTCAGTTCATGCTTAAGGGTCACCAGCTTGAATTAGCTCCTTATTCAGCATTGCTGGATTGTTTATAGGCCGCACATGTCAATGAGCAATTGTAAGGAAAGATTTATTTATGAGCTGCCCTACCTGGGAGTGCTCCCCAGCGGCAAGACAAGAAGTGAGCAACGGGAACTGAAGCTGCAAAGGAAGTTACACCATCTGTCTTAAAAGCAAGACACAGGTGAGGGATAAGGAACGGGTGAAAAGAGGCATTCATAAAAAGCTGATTCATCATTAATCTGCTTGCACTCAAACACAGACAACAACAGCTTGTTTTATGATAAGGTTCTGCCCTTCCAAAGCCGCATTCCACTTTCAGAGGGAGAGTGTACCGTATGCCATGAACTCAGGGTGGTTGGCCTCATTTCACCAAAGAGCTTGTGTTGAAATAGCACTTCTTGTTTGCGCTTGGCACAGAAATGAAGTGTATCTTCTGGGACAAGCAAGAAAGGAGAGAAGCTCTGCAGAGTCCACCTAGAGTGATTGCTTCTGAAGGTTGTTGGTCGGCAGAGCTGGATGGATGGGGTGCCCACCTCAGCCCTGCTCAAGCCACTTGGATGTGAAATCCATGTAGCTGCTTTAGGCTATGTTAGACTCTGAGCCCACCAAGGATCCCTGCTCACCCCGTCAGCAGTGTCATTGCCTCTCTGCGTCTCCAACTCAGTCCCACAGCTTTGTTTATGTGCACATTGTATGGCCTGTGGTTTTATGCTGCATGGGTTATACCCACCCTTTACAACTAAAAGTTGAGCGGGGTTAAAAATGACAGAAAATTTCTGTCTCTTCCACACATACAAAGAATTTTGAAGCAAAAGTACAGTATCATCCCTTCTGGTGGCTCCTCTGTCAAGGGCCTTTGCAAGGAGTATGCATTTATGGCAACAGCCTTGGACATCCCAGTAGTAGTTTTCCAGCCAAATCACACGTAGAGTGTGTGTGCGAGACTTGCACGTCTGAGTCCCACTGCACACCATCCTACAGCCATGCCCAGATTCCACCTGTCCGGCACAGCTGGTTCACCCACACCACCACTGACCAGCTGCATCTGCAAAGCTGGGTCATGAAACACAAAGGGCTGTGGTGGCAATGCCACAGCCTGGCGTTGTGCCGCACAGCAGAGGCTTTGCGCAAGACCAGCAACCACCTTCTGTTGCTTCGGTACAGTTGCACAGGCTCCTGTCATGTTGTAAAGCATTTCCCTCGTGGGATCCAGCATGGGAATGCCTCATGTCAGAGAGATCACCTTTGGTGTGGCTCATAGCCTAGTACGTTGATGTTGGTAATACAGGCCAGGACTAAAAGACATGCTTCATCCTCATCAAGTCCCCACGCAGCACCTCAGGATGCTGCAAATTTGATCTCCGCCCGTGCTTTTGCCAGAGGAGATTCTTTTCCCAAAGAGCAGAATTCTGCTGCTGGTGCTGAGGAGCTGGCTCAAGAGTTGGCCACAGCATTGGGACCGTACGTGTCCCCACGGCTACTCTCAGCTTCTGTCAGTAGCTCCAGAACCCTATGAGGCAGGTGGTGAGGCAACAGCAGGAGCAATGAGACTTGATTTTTCAAAATCCAGGTTAAGCGTCAGAGACGTTGGTGAGAAAAAAATAACAGCCCCTTCCAACTTGTATACTAACTGAATATCATATGGAGCCCATCATGTAGTGACATTGTTTTTTGCTCTAACTTTCTTCATTGAATAAGGAAGAGTCCTCAGGGGTCCTTCCAGAGGACTTGTGCTTTGACAATCTGCTCTATTATGTTCCCCCAAATCCCCTTCCCTCTGTAATTAGACCATCGGTCACTACAAAGGATCAAAATTGCCATGTTTAAATACTATTGTCCTTGTGAGAAACTAACATCTGATCAAAGTTTAACAGCGTGAAATACGTTTCTTGTTTTTGCAGTAAACCGTCATGTCCCTTGTTGTCAATCCAAGTTCATGGAAGTTTATTTTCAAAGCAAATCTCTTGTTTTTATTCCACCAGAGAACTGTTATAAAGCCGACTGTTGTTACTGCAGAGTATAACTTTATTTTTTTTGTCTAACTGCTAGAAGCAAATGGTTTTCATCAGGTAAAAAGTCATTGTATATGTGCATTATATATGTGAGTCTTAGACACAACAAAGAGTTAATTGTTTTTAATTAAATAGAGTAAGACAGGGTACTTTACTTAAGAACTGACCCAGGGATTACTTGTAGAGGAAGTTTCTCTCGTGACTAATAGTGACTACAAATAAGATGGGGTATTACAATAAAATTCTACTGCTGACAAAAATATTAACAGTAAACGACGACAGAGCTTTCATCTGGGACTAGGAGAGCATCTGGAATATATTAAGGCTGTAAAATTCCCCTTTAAGTATGGATAGCTAAAGTTAAAGCCAGCCGCCCAGAAACTATGGCACTCAGAGTAAATTTTTTTTTCATTAAAAATTACTTGGAGAGATTTACGTCTTCCCTTGGTTGACATCGTGATGTTCTGCTTGTCCAGACTGTGAGTCTTGAAAATATGTATGTGTTGAGAAGGAATGAAGGAAAAAATGGTCTTGCATATGTCCTGCCTATGTTCATCTGAGAAAATCACCCCAGTTCCAGGCGACCTTCTGCAACGTAATCAGTCAGATGCTCTTTGTGACCACTCTGTGCAGATACCCACTGCTTATTAATACCATATGTGACGTTGATGCATTGTGTATCTAGAGGTGCAATATAATCACCAGATATTGACAGAGATAAAGAGAAAAGTAGGATGTGCTGGGAAATCATTCCAGAAAACATAAAAGTTTGCTTTAAACGAAAAGGCAATCTGCTAAAAGAAGGACGAGATTGTAGCAAGTTTCCTATTTCCCACCCTCCTTTCTCCCTGTTTCCAGTTCTCGTGACATCTCTCACTGCAATCTTGTCTTAATTTAGACTGTGAGTTCCTGGAGGCAGAAATTATCCTGTAACTTGTATATATTGCACGCAGTACAAGAAGTGCTCTTGTCTCGCCTGGATCCTCAAACAGCATTTGGGAGGGAGTCGCAGCATAAACAGGGGAGCTGGATGTCTCCGCGGCTGAACTCCAGAGCACGCACAGTACACAAGAGGCCATGGTCCTGGGAGAGGGCTCAGCCCCCTGCTCCTGTAAAGCCGCACCAGCTGGTCTTGAACCACCAGGAACTGGGAATAACTAACCCTTGTGTACAACCACCCTGTTTTCAGAGCAAAACCCAGGAGATTACATTAGTTTTGGCTACATTGGGAGCTCTCCAAAGGCAAGCCAAGGTCTGTAGAATAAACTGAGAGACAAGGGCCAGCTCTGCCCTCCTGTGCCCAGCAAACTGGACTGCAACCTGCAAAGGTCCTCTGGGTGGGATTCATCTCACTTTCTGGGAGGCCCCATGTCATGAGGATCCAGGGTAAATGATTCTTCTTCTTCCGTTTTATTTCGCTTGCTCTAATGGGAATGGAAACAGGAAGGACTAGTTGCTCAGCAGTTGCCTTCCGGCAGCTAGTGCTGAGTAAGATGAAGCCCATCCACAGTGTTCAGAAATCAGCCCTGCCAAAGAGTTTTCCTCCCCTACATATTCCACCCTGAGGAGCTTCCTGGCTGTTTCTGAAGGAGACTTGGCAGGGTGGGTGCAGCAAAGCTCAGCACGTGAAGCCCAGGAGGCCTCGCTCAGCCATCGGCGTAGCAGTGGTAGGTTGCAGTCCACCTTGGAGGCAAGCACGCCACGCTGAAAGACATGAACAAATACAGAACAGAAAGATGGTCTAGAATAAAACCAAACTCTCTGGGTGGCCTTGGAAAGAGCCTGATGTCTCAGTTGAATGCTTATGTATTTAATTCTGCTTATGCATGTTTTCTTCAGGGTAGAGGAGGGCTTTAACATGTCTTTGCTGTAAACCTTCAGCCCAAATCCTAATGCTGGGGTAACAGCCCATATTTGCAGATCAAAGAAATGTGTAGGAAGAAGAGACAAATGTCCTTTCTCCCTCATTTCCCACCTCCCTCCAGTTTCTATTTCCTCTTTCTTCTGACCATGTATTTGTGAGGCTGAAACATTCAAAAGTAGCTGTACGAATAAGATTAAGTTTTTCAGAAATCAGCAGAGAGCAACTAGTATATCCATGAAGTCCTTACAGATGAGCAGCACACAGAATCTGAACTCTGATGAGGCGGTGGCCACTTTTTTGGCATTTAAGAGGAAGTTTTGAAATATCAGCCTGCAGTGTTAAGAAGGACAAAAACTCTGTACGTGTCTCTCTTGATCTACCCCACATCTCATCCTACCTAGAAGTTGGTGAATAGCATCAAAAAAAACAAAACACAGAGGGAAAATCTGATCCTGGAAATGTTCTGCAGGCAGGAAGACACAGCAGACCTGAGCACCAGCGCTTACCACCTGGCGTGATTTCTGGGCATGGTAGTAACGGGGTGGCATATGTGTGTGTAACAGAAAAAGTAGGGGAGTTGGAATAAGCCACTAATGTCCTCTACTTTTCCTTCCTATCAGTAAGTCGCTGCTGCTAAAGGCAGTGAAGGAAACCTGCCAAATACAACAGCTAAAACCAACACCCTGAAAAACATAATGTTTAGGGAAAGATGTGTGTGGTGGGGCCAGCTAGTGCCAGCTGCCAAGTCTGCAACCACGAGATGCCTGGGGCACGGGACATCTCCTGGAGAGTGCCTGTTGGTGGCTGGGCCCAGGACAACCCCCCTGCTCCTGTGCAGGTATGAGATCATGACCCCACAGCGGACGGTCGGTCCCACTGATGGCGTGGGCGGTTCAACTTCCCCTGCCTTCAAACCGCTTGCTTTTTGCAAAGGGAAATGGAGATAAATACTGATGATAACCCCAGGGTGGGATGCATGGTCTTGGTGAGTGGTGGCTTGGACAAGGGCTGAGGTCATCACTCCAGCAGCAGGTCCCAGAGACCTAGCAGGAGCTCAACATCAGGCTGGGGCAAAATAGGGCCTTAAGGCAATCTTGGACCTACCAGGGTCTCCTGGAGAGAAATAGGAAGGAATTCTCCCGCTCCAACACAGCCCTGGTAGGATCAGTGCAATGCAATTTCCTCGTCTGCGCTTCAAGAGGTATGTTGGGAGGGAGCCACAGCACAACACAGGGGTAGGAAAAACCTCCTACGTCTTGAGGAGAAAGGATGTGAAATGGGCAGAGAATTCCCTTGCTTTGCTGTCTTCCCTGTCCACATACCTGGGGTCTAATTTGAGGCTACATTGAAGCTCTTTTTCCCCATGTCAGGATGACATTGCTTGGTTCCCCTGCCTGGAGATTTTGGCTGGGGAATTGGGTGTCACTATTAGTGGGGTGAATCTTGCTCTTTGCTGGTGGCTCAGTTCCCTCGGCATTCACATGCTTTTGTCTAATTAGTGCCTATGGGCTTGAGTGACAAGTAACTAAGCAAAACTACTGGCTAAGTGCCTAATCTGAAGGCTGTTTAGTGATTTTCTGCCCTTAAACTCCATTAAATCCATGGCTTTGGGACTACATGATGTCTCCATCAGCTGCTCCTCTCAGCCAGCCTTGCTGTCCTTGGCACTAGGTAGAGTCTGCTGAGAAGGCTGAAACACGAGGCCAGGATGTGTAAAACCATTAGTGGTTTGGGATGACTAGTGGGGATGTCTTTCAAAAGATGTAAACTTCAGACCATGCTAAGTACCTGTTCTCTGGAGTCAGGACTGCTCGGATGTCAAGCAGAGCAGATGCATATCCAAGGGCTCGCAGTTACTGGCCCCATGTCTCATGGGAGCTCTGCAAGGCTCCTGCCCACAGGACAGACTCTGTTGCTGCATAGCAGCTCCTTTTGGTGAAGATGGTGCTACAGCAGCAGCACAGTTCACCGCCCCTCAGAAAAAAATGTACCTGCTAGGTTTAGATGGTCATCTCAGTCCAGAGAGTCGTAAAACAACTCTTTGTAACTCCCCAGCAAGTTCTTCCTAGGACGCCTCCTGAATTTCTTGGTATCTGAAGGTCCATTTTCCCACGGGCTCCTGGGAGCCATTGCAATCGTTCCTGGCCTCACTTCTTCTTGCAACTTCTGTTCTGCACACGCTCTCGTTTCCCTGCTATTCCTGTGTTCATTTTTATCTTCATGCCAGGCTTGAACTGCGGCTCATTGTAACAATATTTCCTCATAAGGCTATGCTTAAAAAGCAAGGAGATTGTATTTGTTGGGGCTGGGTGGTGGCATGTGAGGCTGCACAAAGGAAAACAAATGTTTGAGATGTTTGCGAAGGTGCTGTCATGAAACAAACCAGGGCACTTGGTCCTGACATTGCTACGTTTACTTGTGCTTGGACGTACCAGAGCCTGTTCAGTCTCTGTAATAACCCTCCCCTGGGAACTTTCCATCACCTCCCTCCCCTCCCTGCCCTCCTGCCCACTCTGCTTGCTAACAGGGCTGAGCTCTTTGGAGAGATGATGCTTGCCCCCACCTTGGAAAGGGTCTGACCAGCCATTGCCACCTTGCAAAGTCAGCTTCTTCAGCCCTGTTTGTCACACGGGTGACACAGGAACACCCTCTGCAACCACAGCAGGGCTACGTTTCCCCTCCTCTGGGGAAGTGATCCACTCAAACCCCACAGCTTTAAACACGGAAGAGTCTTTGTCCTGGCTCCAAGCAGTTAAAATATCCATGCAAATGAGGAGACAAATGTCCTATTTACTCAGTTCAGGTGAGCTGTAAAGTGGAAGGACTAAGCCCTGTCTCTCAGGGTCGGGGGGAGCGGAGGCAGAGGAAGGGGCAATGAATTGGCCACTGCACCTAGCTGAGCTTGCTTGCTCCATATCCAGCCTGGTTTGGAAGCAGAGCTTAAAATCTGTTTGCTTAGGAGATTTGTTATAGTTATGGAAGCTAAGTTACACTGAGCAGCAGGGCAGAGGGTAAAACAATATTTTATTCTTAATTTAAAGCACTTTCACAAGGATAGAATAAGTCGTCTGCTCTGGCTGCGACTCGTGTAAGCAAGGGGTGCCGGTGGGGTCGGTCTGCGGGAGCCTGTGCCAGGACTGTCCCCATGCCTGCCTGTGGGGTGGGCACACGGCTCATCTGGGTCATCAGCTCACCCAGGGCACCGCGGCCCTGCTCTCCATGTCCTCTGGAGACCCTGGCGATTGCTCTGCGGTGAAGAAAGGAAAGGGGATTATTTTACCGGCCAGTCAATCCTGGGGAAAACAGCTCTGTTAAAGACCTTGGAATATAAAACCTCCTTTCTCCACATATGAAATTTACAGCTGTGAAGCTGTGATTCCTGGAAATGTGGTGCCTTCTCGTACACTAATTGTATGAGCTGGGTAACAAAGCACGACCCAGGTGTTTAGACAAACACTTCTTTTGAACTTGGAAATGTCTGCTACTTTTGTGACTAACTGTGCTTTTCTTTGAAACAAGTGAAAACTCCCTCAGACTTTTAGTTTTATGGTTTGGTATTTCATAGTTTTGCCTTCTTGTTTTTCCCTTCTAAAACTTCAGCACTAATTCCCCCTGGAAATAAGACATCCAAACAAAATATGTTTGGGGAGGAATGGTGCTCTGAACATGGGAAAGTGAGGTCCCAGAGGATGAAGGGACTTGCCCCAAACCCCGCAGGAAACTTGTCCCACACTGTACAATCGAAGGACCTTTCAAACCCCAATCCTTTGTCTTGGTTGCAATTTTCTTGCAAATATTTGGGACTCAGATTTCAAAGTTCAAGCTGGGTTAATCACAAAGAATGCAGCTCTTCCTGCTCTGCATGCAGGGGTGTAAGGTAACAGCGGCGGCGGTGCCCTCCCGGACACCCCATGCCTCTGCATGAGTTTCATGTAACATCTGGTCTTTAAACTCAATATCACACATACAGATTAATGATTACCTGCCTGCTGTCCTGGCTTCCAATCAGTTCCACATTATTGACTTAGCCCAGGCTCGACAATGGTTTATTAATACTGCCTTTATGTATATGTAGCAGCCTTATTGTGCTTATATACTTTTCCCAGTTTTATTAACGAAGGTTATTGTCATAAGGCACTAAGGACTTTGTTAATTTGGGCTGCTGTTAACAGTCTGCAGACTGGAGCCTGGGTGTGATAATTATGAGAGCCGGATCAAACTTGTCTGCATGGGAAGTTTCCCATAGGGAGAGGTTTGATAACGAGACGCTGTCACATCCCGAGGAGAAGACAGGGATGGCCCTGGGAGAACGTCAGGACCCGTAAGGTGCCCGTCTTGTGGGCTGCCGTCAGCGACTGTATGGCTGCTGGCTCTGGCACCCTGGCACAGCGCCTGGGACTGCAGCCCACAGGGTCCTGCCTCTGCTCGGTGCTCAGCAGCAGCCTGCTCGGGGCCAGCATCTATCCTGTGCATCGCCCCAGCGCGCTGTACCCCTGCCCTTGCTGCCTGCTCCGTCCTGCCCGTGTGCCTGCGGAAAGCTGGGCATGCGTGCAACTCAGGCAGGGTACGAGGGCAGGCTTTTTACCAGTGTGGCAGAGCTACCTGCCTGGCTCGAGATAGCTAACGTGTTTGGGAAAGCTGCTCCGAGCCATTCCTGAGAGCTCATTCCTGGAAACAGGTAATTCAAAACATTTGTCTGGAGGATGGTTCGTGGGATAGCCACAAGCATTTGTATCACGGGGCAAATATTTGAGGTGCATCCAGATCAGCTATTAGCGATGTTATTGTTTTCAATCATCTTTCGGAGGAGTCCCTGGTGGGGGCTCTGCTGGGAAGCCGCGGGGAGGAGGGCCGAGGTGCAAGGTGCACCCTGGGCTGATGGCTCATCTGCTCTTTCCACATGCAATGCCCACTGCGAGGACAGATGTGAGAGCTGGGGACTGTGCAGCAGATCCTCCAAAGGTTTATTTTTTGGGAGGTAACCTGCACATGAGGGGAAATAAGAGCCATTTATAAAAAGTAGAGGGAGTCAAACAGCAGCTGTAAAAACGAGAACCTCCAACAACTACAACAAACAGAAAATTATGTTTCCCTTCATTGTGTTGAAGGTTCTGAGCTTCCAGCCAGCTGTGGAGGAAATAAGGAGTTTATACTATTTGCAATGTCAGTGAAGACCAATGTACGAATTTCCTGTCTGGCTTCCTCTGCAGATTAACAAAACTCCAGCAAAGACTATATTTTCACTTCATTTCATTTTGCTGTTTCTGTGGGGAGAAGATGCACCCCAAGCAGAGCAGTCACAGAAGCTGTGACTGAGAAGGTGCTATGGGAAACTGAGCACACAAGAGACGATAGATAAAAAAAAAGACAGAAACGCTTGTGATGCTGGAGCAACACGGCTCTGTCGTGTACAGCTCTGAGCCCAGACAGAGCTGCAGCTTGCAGGCGTGTATTGATGTTTGTGGTCTCGCAGAAAAGAATATACCATTTACTCACAAGCCCAAAGTTTTTCCAACATGTGGAATTTGCCTCCCCCCCATATTTGTTTTAAGTTGCAAAGCATTGACATGTAAACCTAAATTATTAAAAGAAAAATGCTATGTTCTGTCTCGGTTCTTTCTTATCTCATCTGTGTATGTGCCGGGGATTTTTCAGTGTCTCCCTGCACTCCAGCGCGGGGTATTTCAGCCAGCTGTGGGCAGAAACAGACCCCACAAAGCCCTTGGCCCTGGGTGATGGCTGGAGTTCATGCTGCTTTCCCAGCTGTTCCCAGCATAGCATGACTGACATCACTGGGCAGGGAGAAAGTAAACATGCGCATTCAGCAAATCACAAGCCAGGTGTATGTAAAATGAAGCAGTCAATAGTCATCAGCAAACTGCTCAGCACAGTGCACACTTCCTGAAGCACCATGAGGAACAGTCAGGGGTGCAAGAAGACTCCGGGCGAAGGACCCCGACATCAAGAACACCATGGTCTCTCTGGTTTTCAGACAATCCCACCACAAATAAAACTTGTTTTACCAGCTCCATCTTCCTGTCCAAAATTACAGGTTTTGGGTTCCTAATTTAAGGGCAGCTCCTGCCTGCCCTTGTCCTGTGTTTGAGGCATGCTGGCTGCTGGATCTGTAGTCTTACGGTCCTGGAATAATTGTCAGAGCAGTCAGCTGTCCTGTTCCCAGGATGCTTGGAGTCATCAGGGAGCATTTCAGACAACAGAGAGAAGAATATTTCAAGCTTCTTCAATTGAGAGAAGGGAAGGAGCATGGAGGAACCTCTGAATGAAAAGAACTTAATTTCACCTACTGTAAAGTATTGTATTGTAAATTGACCTAACTCAGCTGGTCTCACTTCTGTGACTGGACAGATCCTCTCCCCTGCATAGGCAATGCTGTGTGTTTCCGGGAGTCCTGTCCCTCTGCTGTTGTGTGTTTGTGCATCTATCACCCCTGCACCCCCCTCAGAGGGGACCCCTAGGGCCACCGCTGCATGGAGGTGCTGGGTGATGGCCAGCAGCAGAGCGGACAGGGGCCCAGGCTGAGGGAGATGCTCCGGGAGATGCTCCAGGAGGTGTTGGGAAGAGAATGCACTAGCTAAAAGCTGGGAAAAAAACAGGGATCTGCTTTGGGAATGGCTATGAGGATTGTCAGCTCCAGGGTCTCCCAAAGCGATTAACTTATGGTGTGGAGCAGGCTCATTTGTTTACCTTCCTGGGAGATGAAAAACAGAGTGAGATTTTGCAGCACTCGGATTCTCTGAATTTTTTTAAGATTTTGATTAATCATGAGGCATTTTGGCAGTCTACTCCTGTACTTCATAACCCCTATTTAATCAGTCACCGTCTAAGTGCTTATTCTGTCTGGTCTGGACTGGCATGGCTTGACTGCATGGGGGGACTGGTGGGCCTCAAGGTGCTGGTGGGGCAGGCAGCTGGCTCCGCTCAGGGTCTGTGCAGATACCCCCTTCGCTTGTACGAGGGGTGACCTCATGACAAATGTCCTTACATGGATGTAGAGTACGGAATAGCCTTAACTTGTATTCTGTGCAGTTGCAGTTGGCTTGTAGGGCTCAAGGGATTAAAAAGATTCAGACTTCATGGACCTGAAGGCCATCACCGTTAAAGCTGTAAAACTATGCTGTCAGCATTGTAACTGTGAGAAGTTGTGAAAGTGTTGCCAGATGGGTTATAAAAGTAGGGATTCACTGTCCTCTTCAGCTCCCCGAGTGTCTCTGCCATGCCAGGTGAATGCACCCAGTGGGAGAGCCCTGAGCTGGCTGTGTCTCCATTAGTAACTTACCGCACATCAGAATGGGGCCATTGAAACAAAGGTCTCTATGTGCCATGCTTTGACGGCGATCACAAAAGAGTTTGGAGGATGTGAATTGGATCTCTTTCAAACAAAGAGGAACATACTCCAGCCACGCACTCAGCGGCTCAGGGTCTTTTGGTCCATGGGACCACATCAGCTGGTGCAAAGCAAGACCCTCTTGAAAGGCTTAGTGTGTGGGTATGGCACTCAGCACACTTTCCACTCTACAGTTCTGCTCACTGGGTGACACTGAATAGAGATAATGTTACACAGTCAGTGCTGAATTTGTCGAAAACAGGGATACCTTTTTTCTTGTCCCCTCTGCATGGTGGACGGCTTATTTAGTGCAAGAAGGTGCTGGCTGGTGCTTCTTGTTAACAAAACAGCTTTCTTGTGTTTTACTGAGATGGCAAAGTTCCTTCACAGAAGTGCACAGGAAGTGCAAACATCATTTGCAGAGGGATATTTTTTCTTAGACAGAATGGATGCTGTACTTCATTTTCCCTTCTAAACTTTTCCTGTCTAAACCAGGAAAATTTAACATTCTTCATTCCAAAAAGTGAATCCCAGCAATATACTTAAAGATGTCATTTTGCAGACCTTGGGTAATAATATAGGCCACTGATTAGCTGAACAAAGTAAAAACAAGCATGTCTGGAAAATCACGATGAGCAAAAATTGGCACAAGAATAAAGAAGCAAGCTTCTACACAAAACCAAATGTAAGTATTATTTATACTCTTAAAGTGTAGCGTTAAAAAATTGTATGATTCACTGCTGCTTCCAATTGCATTTGGAGTTGCCACATTTGGGAACATCAGGTTTCCACCATCGCCATGTACCCATTTCTCAATTTCCTTCTGTGATAACAACTGTGGCTGGTACATGCACAGTATCAGAAGTGTCTTCTAGCTCTTCTTCAGTAACTGAAGCACATTTGCCTACCAATCTTTGTGCATCAACTGCCATGGGGTATAGTCTTCTAATTACTTCTTTACAAAAGTAACTCTCTTTTTTTTTCTTTTTTTTTTTTTTTTTTTTTGA
>VZSC01008285.1:43977-69029 GCA_013398225.1 Steatornis caripensis
CTTTTTTACAAAAGTAACTCTCTTTTTTTTTTTTTTTTTTTTTTTTTTTTTGCATTCGCAGTAAGAAGCTGATGAGCAGGTTGATTTCTGATGTCCTGCTTGAAGACCCTGGCTGACTGGTGGTGTACTTAGATGTTAAACATAGAGACAAAGGTGTATAGTGGATTGCAACATCTTAAGCCTTGAGCATTTCCGTCAGAGGATGATAATGGACATGGCTGAGAACAAGCAAAGCTCTTGCTGGGACGTTCAGTAGATACTGACTGTTTATAAACTTCCAGAACGAGCCCATTAAAACAAGTATCTCAGTAGAATGATACATCTGTGGAATCATGTTTCTGATACAGTAAATGACAAAGTTTACTTTTGCGTATGTTTCTGACAGCGAGTTGAGTATTCAGTGCTTTTCCCATACATTCCAAAGGCAGTCTACGCACTGCACAGGTGTTTGCAGATATCAACAGATTGACTTGTTCCTTGCCTATCTTTTAATTGGGGACATGGGTTTCCTCTTGAAGTGCAGGTGCTCTTCAGTGAGGCAGGGATTTTTCAAATAGGTCCTTCTTGCATAAGCTTTCAATATCCTGTCATCTTCAGACACCAACTTTCCTAAAAAGAAGTGCTAACCTTCCTAATAGCCTGATAGTCACTCAAGGATTTACCTCAGATGTGATAACGTAACTTGAATTTCTTCTCCATCCTGTATGTGTCCCAAGCCTTGGTTCATTTCTGTAGTTCCTGCTGCTCAAAATGTCTTAGAAATGAATTTCCCAGAGTAAGGTTGGTGGCAGTGCCATGCAAGAACATTTCCTGTCATTCCTTTGAGAATTCTCCATCAAGTTGTGTGTGCAAGAAAGTCTGCTGTCTTACTTCTCTGTTGCTCTTTCAGGCAGTGGGCTGTCATATCTACACACCAGCTGACATCAGGTTTTAGGTGCACTGCAATCTTTCTTTCTGTCTGTGATAAAACGATTTGTCTCATTCATCGTTACAACTGAAGGACATGTGAATAGTAGTGATGCAGTTGATAAATGAGCACCTGAGACAGTTCCAAATTTCACGTTAAATGGCATTTAGTTAGTCATAAAAAAGGCTCGTTCAGATAACCAAACATTCAGTTAACTGCCGTGCAGGCAGCTTGCAGTGGGTATCCTAGGATCCCTTTTTCCCACAATTGCTGAGTAACCAAACAAGCAAAGGATCATTTTCTTTTAAGATTTCCTTCATGGAGGTTAAAAAAATACAAGAACATTAATCTCTAACTGGCACCAAACTGTTATCCAAGGAAATACTCACCTGCTCTCCTCTGTGAAACTCTATGTTTATCCTGCAGCTGTCAGAAGTAGGATGGGCATACGTGATGCGAAAGACGCGGAAAGGATGATCACTCGGCCTTTCAGATCAGGTCTGAAGCTGGTCCAGACAGATGTGTAGTGAGACATACAACTGGCACTGATTTTTCTCAAAGAAGTGTCAAGCTGCTGGGACAGGCTGTCCACACATAATTCAACAACTGCAGTGGAAGAAAATATTCCCCTGTCTTACTTGCTGCTCATTCAGATTGCAGATCATTCATCAGTTTTCCCGCATCCATCTTCAGACTAGAGAAACATCAAAACTGGGCTAAGTCAGTGCCACTTAAAATCTCTGAGGAGCCGGAGAAAATCCCTGATGAGTAACTTTCTTGTATGTATGATGCTGCCGTCTTCCTTCCACTGCTGGTACACAGCACGGTAATTGCACTGCCAGGTAAGGGGAAACAAAGTCGAACCAGTGAGAACAAGAAGTAAGACACTACTCAGTCCTTTTGCAGCTCCTGCTATAAAATACTGCTGTGTCCTCTGTTTAAAGGCTGCTGATATTTTTAAGCATGCAGCAGTCTAGGTTCCCTCATGTGCTGTACTGTTACCTTCTATCTATATGAAATGGTGACATGTTATGAGGAAGGGTAATAATCCTCAAGCCTTAAAGACTGGAAATACTGACTTTAGTATGCCATTGAAAGTTTGGGACTTCTCTGAAACTTACCTTGAACCATCTTTACCTCTTCAGTCCTCCGTTCCAATTTGTATCTTTGTGGCAACTATCGTGACAACCAGCACACCAGAGTGGCTCTGCAGCTCTGATCTTGGTTAACACATCCAATAAAGAAACTGAAAAAGAGGGGGGTTTTACTCCTTTTTTAGGTTCTTGGAAGGGTTTGGGACATTTCAGTGTGTGTGAGGGGGAAGTTTGCAGCAGAACAACAGATCTGTGATTACTAGATCTGACTGCTTTATTAAGAAACTAGAGTCGGGCTTCAGCTCACAGGTCAGGACACTTATGCCCACAGGTGATCTAGGTGTTTAAGCTCCATTACGGTCCTTAGCGACCCGGCCAATACCCTGGTTGAGTCGAGAAGCATTTCAACCAGGTGCCTACATGTGATCACCAAAGGCTCTCCAACTCTTTTGATGTCTTAACCAGATCGCCACTTACTGCAGGAAGATCTCAGACACCTTCACCTGCAGAGATACCTGCTTTCAGGCGTCTGTCTCTGGGGGCTGAATTCCACATCAGGATTCGCAGCCAGATCTTGCTGCCTTTTGTGGGTAGTCAAAAGAGGGTCTGGAGGCTTGAGGACACACATTGGCCACCACATAGGATTTTGAGGTATGAACATCCATGTTCTCATAGTCCAGATTAGCTGTCTATGTGCATGCTGTCACCCCAACAGACTTGGTGTTACAAGCACCAGGTAGGCCGTGCCACAGTGCAAGAACAAGAATAAGAGCATCAAAATCTGGACCTCAGGTTGTGGATAGTAACAGCAGAATTCCACTGAGAAAACCAGAAACAAGAAATTGACCTTTAAAGTTAATACGTCACCCACATTAAACAGGCAGCAAAATACAGATTTAAATGCATCTGATAGAGTAGAACTACATGGAAAAATCAATTATATGTTCTACAGAGCTGAAATGGAGACCTGGCTGGAAGTCTTCCAATGGAAAGCTTTTTCTTGCAAAACGCTGCCTATAGTTAACTGTCTTGAGGATACTTTTGGCCTTCCATAAAAAAAATCAACAAAAGAAAAAATGGAAATATAATTTTAATAATATTGAACATTTTTCTATTTGGATATCGTCATTCTTTTTCTTTGTATTATAAACTATAACCTCTTCCCGAAAGCTTATTTCAGTCAAAGTCTTCATTTTTGTTAGCACAAGATGTTTTAACCATCTTGTATTTTTTCACAATTAGAATTAATTTGTAATATTCATTCTGGAATGAAAGAAACTTCAAAGCTGTAAAATGCTCTCTGCAATGAAAAGTCTAACTCCTGGATTAGCTGTTACTTTCCTCCACTGAAATAACCCTCACTTACTGGCTTGTTCTTTTATTTATATGAGAACATATCTCAGCTTTTGAAAGCAAAGGGCAGTTGTTGACTAGGACATTCTTCTCACACCTTACAATATGTCTCTACAGGAATGCAAGCAAATTTTACTTTTTTGATATATACCATGTTCCTACAAATAGTTATGTGATAAACATGTGTCTAAGCAACTCAGACTTATTAAACGTTGCCAGAAGGTTTGAAAAGCTACATTATATTATTTATTGAATTTATATTTAATTTTTCTTTTATTTGTTTGTCCTTAAGTCTCAGGTTGAAAATTTCTCCGGTCTGTATAGGATCCCTACTGAAGACAAGAAAAAGATTTATATTTTTTAATTGTGTGTCTGGATTTTCTTTTTAATTTATGGGACTAGTAATGAAAAAGTATGCCCTCAGGACATGCACAGAACTTCTCTGACAGTATGTCAACAGGGACTACATATGTGAGGACAAATAAATGGAGAAAACGTCTGCTTGACAGATTCCAGAGGAGGGATGAAAGAGAAGAAGCCAAGGAGAGCTGGCATTTCCTCAAAGAAGTGATAGTAAGGGCACAAGGACAAACATCCCAATTAGGGTAGCGGCTAGCTTGGCTAGAACAGTAGCTTTGGGCGCTACGGGGAAACAAAAAAAGTGGAAACTGTATCATCATGTGAATTAAAAATAAGTCTGGAAAAGAGAGGCAAGGCTGAGGCAAGAGACATTCAAGAGTAAAACAGGAACATGTCAAAAGGGGACATGACCATGGTGGCTTTGCAAGTGGTGGTGGCATGCAGCGTTCGGGACACTGAGTTCATACGGAGAAGTAGCATCTTTATTAGACAAGCTAATATGGCTGACAAAATACACGAGCTGTTGGACATGCAGATCCTTCTTGAGGAGACAACAAAGAAGATCACAATACACATTAAGTAGTAAATATCAAGAGACATCTAGAGGAAGAGGAAGGCATTTGATAGATATGCTTGTAGAAAGAAAAAGGGCAAGGAGTGCCCTGCTTTGCAGCTCAAAAAGATTGCAACTGTTGGCAAAAATACCTGAATTTATTGCGTATTTTTCGCATCAGTCTTTGCTGTGACCAGCTAACCAACGTGATCCATATTAGTGAAAAAGAGGCAAGACTTTTGACTTTAGTGGTTAATTTTAGTCCTCTGGATTTTTTTTTTAATCAATAGCAAGGAAATAAATAGCACTCAGCATGGATTTGTAAAGAACAAATTTGTGAAATAAAGTTAATTTCATCCTGTGGCGGGGTAGTGAGCCTTGGTGGCAAAGGCAAACAGCTTGACTTTAGCTAGCCACTGAATGCTGCATCTTGCCGTTTTCATACACTCGGCATGGAAATGTGGTATTGATGGAGGAAGTGGACATCTTTGAGAGCAGGCTAGACAAATACCCATAAGGAATAGCAAAATGTTTGGAGAACCTGGAAGGGCTAAAGGATCATCGAGGTATCTTCCCCTCTATCTTTCTGTGTTTCTGAGACTTTGTATGCACACAAATGATTATTATTACTTGGTTTTGCATTCTGTTCTTGTCGCACCCTGAGTCCCGTGCTGTTTTTCCTTGTCCGATTCACACTTCTCCATAGTGCCGGTTGAATTACATCATAACTGTTTCTTAGTTCCAAGTGGCATCGAGACCTGACAGCCTTATTTGCCAGAGGAGTTTCTTTTCTCTTTAAAGTCATTACATGCAATGACACAAGGCAGAGAAAGGGAATCGTTACTTATCCCCATTTTGCAGACAAGAGAAGCCGGGCTCCACAGAATCCATGGCAAAGCAAGTAACTGAACTCAAATCTCCTGGATCCCCAGAGAGTATCTTACGTGCATGACTACCCTATCAATCCTGAGGGCAGGACAGGCTGTCACGAACCATTGACAAGCCTCATGTCAGCAATTGCCATCTTCTTTCTTTCTCACGGTGAGTACAGGAGTGATCGGGCCGAGTCTAAATTGTGAAAGCCCAGGAAATACTCCTGAGGCTGAATCAGCCCAATGAATCCAAAGTTTAGATCTCAGCATTGCAAGCTAATGAGCCTTTCAAAGCTCCCCTCAGGTTGTCTGGAGCCACTCCCCAGCCACAGATTTAATTCTCTCTGTACACTCTGAAAAATGTGGTCTATTTAATATTCTACCCACAACTTGGCTTGAGGCTACTTGAAGCCATTGTTTGGGGTTTTTTTCCAGTCTGTTAATTATACCTACAATTGGCAAACTACCATTTCTGATGTAAAGCTACACGTGATGTGTCCCCAAGCCAAATCACATATGATCTTAGGCTGCACAGCTAGTAGCTAGCAGCCAAATGCAGCAAAAAACGAGCTCTGGATCTGGAGATATCCCCTGAGCACGAGCAGGCAGCAGCCAAGACAATAGGAGAAGATGCCAGAAGGGCAGATCCTGAAGCACTTTTTCGGTTTTAACGGCCATCATTTACTCAGGCAAAACTCTCATTGGTTTTAGGGAAGTGAAGGCTTTGGAGCTTGGCTTTGCAGTGCTTATAGGCAGACAACCGTAAATCCAGAAGCCTCCCTGAGGAAAGATCCTCTCTGTGCTACCTGTTTATGATTGCGATGCTAATCCTGGGCTGCGCTGCTTCTCACCCCACTGCATGATGCACAGCACTCTGCCCAAGATGCAGGCAACAGTCTCCGGGGTGACTGGGACTGGCAGCAGCACGGGCATCTCTGATAGCCCGGCGTTGCCTGCATAAAGCTGCGCAGGGGCTCAGAAGCATCCCTGGCAGGGAAGATGCTCCCCTGGCTGCCTGCACAAACACAGTGCATAACGTGAGGCAAAATGGTTTCAAGTAAGCTTCTCTCTTGACAGCAGAAGGGGCAGAGTTTTATGTCTGCGGGTCTTTCTTCCAGCAGGAGATGTGTTAGCTGGTGGTGTTAGCTCTGGTGCCCAGTGGTGCTGAGCCGAGCCCTCTGCATGCCTGCTCCTCACATGCTGCATCACCAGCACTGCTGGTTTGGAGGTGTCCTCATGGCAGACATCCAGGCACAGGGAGACCCAGCTTACACCGGAGGGCTGTCCCCGCAGCCAGCAGGTATCTGCTTGCAAGGGCTGCATGCCTTTGCAAATTCAAATTAAAATGCAAACAAAGCCCCCAAAGGCAATACAGAGCCTTGATCTCCTGAGATTCATGAATCCCACGTGTACAACAGCCTGAGGTGAAAGGGAATTTTCACTCAGCGCTTCCTTGTAAAGCCGAGGCAATGGATCAAGGGAAGGCCACTGCCATTGCAGGTCCATGGTAGTCGTGCTTCACTGTGGTCGGGTGGACCAGAGGAGAGGAAAAGGGCATGGGCTCAGAGCTGGTCACGAGCTAAAGGGCAGGCCAGCTCCAAGAATTTCCTCTGAATTCATGCATTTTCCTGGGAAACCACTGGATTTGGCCACCAAGGCCTTTCCCATGGGAGAGAGACGAATGGCCGTGTCTCTCCTCCCAAGTGACAACCAGCCAGTAAAACCCACAAGGACCCTTGTGAACCTTTCTCTTGCAGCCCACACTGGGAGGGACAATTCAGACTTAAACAGTTATGACTTTTAGTGAATGCAATAAGAAACCGGAACGGAATAGGAACGGAATAAAAACTAACCAGAATGGAATAAAAAATATTTTCATTTTACAAAGTCTGAGGTGGACATTTTTCTTAAGTTTTTCACAATTTGTGGAATGTTTTCAGAGTATTTCAACTTTCTGGTAGTTTAGCTTTGAGTTTCTTATTTGCTGCCAAATATAATAAACTAAGTGGTGGCCACAGGGTTTTTTCCCTTTTTTCCCCCTATTTTTTCACTTTTCCCTTTGTTACCCTAAGCTTTCAAGACATCATAAAAATGTGGAAGTTCTGAAAATTTAGAGAGTGGCAGAAGGAAAATGAAAAGAAAAGTGACGAGTTGGGAGAAGAACAGAGGTTATTCAAGAAAAAAAAGATCAACAGGTTCTGATCTGGCAAATGTGCCTTTTCTCAGAGATCTGAACAGACCGAATGGAAAGCGCAGGGCCACTGTCTCTCCGTTTATGTGGCCTCTGACTCCACTGGCAGATCCGCTGTACAGAGGCATGAAATGATTTTGTGCCACAACATTTGTGCCTTAATTACATTTCATGCCATAAACAAAGGAGTCTGAAGAAACTTGATTTGGCCAATTAATCTGAGATCAGGGCCAGTGAAGTCCCTTATATAAATGTTTCAGAGCCAGTGCAATCCATTTCCTACTTTGCACAAATAAACCTCTCTTCTCCGTATAATTTTGAACACAGAAAGAAAAACTGGCTAGAACAAGTCCCTTGGTAGAAAGGCTGCTTTCTACAGCTACTCAAAAGAAGGTGTTTTACAAGCAAAACTGTAAAGCAGTATAAAACAACGCTCCAGCCCCAGCAACGAAATGGGCTGTGCTGGCTTGCTGCTTGTGCAATGGCAAATCGACGTGGACGGGAAGCCCAGCGACAGCTGGATCAGCCAGCACAGTGGTGGTGCCGTTCTGGGTGGTCTCTGGTGGGTTGGGGGACTGGACAGCGCAGCAGCGAAAAGCTGCTTTCCCAGTTTGGTAGCTATGACTGGGCTCAGGCTCAGCTCCAGTTGCATCCTTTGGTAGCAAAGTTGCACACACAACATAGAAATACAGAATTAAAAAAAAAAAAGTCGTTTTCCTGCTCGCTTTAATAAGTTACCCAACAGAATGTTTTGTTTGTAGAAAATAATAGAAACTTGACCGCTGCTTTATGTTAAAACCTTGTCATTCCCATGTCATGTGATGCAGGATGGAGTCCACCATGAACCAGCAAACAGCAAGGGGAGGGGAAGAGGAAAGACATGATGAAGGGGTAGACATATTTGAACATTTACTTCTTACCGAAATAATCTAGAGCAGCAGCATTGCTGGGAAATAAAATGATACAAGAGAATTTACTGGGCAGCATCTGTTTCAGTGTCAGGATTCATTAGTGAGGAAAAGGAGAACACAGGTACACTAGGGGGATTTGGAAAATCTGAGATTACAAGAAAATGTGTCATTCAACATCCGTTATTTTCTGTTTCTTGCAGCTTTGCTCAACAGATCAAAAGAATTTGAATCCAGCTAAAGAGTGTATGCAAAGCTTAAAAGTATTACGGTACTCATTATCCTTCCTGCAATCCTCTTTAATGATTTGTTCTGTGGCAATATACAGGATCACAAATGCAATAAAAGTGGGAAATGTTGAGTTAAAGCAATGGTCTGGCATGGTGATGTCATCTATACAATAAACAAATGTCAATGCAGAGCTATATATAGTGCTTTTATCGTAATCTTGAATTGATCTGATACCAGATGTATACACACTTCATGAAAATTCCTTAGCTTTGAAGAAAGAGGACAATAACCTGTAATATAAAGTTGAATATATTTATATGTGTGCTTCTCATGGGTAATATATGTTACAGGCCAGAGGGCACAGGGCCCTTGCCTTTCCTGCAAACAATGCCTATACCTCTGTGCAAGCACAACACACTCCTGTGAGTGTGGAGGCCAAAAGAATCACTCTGAGGTGGTAAAGACCTCCCCAGTGGTGAGCAGGTCCTTAAAGGCACAGAATAATCTTTATAAAGAACATTTCGTTTACTGTATGAGAGAGATCTGTGCTAGTTCACACAGGGAAACTCCCAGGTTCACAACGCTAACTGTCCCCAGCACACCTGAGCTTTCCCTCTGTACGATGCAAAGAGTGAAGTACGTTGTTGTGAAACGCCACATAAACATGCATTCATGCTGAAATAGCAGTCTTGGGCAGCGAAATGTGTCCTTTTGCTCTGGGCCTCTTTTTAATTCTGTTTCTATGAGATATTTCTGTCCAACAGAAGCTTTTACATTATAACAATTGCATTTAAAAAGAAAAAAAACTCCCATTGCATCAGTGGAGCAGTGTCTTGGGGCTGGCTCAAGCCAATGAGAATCTTTCCATTGACGTCATTAAGCTTTTATTCAGGCTTTTAATCTGCAATCAATCAACTCTTAATATTATTCCACGCAGAACTCCATGCCTTTTTTTGGTGATAGAAAAAAAAGATGAAACGCTTGCCCCAGCTACCAGTGCTGGCAAAACTGCCTGGGCCATGATTACACTTTCAATGAGCGTCAGTCAGGAGTTATCCTGAAATTCACTGTTTTGCCTTTTCTCCCTTGTGCGCGTTCCTCTAGCTTCATGTTTTGGCTTTCATGCTATACTGGATTCTGCCCACTGATTTAAGCTGTGAACCCCAGTCCTGCGGCATCCCAAGTGCTGCTGGGGAAAGGCAGCCTGGGCCACGGGTAGCAGCGCTTCCCAGAAGCACATTCTGGGATGTTAAATCTCCTGCTGTAGCATGAGGTATTTACTAATGTTGCTGAGAAGCTGCACGAGATGATTGTCAGGAAAAAACTGGCATATAAAACCCTAATCTTCTTGGCGTCTCCCAGCACTGCCTTCGGTACATCTCATTAACTTTTCCATCTCCAACGGCTACAGCCATGGCTGCATTTTCTTGTGGGGCAGTGGCTGCACAGGCTGCCATGACAAGGAGCATCCATCTAGGGGCTCTGATGATAGAGACTTCATCTCTTATTATGTTCTGGTGGTCTTTCTGGTATATCTTCATCAAATGTCTTCTGTGAAAGGAAACGGAATGGGTGCCTGGCTCTGCCCCTGCAGGGGTGGCTGCACAGGGCTATATACAGCTCAATAAACGTCACCTGCCACACACCCCACCCAGGACTATGATGTGGCTGTAACTGGGCTGAAACAAGTTTCCTCATTTAGCAGCAGAAAAGAACAGGCAAAAAAGGAGGAAACAAAACATAGGGCATTATCAGCGGTGTCTCAAAGGTGATCTAGGTACACTGGACATTGAGAGGTCGCCTGGAAGAGGAGTGACAGAAGGGAAGGTTGCATACCAGAAATAAGTTCAAACACAGGCACTGTGGAAACATGCACAACAGCTACCGCAGAGGTGCCAGGGACCTCAGGTCACAGGTGGGAATAGTGGCCTGCTGCTTCCTATTACAACTACATCACTTACATTTGGAAATCATTCAACAAAGCCTTGGCCGTACTTGCTTCAATGCTTGGGAGTTCCCGAAAGACTAAAAATTAACCAGCGGACCCATGAGGTCAGAGAACGAGGAGGATGGTTTTAACCTTAGTTAAAAGGGCAGGGCATTCAGGATTGCTCTTGGGGCTTAGGGCAGCAGAGCTACAGGTCCCCACCTATACCTGAAGGTGTCAGAGCCTTTGCCCAGTGACTAAGCTGGAGGCCAAAGGGGCAGATTTAGAGGTAGACAGAGCACCCAGATTCAGACTGCAGGTTCAGAGAGCGTCCACATATCTGAAGTAGATGAGGAGCAGAGCAGGTACCGCTTGCAGGTATCTCAAGCCTTAGTCTCACATCTTACTCATGCTGCCTCCCTCATTCATGACATGGATTAGAGGACGAAGTGTGCAGATTTGGGACAGGAAAGGAAACGATCATGGGACAGAGAGATGCAGGGCTCAAGGCTGGTCTGCTGTGCTAGCAGACAGCAGCCTTCTCTCAAACCAGTGAGCAAACACTGCCCAGCACTGTTTTTGTGGGCTTGAGAGGTGGGAGTGCCCCAAGGGCTGAGTGGGGGGTCAGGGAGAATGGAGTAGGTGAGTTCAGGAGCACGCTTAAACCACTGACACATTTGGGTGAGGATAAAGATGGTCTGGGCTCTCTCATAGGAGACTTTTTTTTCTAGGCAGTGGAAATGGGCCATGGGTCTGTCCAGCCCTTCACTGGGGAGAAGTGCTGCAGGCACTCAGAACTAAACACTGGTTCTTTCTGTTCAGTAAAGAACCTTGCTGTACAAATAGCTTTGTTACAATGCTAAAGATTTCATACTTGTAACCTAACACTTAATTTGTGGCGAAACCATAAATTCGTTATTCTCTCATATCTCTCACCATTCATAGTTTCTGGGAAGATATAAGGAGATACAAGTCACAGCTAGAAAATGAGGAGTAATTGATGGAGCAGCCAGAGGGCTTCCTTGTAGCCACATTCATTTTGTGCTTTTCAATTTATGCCAACAACAGCAAACATATTTACACACATTGGTAGCACATTCAGGATAATCTCTTGGTGTATAAAGTATGTGCAGGTACTCTGATACTGTAACTTCTGCAGCGATATGCTGTATCAACAACACGTGTCTCTGTTTCTGAATTACTGCTGAATATTCCAGGTGCTCTATAAGACTGGAGCCCTTTGCACTATAAATCCCAGAAGAGCAATACTTTTAGCCTTTCACAATGAGAAAGCTTGTTCTGGAAAACCTTTCCCTCTTGAAGGCCCCCTCTTGACTTTGGGTGTTTTGGGCTTGCAGATCTCCCTACTTTTCTAGGCTAGAATTTACAGATAGAAACTGAAAAACAGATCCGGGTCTTCAATATTTATCACAGGTGTGAATACAATACAACACTAAGGTAATGGTGCCCAGCCTGGGGGGGTGAGACCTTTCCCTATGTGACTTATGCTCACAGGAAATTAAGAAGTTTAAGCTGAGGAGAGACAAAATATGTTACGTTATGTTCGGTATTGCTACTCCCTGGCCTCAGGGGACCTGCTAACAGCTCAGCTGCTGTCACAAGGGTCTTGTCATTTCAGGTGTCCTTAGAGACTTACCATCTGGACACATAAGAAATGCAAATGTCAGTTCACAAGACACAATTTTCTTGCTCTCAGCACTGCAGGAAAAAAAAAACTCTGGAAAATATAAAATAAGTGTAATTAATGACTCAGAGAAATTGAGAGAAAAAAGTATCAAAAGTAAGTTGTTGTACAAAATACCAGGATTTTTAAATTAAATCGATTGGGTCTGTCTGACCAGCCTGTGTGCAGAGCTGTGTCAGTCCTACAGCCAGAGAAGTGACTCTTTCTCCAGCATTGTAAAACTATTAAAAATGGATGATACCCTGATTTTCCACCCTAACAATGAAGGTTGGCCAACTTCTGTTGAATGAATCTTCTAAGTAAACAGCTGTAAAGCAGTGCTGATTGCTTTGCAGCTTGAACCTCTCTGCTCAGGCCATGCAAACCAGAGTTCCTTCAGAGGACAAGGAGAGGAACCACATCCTGCCTGGGAAACATGAGAGGGCTGAGATGGATGGCCGGGCAGCCCGGCACGGGAGGAAGGCTGCTCTGCCCGCGCTGAACCTGCCGCCCTCGTCAGGGCTGCCCCAGTTTGCACCAACAAGCAGCAGTTGTTGGAGTCAGCTATATCATGCAAAAGATTTTGAGGCAAATCATGGCTGGATCTCTGTAGACAACTGCCTTTTTTCTGACTCACTGACTAAGTAGAAAAAGAAGACGTATCAAAAAATAATCATCCATCTGGGTCAGATGAAGGAGGAGGACTAAGAAGCCCTGAGGTACCTGGACTAGCATTTCTGCAGAGGTGATTAGCACAGTCGGGCTCATGAGCTGACTTTCCAGCTGATTTACTTTCCCCATCTCCAACTGTCCTGGGTCAGGACACCTGCAGAAACCTCCCGGAGCACTGCGGCCAAGCGCCTGCTCTCTGGCTCCTGGCAAGGCTGTGGCCTCTGGGTGGAGGAGCCCACCAACCTGGAGCAAGCTGCAAATCGCCTTGACCCAAAAACTGATGGCAGGGAGAGGGACAAGCTTTCCTGTCCAGACTTCTGTTCCCAGCCACCAGAAGGTAAAATAAGGAGGATTGGGGCTGTGCTGTTATTCGTCTGAATAAAGATACTGACGTTTGGGCAGCCTCAGCTGGCAGCACTTTTGAATTTCTATTCTTATATTTGTATACTTTAAGCTCAAGAAAAGCAGCTGAGGCCACAGGCTAGGTACTTTCAGCAAATCCCAGGGGAAAAAAAAGAACAAACCAAAACCAACACAAAACTGTCTAACAAAAGTTCCTTAGAAGGCAGCTATCTCAGCGTGCTGCCCCGCTGCCCACCTGCTGCAGACCTGTGCTGGGTGAGGAGGGGAGCACTGGGATTGGCACCGCTCCCACGGGGTAGGCTTCTACCTCCTGCAAAAGGAGATAGAAAAGCAGGGTGAGACCTGAAAAGCCATGCTACTTCTGCGGCGGCTGCAACCGGAGGCCACTCGCTGACCCCCGTCGAGCTCTGTCTTAGATGAGTTCTTGGTTTTGCCTCTGCACGCACCGCAGAGTGCCTTTCACAAAGGCACGCTATAAACTCAGGGAGCATGTCAGCACGGCCTGAAGGCAATCAGCAGGGAAACAACCCCAGGTCTGGTTTTTTCACTCTTTCTAAATATATGGGCAGTGACAGGTGTAAAATTACACCAACCAGGCAATAACTCAGACCTGTTTGAGTGCCAATTATGTGTCTTTTTACAACATTGGGCCTCTGCCTGAACACATCATTTAGGAGAAAAATATGTTGTAAAAAGTGTATTCATTCAAAAGAATGCTACAAAAATGATTCTTTATATTGGTCTCACTTGTTTAATCTTCAATCCTTTTCTCCGCTCCTCCTCCATTCTGGAATAAACAAGCTCTGGATGCCCTGTGTTGCGTGCACAATCTTGTAGAGTTAGCGAATAGGCCACTGAAAATGAATACACATAAATCTTAGCCATGTATGGTCTCCAGCCGGAGAAAATGGCTTACAAAATCCTGAAAGATGACCACTCATTTAAAAAATGCTGGACACTATTATTTTGATGGCAGGGGCTCAAGCTACACAGCTACAGCACAGTTTACAGAACAAGACTCTGCTAATTTAACACAACGGCTTGGCAGGCAGAGCAGTTCACTGCCTGGGGCACATGGTCAGGCTGGATTATGCCCTGGTGCCAGTGGTTGCCACCAGAAGTAAGAGCTTAGCCTATGTGATTTGGTTAATAGCAACTAAAAATTAGGTGGGGAAGGGGGGATCCTACCTCTAAAACATACAAGTGTGGGTACTGTCCTTTGCTAACAGGAATTCTTTACGTACGAATTCATTCACCCACTTCACGGGTGGAACCACTGCCTGCTCTGAAGCCTGGGAGACCTCTGTGGCCGACCAGCAAAGCCCTTCAGTGGAAGAAGGCTCAAAGAAGATAGGCAAGGATGATGTGCTCATGAAACTCGGAACAGCATGTAGGCAGTGGCCACAGCTGTTGTAAAGAAAGCTGAACTTATCTCAACACAAAGCAGACTGGAGGGTGCCCTTTGTTTTAGATAAACAGCTGTATCAGTAGAGTGAGTCAACCAGTTGTGTAAATGGCCTTCCCTAAAATAATTGATAGGGAGTATTATCTTCCAGAGCCAGCCAGGCCAGCATGGCAGAAGTGTATTTGTGGCTCAGCCCAACACAGTCTAAAAATTAACCAACATTCAAAGTGAACCCTGGAGAGAGCAATGGGCTTGAGCTGCCTTCAGTTGATAACAGGAATCATGTTTCTATTGTGATCCAACCATGTGTTGCAATTGCTGTATTGTGTTTGTGTTGTGATTTTAGTATGTTGCTGTATCACTCTTAAATCAGAATCCCATGCAATGGCACACACCTACAAATAAGTAAATTTGATATTAAACACCAAACCCTCCTTGTGTGGAACACCTAAAAGAACCTGGTCAGAGGGTATTTGATTCTGACATCTTCATGCCTTACCCTCACCAGGAGACAGCCCTTTGGAGCACATTACTCCTGTCAGTAAAGCTGATTGCACATTCTCTGTAGAGGCTATCACAATTGGTGTCACTGCAGCTTCCAGTAGTTCCCTGTAATTTCCCAGACTGCAGACAAGTAAGAGAACTAAAGTGAAACCACAGCTTCTTCACAAACTTCTCAAAGCCTCTAGAAACCCTCTCGCCTTCATGCCCCCTAGTTTCTACGCAGGCTCTTCTCCATTTCCTTATCCCTCAGGTCACTCGCACTTAGGTATTGGGACTCAGAGGAGCAGAAAATTTGTGTGTTTATTATTTGTCCATTTTCTGTACAGCTGAAGGGGGAAGACTGAGCCCTTGTTCTTGAACAGAAGCATGCAGGATGATTCAAAACATGCCCATGCTTTTATTTGCATATTTATAATTATATTACACACTATAACAATATCTTACAATGTGGTATTATGATAACATAATGATACCCTTGAGTAATTTTTATTATTACATATAATGGTATATTTTTATGTTTAAATGTGTATGATTATCTTATTCAGCCAAACAATGGAAACACTGGACGAGAATCCAGAAGCCCTGAAATGTGTGAAATGTATCAAATGTACATGGAAGTGCTTTGTCTTGTTGCACAGACCTATTTATAAGAAATCATTTAACACATACGGTTATGCTGCTGATAGACGTAGTTTTCTTTTGCTGACACTGTATTCCTCAGTCTGCAGAAGCTGTTTCTTTCCTTACAAACCCTGTTTTAATAACACTTTGAGCCATTTAAAAATCTGCACTGCAAGCATAGTCAAGGGATGTAGAGTAGCGTAGAAATCAGGGCAAGAAGAACGCAGCCAAGTCTGGGGCTCGCGCAGAGGTTTCTGTGCACAGCTATGCATACTGCTGTGATTAAGAGGTACCCCTTTCCGTAAAGGAGCTGCAAAGCAACACTCAGGGGTTACACGTTCCCATGTATGGGAGAAAATGCACTTTTGTTAACATAAAGAAATAATCTACTCCAAACTTCAGACGCGTACTCCCTGGGTTGCTAGCTTCAGCTATCTATCTCCTTTTAAACTAAGGTGTCCTGCCATAGGGCTTTTGCATGTGAATTCATGACAAAGCCCGAGGTACCCACTTCACTTTGACCTTCTCAATATCCTACTAGCCTGGGGCCACCTTTACCCTTTCTTAATTTACTCCCAAAGCCCCAATTCACAGCAACTTCATTTCAGCCGGGGATAACGAGATGCTTCCTGAACTCTCAAGGTCGGTTCTTACCATCATTGCCGAGGACTGAGCTGAAAGTTTATCTTTTTAGACCAATTTAGATTTCAAACTCAGATTAACGAAAGCAACATGGCTAAAACAGATTCAGTGCAGCAATCAAGCAGTGAAAGAGGCTGCCCTTCCCCATGGGAGGAACCTGCCTGTGAGGCTCATTTGGTCTGCAGAGGGAGGCGGGGGGAGAGCTGAGGGGCTCCTGGGCTTGGGACATTTATGGTTCTTAGGACTCCAGCGGGTTCGGATGTAGCAAATTGTTGGACAGTGGTACTGAGCATCTCTTAGAAACCTAAATCAATACAGTGAGCATAATGGTCCAGAGGTTCCAAGGCAGTCAGCAATTAATGACCCTCTGGGGAAAGCTGATCAGTTTATAAAACTGATCAAACTGGAAGTAACATCAAAAAACAGATTAGGAGAAGGAAGCAAAGTGCAATTGTGAAAGGAGACTTTAGTTACTATAAGAGGGCAGCAAAAAGACTGCAACAGCTGCTCGTCTTACCTGTCTGCCTTGGAAAGGCCAAATCCTGCAGATGCATTGCTACAGATGCATTCTGTAGGATGCCCTGGCATCTGCTTGAATCAATTTGCAGGACACCCCATGAAATAATTGTATGATTTGGGTCCACAGAGAATACTGCATTGGAGGCAGTACAAATTCTGAGGAAAAATGCCTTTTATTCAAAAGGGTTTGGCTTGTTAGCGAGATTGGGCCAGCAAATGGTAAATACCAGTTTGTAATACAGTATAACGCAGTTTGCTGCAGAAAAATGTAGCATAATTTAATATAAGGGCAAGGAACCAATCACCCAGAGCAATGAGCAAGGAAGGGATTGAGAGTATTATGGAAAAATCATTGAAAGCATGAGGCCAGCGCACAGCTGCAGTAATAAAGTCTGCCATAAAGTGGAAGGGACTATAAGAGAGGAGGACTTAACATAGACGGTATTAGTCAGAGCCACATCTGCTCTGTGTAACAGCCCCCATGTAAGGGGGCTGTTAATGGCTCAGGGGGGTACAGGGCAGCTCAGGGCAAGGCATCTACTTTACTACCAGGTTTACATGGAAAAGATTACCTACATGCAGGTTCCAGCATCCTTCAGGATGCTCTCCTACAACAGAGAGGCAAGTAGGCACAGAGCTGAACCCAGGTTTGTAACTGTCAGGTCTTCAAGTCCTTACATAGACAACATTTCTTTTTTTTTTCCCACTTCTTTTCTGTATGTTTAGCTCTAAACAAGGCCCAAGTAGATATTTCGCTATATGTGTGACCAGTCTGCAACTCTGGACAATCCCTGGTGCCCTTATGCTGACTGAGCATTGTACGGAGGCACACCAGGTAGCCAGCACCCATGAAAGCTTCCCACCACTCTTTTCTGAAGCCTACCTGTCCCCAAAAAACCTTTCCAGAGAAAACAATTATCTTTCTCAAATTCCATAAAACCTGGGCTAGATTTCTCCAGAGAAATATGGACAAATCTCCAAATGATTTAATACCATTATTCTGATTTTTTTTGCAAAGTTCTTTCTCAAACGACCATGACTTTCTGACCTGTTAAGCAAAAAGGTTCATCTTAGATCTGAAAGCCAAGCTAAGGTTCCCCTCCTTGTGTCTCATTCCCAACCCTAAACAGCCTGCAGACCAGCCTATGCTGTGTTACCCCTGCATGGTGCATGCTGTTGTACCTCAGCCCTCCACAACAGGGAATGTATTTGTCTTCCGTAAGATTGCAGAGTGATGAATGAGCTCAGAACCCGACTGAGCAGGTATTAATAGAAGTTTAATACTGTCTTTGGCCAGCCACAGTGACGACCACTTGATAGCTGAAGAAACGATTACATTCCACAAGAAACCATATAATTAAAGCTACAGGAACCTCCACATCAAACACAAGTATGTGTTACTACCCCAGATGAAAGGTACACACGAGGCATAGAAGGGGGAGAGCTTTTACTGCCTCTCCTTTTACAAAGGCTTATGTGTTTGAGAAAGAGGCCAAGTAGCTGAGGCGAGCTAGTAGAGAAGATGTAAAAGAAGCCCTTGAAACAAAAACACCCCAATAGTGCGACATAAAAGCTCTGCAAGAAAGAAAGGGTGTCTGATTGGGTTAGAGGTGTAAGAAAAGAGACTATCCCCTTTTGTCTGATTTTTCCTGTGATTTGTGACCCTTAGTGCATTAACAGAGGTGCATCAAAAGAAATACCTTCCTTATCACCACTTTTTCTTTTAAAGAAAATAGTCCACCATTCCTTCATTTGACTAAAAGCTTAGGGTCAAAATGGAAGGGCAGTACTGCTGCTGCATGAGACGCAGGAGCACAGCACAGCCTCGGCACCATCAACACAAAAAAGGGGCTTGTGAAAAAAATTCTTGCCATTGCAGTCGCCAGACCGGTATTCTGATTTCACACATGGAATATATCTGCTAAGGAAGCAGATGCCAATTTTATACAGTCAATCTTTAGAGTAAAACCACACTTTAAATAATGAGGGAGTGGGGAAGTGCATCAAAGGTTGGAATGAAACTTCATGTTACCATGAATAAAGGCTAGCAGTGCTCTGGATGCCTTCAGAGCTGAATCTGTGTGATTTTCTCATAAATAAGTTAAGTGAGCGCAATGGAGTTGTGCACACATTTATTCACTTCCCACAAACAGAGAAACATGAGGCACCCCTAACCCTCCCACTCTCCTGGACCCAGGCCCAGTTACCCAAGCGAACATCCTCATTGTGTGTCAAACAGCACAATCTCGGAGCCACTCTTTGCCAAACTCCCCATCGCCTCAGCTGGAGTGCTCAGCGTCCCTAGTAATGTGGAGCCTGCTGCACCCCCTGCAGCACAAGGGCCACTGCAACAAACTCAAGCCCACTTGCCAACACCTACAAGGGCTGCTGAGAGATGGTCCATGGCAGTACCTATCAGACCTGAAAGGGACAATCCACTGTCCTCAAACCACTTCAGAGCAAGGCTTTCTGTGTGCTAAAGGTCAGGGTCCCAGTTTGCGCAGGGATGTGGTACCCCCTCACCTGTCTATCTTCACTGCAGTCTTGATTTGTACCAGGGTTAGAACATTGAGTCGCATGACAGTGTTTTCACCAGTGCGTGGCGTCCCTGGGACATCCTGGAACATATTCCACATCTCTTCGGGTGGCAGAGGTGAAGTCGCATTACAGCTCTGCAGCCACAGGTTGTGGGTGAGGGTCCTGTCCTGGAGGAGATCTGGGGGATGGTGTCATGGGAAGGCTGGATGCACCAGCCTGCTTCCTGAGGACTTTGGCTTCACAATTCCTTCAAGGCCAGCTAGACCTAGTGGAAAATGGAATTCGCTTTGTACGAGAGAGATTCGCCTCAGGAGAAGGGAGAGGTCAGGGAAAGAATGAGCCAGAAATTATGATCAAAACTGTGAGCCAACCTGTATCCAAACAATTTTTATTGGTGTCGCGGCTTAACCCCAGCTGGCAACTCAGCCCCACACAGACGCTCCCTCTCTCCCTCCCTCCCTCCCCAGTGGGATGGGGGAGAGAATCAGAAGGGTAAAAGTGAGAAAACTTGTGGGTTGAGATAAAGACAGTTTAATGGGTAAAGAAAAAGCCGCATGAACAAGCAAAGCAAAACAAGTAATTAATTCACTGCTTCCCATGGGCAGGCAGGTGCTCAGCCATGTCCAGGAGAGCAGGGCTCCATCACACATAATGGTGACTTGGGAAGACAAATGCCATCCCTCTGAATGTTCCCCCCCTTTCTTCTTCTCCCAGCTTTATATGCTGAGCACAATGTCATATGGTGTGGAATATCCCTGCAGTCAGTTAGGGTCAGCTGTCCCAGCTGTGTCTGCTCCCAGCTCCTTGTGCACCCCAGCCCACTCGCTGGTGGGGTGGGTTGAGGAGCAGAAAAGGCCTTGGTGCTGTGTGAGCACTGCTCAGCAATAATGAAAACATCTCTGTCTTGTCAACACTATTTTCAGCACAAATCCAAACCATAGCCCCATACCAGCTACTATGGAGAAAACTAACCCTGTCCCAGCCAAAACCAGCACACCGGAGACACTCTGAGCTAGAAAATACAGCCCTAACACATGCTTGGTTGCAGCTGCCTCAATTTATACTATTGTCCTGGAACACGAAGCAGGACAGTGTGAGTGATCTCTTTCCCTGTGATTTTGTGATGACCACAAGATAATACTTTTACTGTTATATTTTTACATTATGCTCTACTACTGAGTTCCCCTAAAATAATGAAACAATAACAACAACATTTAAGGAGGTATAAAATACGATTTGTTTTTAAATAGTATTTAAAAAAATAAAAATTACTTTTTCAAAGTAGATTTCTTTTGACTTCCCCTTCCACGTATTATTTTGAAAATAGCTGTCTATTCGTGTTCAGAATGCTCATCTTTAAACATCCATATTTCCTGCAAAACAGGAATGCAAGGTTTGAAGAGTCAAGCTCTAAGCGACAGCCAAGGTTTTGCCATGGGGGAACATCCCTTCCCTGTAGCCTTGCTCAAGACCTCCAGGACAGCAAAGCAAAGGCATGAGTCAGCCATGAGAGCTCCATGGAGTTGAATCTTTCTTGTCTCTGCACAGGTTTTCTCTGTCCTGTTGTCCGTATCAGCAGCAGCACACACAGAGCATGCATGTAGGCTACTTGGCCATTGCCGTAGGTAGCGCACAAACCCAAGCTAAAAGGGGAGTTCAGCCCGGGCAGAGGGTACCACTGCTCCCTGGTAGTGCCTGTGCTGCATCTGAGTCCTCCTTACGTAAGCATTTTCACCTGGACGGTACAAATCCGTACCACTGTTGGTACAGATCCTCGTCTGAAGCAGGATCACACCTTTGCCAATTAAAGCGAAGTCCCAGGCAGGATTTATGTCATGCAGGCTGGAAACATCATTCCTCATGAAGCTGCCAGATCAGGGCAGCTACACCTTTGCCTCCTGCCCCCAGCCCACCGCCTCCAGCATGCTGCTGAGAGGCACAGCACTCCATTTCTACCCTGCCTCTTCAGACAGAGGGATACCAAAGAGGTAGGAGAAGGGTTGGCTGTCACTGCAGGACTGGGGAGTAGTGCCACAGCTACAAAAACCTCCCCTGGCCTTCTGACCATGTGATCTGCAGTTTGCCTTCTGTACATCCAGAAGCGCAGAGGGGTTCAGTCACGGATGAAGGATCTAGTTTAGACATCTGCATGCCAGTGGGATGCCTCCCTTCCCACTTCATATTGTCTGATTATATAGCAGGTCCTCTCTCCTCATTAAGTCTGGGAGAAATCCTTGGGTGACGCCACTGAAGTTCATTACAGCTGCCAGAGGCAACAAAAGTGGTCTCGTGGTGAGCAGTTAGAGCAGTTTAGCTCCACTCTGCCTCCAACACATCATCATGTCCTGATCAGATATCCGACAACAATGTGTGGCTGAAAGGGATCACTACAGAATTGGCAGCCCCTAAGGGACTTTTATTTTATCAATGTGCTTTGGGATAATTAGCCCAAACAATTTTAAACGAGGCTAAGAAAAATACCTCCACCCTTTATTTTAACTGCAGCTGCTAATTTGTAGCAGTTCTGGAAACAATGGATCCTTGTGTGCTACAAGAAACTTTGATCTGGCGTGGGTCCTTTCCTGAGGAGGTTCCAAGAAGAAGAAAGAAGCCCAGCTCCTTCCAGGACCAAGCAAAAAGCTATGTTCTTAAATGCTCAGCATTACATCTAGACTCATTTTGAAACATCTGCATAATCCAAGTACAGATCAAAGCCTGGATGCCAGAAAATATTCCCTCAACGATGAATGTAGGATTACAGGGACTCCATACATCACACGACAGGTGGTGAGATACCAAAGGATCATATTTCTGGAGCCTCTCAGGATGTGTGCCAGGAGCAATTTCACACATGAAACAGATCAAGCAAAAGTGGTCTTGAGCTCCGCTTTGAGCAATGTAGAAACCTCTTGGTACTCACCTGGTTGCTGCTGCAGGCCAGCACTGGAAGGGCCTCCGGAGCCAGGACCTGGGCCTTGGTGCTGGACTCTTGGGATGTGCTGTGCAGGTAAGGACCTGGCCACGGATCAAAGCATCCCAGGCTCATCTGGGCAAAGCACTTGAGTCAAGGAGCTCTCAGGTACAACCCATATGAAGCTTATCTTGGGGTGCTGTGCTGAGTGGTCTGCAAGTTACAACAGTTAAGGTAATTAAAACGTTTCTTGTCAGTGAATTATAGATCCCTTTAGGCTGCTGCTGTCAATGGTGAGAAAGACAGTGGTTAGTTAATGGAGGCAAGGCTGGTATCAAGCTGCCTGCTAAGGAATGTTCCACTTTGGGGGCAGATTTTTTAGGCAACATTCAAAAGAAGAAAGATTTTCATTATGTGGGACAGAAATTCCAGTGCCATCGCAGTTCATATAACAATACATCCATGTATACATACATTAATGCACGTGTATAAAAATAAACATATTTTATATAGATATAATGTACATACTTAGATATATTTGCAGTTATTTATATAAGGCTTTCCCACTAGATAGACTAGTTCAGTGCAAAAGGTATCTTGGGTAATGCTCTTTGCATTGCATTTGATTTAGCTTTTGCAGTGGAAGGACCAAAAGATGATTTTCTTTAAAATTTTAACATGTTTTGGAGGCTTGTTTAATTTACTTTTGGTGGTCCGCCCAAGTCACTGGGAATGGGATTCTATCAGAGCAGGATGTTAAAGGGCACTGTCCTCATCAATCACAATCCCAGCACACTGCCCTGGAGAACAATGAATAAGCGTTGTACTGCATAAGCATGAATCCAGTATAAGTAGATCTAACGGGATCTTCCCCTGGCATGAATATATACTCCTTCATTGTGTGCTGTAAATATAAGTGCAATCTATTTACTTTACCTAACTGTTACCAAGACGTTTGCAGTTTCAGTTAAACTGTGACCACTGCACGTAGAAATCTTGGATGAAGAAACTTTCTTCTCCCAGAAAATACACAAACAAAAGTCTATATCCTCCTTTATTCTGATGGCATGGCTCTGACCTGCAGCTGATCTCCCACACTCAGCTGCCATTGGAAAACATAGTTGGGAAGCAATGCTGGTGTGTACCTGGACCCACTTGGGAAGCATTTCTGAATGCTGCTCACTAGACATAATTATTGCTAGGTGTCTAAATGCAGGTTTAGTGACCCAGGCTTAAAAACTGGCCTTGGGACCGCATGTTACTTCAGTTAGAAACAAGAAGCTGGTGTCATTAAAAAGAAATTAAAAAGAAGGATGATCACAAATAAAATAACACCCTTCAATAAACAAGGAAAGCATGTTGGCTCCCAGCCAGTGGTATTCCGTCTGAAGCAATTTCAAGATAATGGTTCATTCATTAAGAAGTATTGCTCAACAGCAACACGGCAAGGGTGATGTGCGGGAGTCAGAATCCCCTTTGTGCTGGGGCTGAGGTTTGGGAACGACATGCAACCCCTCCGCAGAGTGCTACCAGCTACAGTCCCTTTGATCAAGGCAGAACAGAGGGTACGGTACAACATCACAGTATTTTGAGATGCAATGGCCCTGCTAGTCGGGACTAAAAACCTGCATCCTAAACAGCCGTGGTTTTTTAATATAATATAAACCAAAGCGATTTTCAGAGGGATCTGCACAGAACTCATTTGGACTGCATTTTGCACTGCCTGTGGTGTCCTGCTTTGTGTTTCTGGATAGAAATTCTTCATACTAGGACAATATCCAAGAGACTGATTTATTTGTAAAACATTGTACAAATGATTAAATATTAGATAAACACAATTATCTCTCAACTAGCTTATAAATAGATGCCTCGCTTACTGCACTGCATTCCAGGCCCCAGGGACATGGATCTCATTAGACAGCCTTAACCAGCCGATATGGACAACCTTATTAGGAAAGGGGATTGCCATGGGCCTGCCTGTGATTTCACTTCAGTTGAAGGACTTTTTGACAACTTATTCTTGCAGAACAGTTGCAAAAAAAAAAAAATAGTTTTAAGATGCACTTGAAAGAGAAAAAGAACAAGAGACAGAAAAAGAGGGCGAGAATGAGGAAGGAAGGGAGGGAGGGAGAGAGGAAGGAGAATTATTAAGTATTCACCTTTTGTTTCCATATGTAATTGACCACCAACAAAATTAACCACACAAACATAATTGGAACAGATTTGGGGAAAACAGAGCCCTACCTAGTATCAGTCACATTGGGGCCCGTTCTGATCCTATCACAGTTAGCAAGTAGCAATACTTTGCCTGACTTAGCAGAAATGGAGAGTAGCCCTCAGAGAGGGAAGCACGGAATCCCCTACTTTGTGGGGTTTCAGAAGCTGGGAAGCCCATCAGTGCCTGACGTTGGTTCAACAAAGTATGAACTATTTCTATTGTTTTGAAATCTTCCTGCTTTTGCACCCAAAAGCCACAGCCAGGCCTGAACCTCCTTTTTTTGAGGAGAGCTGCACAAAGGTAAGAACAGGCCTAATTTTGTGCCAAAATGATCTGCAGCAATGAACTGGGGCATGGTTACAGCCATATTTATTGGCATTCCAGCACTATGACTCACATGGAATTAGCTCTGGAAGCAGAACAATGTGAGCTGAAGAGGTTTACACTTGAGGGATAAACAGACAAAGGAGGTGGATTGAGGATGCAATACACAAGAGATCAAACTAAGGAGAGAATTGGTGCAGCAAAACTAAGTTACTGGGGCTTTTTTTTTTTTTTTTTTTTTTCTTCTCCAGCATT
>VZSC01008286.1:14305-118443 GCA_013398225.1 Steatornis caripensis
ATTCCTGTGCAACCTGCTCTAGGCTAACCTGCTTTAGCAGGGGGGTTGGACTAGATGATCTCTAGAGGTCCCTTCCAACCTCTACCATTCTATGATTCTATGATTCTATGATTTTCCTTTTTCTGGAAGCAAAGCGCAGCATTACAAAAAGCAGGAGAGGGGCGCTCCGATACTGAGTGCAGTGTGGCAGCTAGAAAATATTGAACATGTTATTATGCTATCAGTGGAAGCGTTTAATGAGATTTAGTAGATGGTCCCAAAGCTGTCCTGCCATGTTTATATAGTCAGATAGGGGCTGTATGACAGGGCCTGTGATTTATTTGGCTGGCAAGTGAGGGCAAATGGGGATTTCAGTGTTTCACGCTACCTCTCATCAAGCAAGTTTAATTTTTGCTGAGATTATAAATGTTGCAAATGAAAGGAACAGAGCAGATGTAGTTTCTTTAGATTTTGGAAGGCATTTGTATTATCTGCCACTTGACATTTTGATTGCAAGAGTTGCCCTACACGCTACCAAGAATGTACATGTTCAGTAGATTCATAGCCAGTTAATTGGTGGAGGCTGAAAAGAATCATATTTACTCCAAAACAAGGGAGGTGGAAATATTTGTAACTATTTATGAGAAAAAGCCGTGCTTCCTGCATGACCCTTCCTTTGCACGCTTGAGTCGGAAGCTCCATCCTCTCTATCATGCCGTGCCCACAGACCAGAACAGCAAATCAATGTCCACACCATCCTCATTGACCTCTTTCCGTATTCCTGATAGTCTCAGGTTGGTACTCCCTTGTCTACGCAACACCAACTGCTTTTGACTCACTTTTCTAGTCCCTGGAGTGCAGAGCCTGCAGTGGGTGGTGCGCTGGGACCATCTGCCTCACACTGGCACAGACTTCTGCTGTCTGTTAATTGGCACTCGCTGCCTGTGTAAAAGCTTTTACTCCCACCCCATTCATATTCCTGCTCACTTTATTTCCATACATACCACACTCTGGTCCATTTTGGTTTTGTGACAGACATATTTAAGGCGAGAAGGCGAGACTCTCCAGCACACATCTCTGAATTGCTCACTGAAAGCAAGACATGAGTAGAGTATAAGATGTATTTTTAGAGCAATATTCCTAGAAACACCTTAAATCGTCTTGAATTTGTGTAAGTCTAGAAGCTTGTCACAGGAAGTCATCACCAGATTAAAGCTTGTCTCATGACAGTCTTCAAGGCTTTGTGCAAGACCCAGTACTACTCAATATTTTTAGTACTGAACTCAAAGCCAGAATAAAACTTGCAACTCACATGAAGACTGTAGAAAGGCCCATAGAGATAAGGGGACACATCTATGGAGCAGTCTAGAGTGCTGGATAAATTGACCTTGTTGCACAAAGTTGTATTTAAGTGTAATCAAACGGATGCTATACACCAGGAAAACAGTGATGCTGATAGAAGCTTAAGAATCCCAGTGAGCATGTGGTTGAATATGAAATCCTAGTTCAGTGCTACAGCAAAAATGGCCATGAGACGTATAAATAAAAGACTGCTGCGTCAAAAGGGAATTGAACTTGGTACTTAGCATTCGTAGGGTTGGTGGCACTTGAGGACTGCACCCAGTTTATACATCCACGTTTTTTAAAAGAAAAAAAAAAGAGCAATATAAATGTACAGAAATTGCAAAAAGTCACATACTTTTTCTGAAGAAAATGCTTTACAGTAAGAAATATAAAGGGAATCTTTAATCCTGGATAGTTACCTGATGTTGATCTGTATCACTTGTGTAAGTTTATGCTTGGCCTGTTCCAGGAGGTCCCAGAGCCACAATGTGCAGGAGGATGAGAGCATAATCAGGGCAGGTGCTGATGAATGCTTGCCCTGTTGTCATGCTCTTCCCCAGACACCTGCTATTGGCCCCGATGGAGAGTGGAGACAGAATGCGGGACTGGATGGCCCATTGCTCTGTCCATGTATGCTTATTCTTATGACTCCCAACAGTTTGTCCAGGTCCTAATATTTCCTTTAAAGAAAAATAAACTTTTGGGCCAATTGCCAGGGTAATTATGGAAAAAACAGCTGGTGATAGACAAGGGAATGCATACTGGAGCATCTAACAGCCCCTTTTGCCTTGATATCTGTTTCTGCTTGCAGTGATAAATTCTTGAGGTTAATTTTTAAAAAGTAATATAAAGTACATGTGTAAACGACTGAGTTTAGCTGCACGGTCAAAGGACAGCTTATTTTAACTTCTTAAAGATCTCTTCGCTNGGGGTAATTATGGAAAAAACAGCTTGTGATAAACAAGAGAATGCATACTGGAGCATCTAACAGCCCCTTTTGCCTTGATATCTGTTTCTGCTTGCAGTGATAAATTCTTGAGGTTAATTTTTAAAAAGTAATATAAAGTACATGTGTAAACGACTGAGTTTAGCTGCACGGTCAAAGGACAGCTTATTTTAACTTCTTAAAGATCTCTTCGCTTCCTAAGATATGACAACGTCACCTTAAATGACACACAAGATTACATACCTAGATCACCGAGACTTTGTAACCAGGTCAGTGGATGTGGCAAGGCACTGCTCTCTACAGCTCCCTGAAAGGCTACTCATCTACCCAGCTTACTACTACTGAGATCTCTTGGTATTTCTCTTCAGTGTGTATTCATTATCACCTTCAGGGAAGCCCAGAGATGCCTTTCTGCTGCTGTAGAAAGAGGCCAGGATTTGAAATAGGTTGCTATTCACTACCTCTGTACAGCTCCCTGCTACCTAGAGTGTGTCTCTGTATGAGGCATCCAAGCAACCATACCCACAGAGCTCCAGATTCCCCCAGGAGGACCAGGATGCTAGAATTCAGGCATTGCAATGGCACCTAATGGCAATTTATTGTTAGTGTCCTTTTTCTAGGATCTAGGCATTAACGTCTTTGTGCTGTATTTCCTTCTCTATATAATACTCAGTGAAATAATGGGGGTAGCATGAGGTTAAATATGCTAAAATTGTTAAAATATGTTAATTTGTGAACGATTTGGGTAATCCTATTTGGTGATAGGGACCTTGCCATTGCCTTGGGCAAACAACTCCCCAGATCTGTGTGGTGCATACAACTGTAAGTCAGTCTGGAGAGCTCAGTCAAGAAAAGAATCACAGCCATTGTGCCAAAAGACGATGGAAAAAAATCCTCCGAGGATCACACTGACATATTTGGCTTTCCCTTCAGAAAATCTTCTTAAAGATTTCATGAGTCGAGTAGGGTCACAAAGATAGAAAGTTCCACAGAAGTGCTTGGTAGTGATAAAACATAAATGTAATGCTTCTGGTAGAAGGGTGGATAGTCCTGGTGTCTTCTCTCATTTCTTTCTCTGCAGTCATAATTAGTGTACCTTGGTCACTGTCACCAAAGATTCATGGTCAGACACATGGGGGAAGTTGTGTGCATCGCTACTACTTCCTTTAACTGTATCAGATGCACATTAGCTGGCAGTGCCTAGACACTTGTGTCCTACAGGACAGTATTTAAATCCAAATTGGAGAGAATATAGCTGCTAAAACACAGCCCTTCCTCTCTTGATTCATCTCTGCAGTCAGTCTCTGCATTTTAGAGTACATTGTTGTTATTTTACATCATCTATGCACTATCATCTTAGTGTTTTATGATGATGCCTTATATCAGTGATTGGAGAGCTCTTGCAACCATTAGTTGTAACAGTACTGTAATTGTTTAGTAAATGCAATTACCTATTACTTTTATAATAAATTTTTAGTGTTCAAATTACATTTGCACTAGTTTATTTCATTACTATGCACATTTTCCAGCTGGGCTTATGCAATTTGCCAAGTTTGCTCATAGATGGAGTAATGAATGTTTACTTTAGCATCTGAAAGGCAAGTGAGAGGCATGGTTTCTCCTTACTTTCCATTAATAACATAAGTGCTTGCACTACACAATATCATGGGATATAGTTTAGAGATATGTTGGATTTCCCAGGTAGAGTTTTTTTCTAATGGGGAGGTTCAGAAAGATTTTTCCTATGTCTTCAGAGAATAAATTAGAGAAAAGCATGTGACACAACTGTTCCCTCAATCTTTAATAGTAAGACCAGTTGTTCTCTGGGTACCCATCCCTTTAAGCTGGAAGACAGGGATGGGGAGCAGAGTGAAGCCCTCGTAATCCAAGGGGAAATGGGTAGCGACCTGCTACACCACTTAGACGCACACAAGTCTATGAGGCCAGATGAGATCTGCCCAAGGGTACTGAGGGAGATGGCGGAAGTGCTCACCAAGCTACTTCCCATCATTTATCAGCAGTCGTGGCTCACCAGGGAGGTCCCACTTGACTGCAGGTTAGCAAATGTGATGCCTGTCTACAAGAAGTGCTGGAACAAGGATCTGGGGAACTACAGGTCTGTCAGTCTGACCTCGGTTCAGGGAAGGTTATGGAGCAGATCACCTTGAGTGCCATTGGACAACACATACAGGACAACCAGGTGATCAGGCCCAATCAGCATAGGTTTCTGAAAGGCAGGTTCTGCTTGACTAACCCAATCTCCTTCTATGACAAGGTGAGCCGTGTAGTGGGTGAGGGAAAGGCTGTGCATGTTGTCTACCTGGACTTTAGTAAAACCTTTGACACCGTTTCCCACAACATTCTCCTGGAGAAACTGGCTGGCTGGCCAGGCCCAAAGAGTTGTGGTGAATGGAGTTAAATGCAGTCGGCAGCCAGTCACAAGTGGTGTTCCCTAGGGCTCAGTGTTGGGGCCAGTTCTCTTTAATATCTGTATCAATGAGCTGGACGAGGGGATTGAGTGCACCCTCAGTAAGTTTGCAGATGACACCAAGTTGTTTGGGAATGTTGGTCTGCTGGAGGGTAGGAAGGCTCTACAGAGGGACCTGGGCAGGCCAGATAGATGGGCTGAGGCCACTGCGTGAGCTTTAACAAGGCTAGGTGTTGGGTGCTGCACTTGGGTCACAAGAACCCCATGCAAGACTACGGGCTTGGGTCAGAGTGGGTGGAAAGCTGCCTGGTGTAACAGGACCTGAGGGTGTTGGTCGACAACCAGCTGGATATGAGCCAGCAGCGTGCCCAGGTGGCCAAGGCAGCCAACAGCATCTTGGCTTGTATCGATGTGGCCAGCAGGAGTAAGGAAGTGATCGTGCCCCTGTACTTGGCACTGAAAGACATTGAGGCACTGGAGCTTGTCCAGAGAAGGGCAACGAAGCTGTTGAAGGGTCTGCAGCACAAGTCTTATGAGGAGCGGCTGAGGGAACTGAGGTTGTTTAGCCTGGAGAAAAGGAGGCTGAGGGGAGACCTTATTGCTCTCTGCAGCTGCCTGAAAGGAGGTTGTGGCGAGGTGGATGTTGGTCTCTTCTCCCAAGTAACAAGCGATAGGACAAGAGGAAATGGCCTCATGTTGCGCCAGGGGAGATTTAGATTGGATATGAGGAAAAATTTCTTCACCAACAGGGTTATTGAGCAGTGGAACAGGCTGCCCAGGGAAGTGATGTGGTCACCGTCCCTGGAGGTATTTAAAAGATGTGTGGACATGGTGCTTAGGGACGCGGTTTATTGGTGGACTTGGCATTGCTAGGTTAGTGGTTGGACTCTATGATCTTAAAGGTCTTTTCCAACCTACTTGATTCTATGATTCTATGAACCACATGATTTGCCAAGTGTTCATGGGTGGAGAATTGCAACTGAAACATCAGAGGTTTCTGGAGCCCATTGACACCTTGCTACAATTTTGGCAGGAGGCATGAGAGAGCAGATTAAATTACCCCACGTCAGAAAGCTGCTGATTCTTGAAAGTGAATTCTGCAAGCAGTGAAACTTTTCCCAATCTTTAAACATCCTACTGAAATTCAGCAAACCCCAGGATATCTCTTCTTATATTTTGTGTATATTTGTCAGGTTCATTCTGGCTTGCAGATGTTAGGATGTAATTGCCACAAAGAAAATGGATTTCTGTGCTGTTTATTTAGGAAATGAGAGGCAACGAAAGGTGTACTAAACCTCTCAACACATCAAGGCTAACTATAAGACATAAATATTCACAGCTGAGCATTTTTATTTGAGCCTTATGTTGTGTGCATATTATTAGGAGTGAACCCAGGGATTGAGTTTGTATTTTGTGGTATTTCACATTGGGTTGGAATAATAATATTAGAGTTTTGTGTTTGGCTTGCAGATGACTCCCCAGCAAAAGGCTTATATGAATGGGCAGCAGTTCAGTTTCTATATCACTGGAGTCAAAAGCAATTTGGCATCTGGCATTTACTTCAGAAGAAAAAAGCTGGAGTCTCTCTGGTAAATAAATAGTCACAGGACTTGAGCTTGACTAGTAGGCGTAAATCAAATAACACATCTAACACACCAAATTCCCTGCTTATTTACACGTGAAGCAGGCTGTTTAATTGTCTGTTATTTCTAAAGGATATGCTGTCTAAGGCATTCAGCATAATTTACATGGGTGAGGGGAGATTTGGAAGTGGTTTGCTTTGAAACCTATAGGAAGATTTTTACTTTACTTTCTGCGAAGTTTGGATTTATGGGAAATGGAATGAGTTAAAAATAAGTTTTATGCTTATTGATTTGTAATATTCACACACAGAATATGTCCAGGCCTTTCAGTGTTCCTTTTCCATCTTATTTACATTAAACATTGAAAACTAAGGCTTACGGCTCAGCTGGGATGGAAAATAAGAACTCCATCTCATGAAGAAAAGTTGCAGTTCCAAAATCTGATTTCATTGTGTGTCAAAAAGAAACTGCAAACTTTTCAAAATACATTCACTAAGAACGATGAGATGTGTAATGACAAGAGCAGTTTCTTGGGAGGCACCACCTGCATAAGCGGGGCTGGAACCTAGGCTTTGCGTCAGCCACAGCGATGACTTGTTATTCTGGGCCACTGTTGAGTTATCTCTCACATGGCATACCCAGACCATTTCAGTTTCAACACGTACGATGAACAGCATTCAGATTTTGCAGGTCAGATGAGGTCTTTCTCTGGCTTTTATTAAAGTGTCCACCCTTATTTGGACTTCTTGCAGATTTCTTGAAATAAATGCATTTCTGCAAAATCCCATGGTCTTGCCAAACTGGAGTTTTCTCCATCAGCTCTTGATTTTGTTCCATGAATACCTGACAGCTTGGATTAACCACTTGTAAAATCTTCCAGCAAGTAACTTCACATTTTCTCCTCTGGCTTAAGAGAGGGTGTAAGAGAAGTTGTGAAGTTACTTATGGAAGATTAGTTGCTGGATGTCTCCCTCTGTGTGTGGAGGAGCTCCAGATAAATAGTGGCAGAGTTCCCTCACTGCTTGCATTCAGATTCCCCAATAAAATCTTTCCTGCTGTGACATTTTCAATACTGTTAATGCTGGTTATACAGAGGGTGGGCTGTTGACTGGTTTATTTCTCTCTGCTGTTTCCTTCTCTGCCAGCTGTACCTGCCTCTTGTGCCTCATGTGAACATCACAGGGCAAGGGCTGTACCATTTTTAACAGAGTAGCCCTAGGATTTCTGCATGTTAATAATGACTTTCACACCAAAATGAAATGTATTCAGGAATCTCAGCTTAGTCACACTGCCAAGTTTGCCTAGTTTAAAGTGAATAGAAGCTTTCCTAGGGTAAGATAGAACCACATGCCTGATTTACATTACAAAAAAAAAATCCTTATCCTAAAGTATCCTGTTGTGTGGCAGGGCTGAAATCTAGACAGACACAGCCTGAAATATTTCACATAAGCCCAGCCTTTATAACTGTCAGTCCAAGATCCAGTCAGTAGATTTAGGATCAGGAAGGAGTTTTTCTCCAGATCAGATTAGCAAGCACTGTCAGCTGTGTTACATTATAGACTCTGTTCCCGCAGAAACCTAAGAAAAATTCTACCATTCATTTCTTCTGGGTTTCGGGCATTTTTTATTTTTGCTTTTTTTGTGCATGCACATTGTCATTTTTGAGGCTTTTAGTCTTTTATATGAAAGATCTTAAGTTTGTTATAGTTATATTTGTTATAGTTTTTTTTTTGTGGCTTGTATTTGTCAGGTGCACCAGAGAGGATGTTATTTATACTCTTGTTATGCTCCTGGGAGACTCCAGCCCAGATACAAGCGAAAAAAATCAATCTAATCTGGTCTTTGGTGTCTTGCAATAGCAACAGGCAAATTGTATTTTAGTACATTGGGAAGAGATATGACCACAGCTCTAAGTGTTTTGGGGCAATAGCAAGGACAAGTGATGGAGAGTGAAGAGGAAGTAATAAATAGGACCCTCCATCATTCTGGAGTGGGCTTGGTGTGATTCATCTAATATTCTGAACAAAGGAATAATGAAGATATCATTATCTCCTTATGTATTTCAAATTAACCCAGTGAAAACCTTGCCAAAATGCACAGATTTGAAACTTGACATACTGTCTCACAGGATACCTTGCTGAAAGTCTGTGGAAAAAGATGACAGATTTTTGCAGGATTACATTTCCATAGGAAATGTGGGAAAACATGAGGAAAATCAGCTAGATTTAAAAAACCAACCCCCTTTATTTCCTGTGGTGATATTCGTAACCAGCTGTGTATAAATGCAATAGAGAGACAAGGAAGAAATGGAGGCACGAGAATTAGACAGGGGAAAGACAAGTCTAGAGCTTCTGCTCTTGCCCCTGTTCTTGGTACACCAATGTGCTCCGGGAAATGGGAACCAGGACCTCTGACTCCTGCCTGTTTGGGTGCCTCAACTCCTGCGTACAGGCTCATGCTCAGCCTTAATTAGTGTCAGCTCTCCTTTCAGGCACCATTGAATAATTTCCTGCCCTGTGGAGCAGAAAAAATGATGGGAATAGCAATAAGAATAGCCCATTCGGAGGAGGTGAGAAAATAGGAAGGTCAGAAATCAGAAAAGAAGTGGCCTGGGGAGACCCATGAGCTGTGCAGTAGGCCATATTGGTGCAGAGCGAGTCCCTGACCCTCCACTGGCACAGCGACACATTGATGGCAATACCCGATCATGTCAGTGGTGTGGGACTTAGCCAGCCTCAGGAGAGAGGGGCAGAGCTCGTTGCGGGGCTGTGCCCTGCTTACTGTCAGCCTTGTGGTGTGGGGCTGGTTTCAGACTCACTTGCTGCAGTTAGAGCTGAGCCAGGGATAAAAATGCTGCTGTCTGTAGCTTGCAAATAAGAATTCACACATGGTGCTAAGCCAATTTGTTAGTGCTATTTCCTTGTCCATGTTATTGCTAAAACTGCACTCATAGCAAAAGCTAAAGGTATTGAAAGAGTCAGAAGCATAAGAGCAAGCTGCAGACTCTGAAGTGGGTATTTGAGGGGCTTTCTTCTTCTGCATCAGTCATTAAACAGCTTTCATTTCTGTACAAGCACTGATGGACTCAGGATTTATTTTATGGCTGATTAAATTACTTGGAATTTGCCTGCTCAGCGGCTGGTTCTGCATCCCACGTGTGCAGAGCAGTCCTATTGTCTTTGACCAGGATATTACCGGAGAAAGGTAATGGTCATGGCTGCAGTGTCTTGCTGTCTGCCCAGCTACTTGCAGTGCTTTTGATTCTTGTGTGCTTGAGATGCGGCTTTTCTGGGTGAATTCATCATGTCAAGGAACTAAACATCAGCATTCAACCTTTGCAAAGGCATTTTCATGCTTCTACATTTTAGGGTTTTTTTTAGTTTCTCCTTGAAGGATACAGCTGGGATTGGAAGTAAATTACTTGAGATTTGACAAGACAACATTAACTCTACTGGCCTTCCCTGGAAGTGTTCAAGGCCAGGCTGGATGGGGCTTTGAGCAACCTGGCGTGGTGGAAGCTGTCCCTGCCCATGGCAGAGGGCATGGAACAAGATGATCTTTAAGGTCCTTTCCAACCCAAACCATTCTATCATTCTGTAATTCTGCTGCTTTCACTGACTGCTGTCACGGTTTAAAGCTGGGCTGGCTATTAAGCGAACAACAGACGCTCTTTGTTAACCCCCTCCCTCCCCAAAGTGGGGGGGGAAAGAGAAAAGGGAAAGAGACTTATGGGTTAGAAAAGTTAAAACAGCTTTAATCTAACTACAATAATAATGAATAATAATAATAATGAAATATATACAAATATACAAATATGTACAAAACCGATATCGAGCTCCCCCCCACTGATGACGAATACGTCACCCGGACGCTGCGGGGCACGCCCCAGGAAAGTCCCGGACTGTACTCAGCAGCAGCAGGCAGGAGCTGGATTCAGGAATGCACGGATCGGGATCGAAGGCAGAAGAATCAGACAGAGTCCTCCTCGGATGCCGGCCATAGAAGAAGAGAGCGAGACCCTCGTGATCCCTCTGCTTTATACCGAGTATGACGCGTATGGGATGGAATACTCCCTTTGGTCAGTTTTGGGTCACCTGTCCGACCCGCTCCTCCCCACCGCAGGGTCGCAGGGGTGACGACTTCTCTGCTCTTTCAGTTCCGGCGCACAAGAAAGTTAGCAGAAGCAAGCATCGACCTTGGTCTCCATAGGGATAACTATAAGCAAGGGCCTTTCTGCATACCATTGCTTCTGATGTTCCAGCACTAACTATAAACACCGAGCCTTATCACTGCTAGAAGCAGCTACTGTCCGGAAAAACATGCAGTTAATTTCAGAGAGTGCAGCTTCTCAGAAGAGACTTAACTAAAAAGCAAAGTTACTAAAAGAAAATTGGTTCTGTCCTGGCCCAAACCAGGACACTGCCCAGTTATCACAGAGGCAGGGAGGAGGCGAGCAGACCAGAATGATGCAGGGAAGGTGCTGGGGGATGAACAGGGTGGTAAAGCTGTATGTGAAAGATCAGCAGAGAGGGCAATGTGTAAGGGAAGGGTTTTCTCTAGGCAAAGACCTGTGCTACAGTGATGGCCTTTTGCACATCTTAGAGATAGCTGAGAGAAACAGTGGGACAGCAGGGAAGAAGGGATGATGGGTTGGAAATGGTGGGAGGCATGAACCACACACCGATCAGCAGAGCTGTTTTGGTAACTGCTGTGATCATAAAGATATGCCTATCCACCTGCTGAGGGCTTGATAGCTCCTGTAGAGCGGGCTGCAGGTAGATAGGGTGGGCCATGAAGAAGGAGAGCTGTTGCCCCAGAAGCAGTGAGAGGATCAGGAACACATGATTTTACAGCCAATTTATGTTTGGAAAGATCAGTCCCACCACAGTCCTCTCTGCTGGCCCAGCTCCTGTCCATGATGTCACCTTTCCACAGCACTGCGTGAAGAATTTGGAACTTTAAAAATGCAACAATTTCTATTCCTTTTCTCAGCAGCAATCAAGATTCTCAGTTCCATGTTCAGTAAACAGGCTAAAACTGAAGTAAACAAGTCTCTAGCCTCCAGTTGTGGTTGTGCAGGGACTCTCACTCCCTCAGTGGCTCTGTTGATCCATCCCTCTCTCTTTTCTAGTTTGGCAGCAGCTTCAGGAGACCTGTGACATCTAAAGATGTGTTGAAGCTGTGGTAATTGGTGAAATGAAATAATTGACAAACTGGCAACAACATTTTAACGTTCTTAAAATACCCATCCACTTTCAACCTATGCAAGGTTAGCATGCCACAGAAAGTGTGCTCAGTGCTAGTTTTGGATATATAGCCAGGCTATTTCTTTGCCAAGGTTTGCCAATATCGAGTTATTCAGGTAGATGAAGGACATTCTAATGAGACAACAGCTTATTCACACACTTACGCTGGTAAAATGGCTGAAAGTTATTTTCATAAAACTTTCAAAACCAGAAATATGTTTAAAACGTTCATGTTTTAGCAAAATAAGACATTACATAGAAAATGCTTCAAAATCTGTAAAAACATGGATTTTACACAGTAGTAGACTTGAACAAACAATAGGGCCTTTCTCTTCTCAAGTCATCCACAAGATGTGTTTGCTTCAATTTCATATAACTTACTCTGAAAAGTGATATAAATTCATGGGTTATGCAAACCTTTTGGTTTTAGTACAGCAATTTTTATGGGCAGGCATAGCACAACTAGTTGCTTGGAGATGGATTCACCTGTTCAAACTTGTAGATATAATTTTTTACACCTGAGCTGGTTCTCCACTGAGCATCAAAGCAAAGAAGACAGCACTTTTGAGCTGTAGTGCACCTCAGCTTGAGGTAGATGAAATCTGTTAGATAAACTGTTCTCTGGAAGTGATGCTGCTGCTCTTGTTTTTGAAGTTTTGAAAGAGCATCCCATTGGCTTGGACTGGCTCCAAAGAGTCTCCTCCTGTGCAGCTTCATCCTTTGAGGGTCTCAGCCACCAGCCAGGCCTTCACCCTTGGACCCCAGGTGGTTTCAGATACCCTTGGAGCAGGTCACAGAGCATTTTGGTGATAAAAGCCTGCTTCATAAGCTCTTGCAGAGAGCAAAGTGCAGTTTAGATGCTCCTACCTTAGCCCACAGTGGTAGTTGAGAGTAGCGAGTAGTGAGGTGCTGTTGTGTTCTCCGTGAAGCTGGGGTGGTGAACTAAGGCATAACATAATGCTGACACCCACAGAGGAGATGAAGAAGTTACATATAACCCAGGCCGTATTGCTGCCTGCCAGCGTGGGACACAGCCTCTTAACAACTTGGGTAGTGAAGGAGAACAGTCTGATAAAAGTTTGCTAAGTACTGAAATAGCTGTTCTGGAAATCAATGCTATTCATGCTCCGCTCTGTCCTTTGAATCGTATCATTTACTCAGAATATAGCATTGCACCTAGTGCTGCATCTTGCTGTCATTGAAGCATTCCTCATTGTATTTCTCAGTGCAGAGCTAATAGCTTCTACAGAAAAGGAATCTGAGACGTAGAAGTAGAAGAAGAAGAAAAAGGTGACAATCTTAGTAAATCTGCCAGTTCAAAGGTATATTTAGAATACATCACAACAAAAGAACTGGCAAACTGAAAACGAGAGGCTTTGCTTCTCAGGATTTTACATGGCCATAGTTCATGGAGTGAGAATACGGCAAGACATTTTGGCTTCATCTGCGCTCAAAAATTAAATGGATTGGAGATTGTTCTCTGGAACCTAGGTCAGCTCGGAAATCCTCCTGATTGATAAATTCTTTCAGTCTCCAAAACAGGATAGCTACATGAAAACTGCCTACTGGGGATTGTTCCTAGCAGAAGCCAGTCCTTTAAAGCCTGCCCCTTACCTCTCTCTCTAGGTAAAGTCCCTGAGTTTACTGTTGGACAATGGTGAACTCAAAACTTTTCTGTGCCTGAATTCCAGTTACAGGCCAGTCATCAAAGAGGTTTGCTTCCTGGGCTCAAATCCCAGTGCTGGGCCTGGGCGCCACGTGTCTATCAAGTGTATGTGGGTCTGCACAGCTGAGCGGGGACTGCAAAGTGGGGTGGAGTGGGTACTGCTCAGTCTTGGCTAGACCACATCTTTCCCATCTTCTCCAGGCCACGTTGAGCAGGTGGTAGGCAAGCCCTGTTTATCAAATACTGATATTATCTGTGCAGTCAGCAACTACAACACTGATCTTTGGCCAGCCTATGAGAAACTTATGAAAAGCTGGAAGAAAACTGCTCTTGTGGGAAGCAAACACAAAGAAGAGAGATTGTTTAAAAACTGATAAGCAAATCTGTTCCGCAGCCACTTTAAGAAGTGAGAAAACCTTTGACATTACAGAAGAGGTTATGTTAGCCAAAAGTGCTGCTGTTTTTGTATCTGAACCTTTAGATACTTGATCAATTAGGTGGTGTGCTGTATATAGAAGAGCTACTGGAGTAAGAAATTATTTTACCCAAATCTTTTATGCTTTGAGATAGCAGAAGTTGCTATCACAAGCACAGGGAGAGGCAAAGAAAGTGTAAGTTTTGAGATGTGCTATGATAACTTCAGAGTACCTCAGTCCTTCTCTGAACTTCCAGTAAGTCCTGCTGCCACTCCCGCGGCTCAGTGAGACGTGAAGGAGGTGTTGTTGGGGGTGCCACACATCACAGCTCATCAGGGAACGGTGACAAATTAGTCAAGGAGATTGAGAGTGCTGTCGCTCATATGTGTGACACACACCGTCCCACCCAAAATCTGTTCAGATGGAATCCCAAGCACAACTGTGCAGGACAGACAATCAGGTTCACCCTACTGTAGTGGGGATAGTGGAAAATAAGGTGAATGGACTTACACCCACTTTTTCTGAAGGGATAATGAAACAATTTTCTAGGGATAATCTGATCTCTGAGAGACTGCGGTGGTAGATGAATGGGTTTTTGCTACACTGCTTTTCATGCTTTCAGTGCCATCCCTTCATTCTGCCAGTAATAATTATTACTATTATTTTTATTGGCATAACATTTCTTCTTCAGAAACCCATAAAGGGAGCTAGGACCTTGCGATAGGTACTGTGCAAAAAAGAACTTAAGTAACAATTCACGATATGCAAAAACCTTCCTGAGATTAAGAGTGTAATTGATTTACAGACATATTCAAACAAATGAATATAAATGCAGACATTTCAGGTGACTAGGAAAATTTACCCGTGTTGCATGCCTGCTCTTCTTTGCAGTGGTCTCAGCTGCTAAAAAATACATATACAATGCACCTCTTCTCATCTAATTTTCAAGTCCTTCTCTGTCTATTGAGGTTTGAGAGCAGACAGTAGTTTCTTTTTACAGTAAGCACTATGTCACCAAAAGTAGATTAATTACCAAATGATAAAATTAGAAATATTGAAATGGACTAGCTTGATGGATTCTAATTAATTATGGACATCAGTGCTATAATCAGAGATTGATCATTGGGTAATGGAGATATTTGGTTTCAACCGGATAGTCTTTCCCCTTCTGGTTTCACCCATGCAATTTCAAAAGGCTGAACTGAGGAAACATAATTCAGAGCCATGAACAACTTCTTCCCTCTTTTATAATCAAACTCACCTTTATGAAATCACTTTATGAAAAGTCATCAGTTTGTGCAAGCAGCTTGTGGGATGTTGAGCATGTTCTTCTATCTCTGTGACTCAGTTAGATAGTATCATCATCTTTGGTGGACTTAACTCTTACGAGAGCTGTGCCAGGCTGAGTACACTCCTCATCCCAGTGGTGGGAGGAGGAGGAACACCTGCATGGATGTGCCATGTCCCATTAGATGGGATTCATATATCTGGGGCTTACTCACTAGCTGGTTGAAGAAGCAAGATTTAGATTCCATAATGGAGGAACGGAAACAAGGTGCAGGCAAAACACTTCCCGAGGAATGGAAAGCAGGGTTCAAGTCCCAGAATATTTCCTGGCCTTTGGCTGCTCTATTTTGTGTGCTCTCATTTAAGGGCAGAATCTAGTTAGTAGTGCCAAGCAGACTTTCACGGCTTCAGCATCCAATGGTGTAGAGAAGCCCAGTTCCACTGAAAACACTGGGGCAAGCCCAGGTCACTGTTGGCTGCCGTATATGCTATGCCACTGTCACAAAAGTTTTATGATGCAGTCTTATACTGTCTGAGCATGTATAGCTTCCTGAATAGCAAAGTTGTGTTATAATACAGTTATGATTTTTCTCAAAAGTGACAAATATTTGAGTTAAATGCATTTTGACCCAAATCAAAATCCTCTGCTCTCTTAACTCAGTTCAGCCTCCCTCTGAATGTTCTGGCTTCAGCTGAGCCCATGACTGCAGAGATATCAGGCGATCTCCTTTTCTAAGAATATTTTCAGTTCAACTAAATCCGAGGGGTAGTAAAAATCTTGTCAGAAGCCAAAACTCATGAGACTTCCAAGCCAAAAAAGGTTTTGACAAGTTCAGCTTTTGGCTGGTCTCCTGTAACCACCCAAAATCAGCGGCTGCAGTTTTCTGTGACTGAAAGTGAAAGGGACAGGAGATTCACTACCATGTCCCCTGAAAGATTTGTAGAACACTTAAATTTTGCTTGATCTTCCAGTTCAAACTCAGCTGAGGTTTTTTTTCTTATTCCTGCAAAAAGTCTCAGTGCCGTGACCTATGGTAGAGGATTAAAAACCAGTATATATTTTTTTCTGCACTTTGCTGGGTTATAAAGCTTATAATATTAATTATTACTTAATAAAGAAATGTGTAAATAAACATGTGATGTGTATTTTCCATATTACCTTATTTTTTATAAACTTGAGAAAAGTCGTCCCTTTGCCATGGGATGGTGATACGTATCCTTTTGATTCCATCAAACTTGGCCTTCCCATGCCTTCAGTGGGCATTTGTGAGTGACCTGATTTCCTGGCAGTCTGTTGTCAAGGAATTCCTAGAATGCTGAATGAGGTACTGAAAAGCAATTTTACTCCAAGATATGTAGAAGCATATTTAATTTATATCGATTGGAGACCTGTGGCAATCTTCCAAAGTACATATTTCTTTTTCATTTGTTATGGACAGGCAATTAACTTTATTTGCTTTAATATAAATTAGAGTTTAAAATAGCCGCTTAGGTTTCCTGCCATGGAAGGTGCAATTAATTACACCTTTGCAAAATACATTACATGGCCAGATATTTGAGATATAGCTGATATCAGACACAATGCTCATGGCAGACCATTACAAATGCAGTATATATAGTAAAGCGAAGCCTTTCGGAGAAGCCTGGAACACTTAATGTTATGCCAGGAGCCAGATTCTTAGGGGGAAATCCAGCCCAGATAAGGCACCATCTCAGCTCAGCAGAGGACTTTTACAGAGCTTGCTGGAGTGAAGCAAGATGGTCTGTGCTCGTATGTTTTGGACCTAGTTCCTATAGTTGTGGTGAGGCAGAGAAAAGATTTTAGCTGGTGAACAGACCAGCCTGCTTTGTGGGGTATTTTCTTTCCGTTTGAAGATTTTGTTCCACAAGTCCTGACCCTTGCAGATAAATCAGAATAAGATCGTAGAATATAGCACAAGTACGATGCAGCAGGAGTCAGGAGATGTTCAGGAGAGATCTCTACCCGTGCGTACAGGTAACAATATATCAGGTTTCTGACTTTTAAGCAGGGAAGCAATCAGGAGAGGCCCCAGTTGGGGGTAAGAGGGTGGATTTGCACCAGGTGGATGTCCACCAAGTAAAATCTGACATGTGAAGTGGTCATTCCTGGGTCCCAACAGTGAAGCAGAGCTTCAGAGGTGCAGCTCAGCTCATCCTGTAGCAGATGTCAGGGACCTGAAGTAAGATGGGCTGTCTACTCTGCATTAAAAGGTCACTGAAGGAAAAGCCTGAGTGGGGAAGCTGGAGCTGCGCAGTCATAAGGACTGTAACCCCCTTTCCTGACTTGCTGCATCCCCTGGTGAGCTCTGATGGCCATTCTTGATTCTGCAAGGATCCTTTTACTGCATTTTCTGGCTACCTGTACAAAGAAGCAGTTGCAACGTGGCCTGGAGATGCAGTTCAGGGGGACCCCTAAGCTCGTCTGTGCCTGGGGAGTTTCCGTGCCCAGGTGCATACTGCTTACAGCCTTCAGTGAGGTTTAGAGAGGCCTGGAACATGCCTGAATCTCCTCGTGATGGGGCAAAACTGCAGCCACCACTTGCAGCTCAATGGCTGATGGTGTTTTCGATGCAATGTGGAGGCAGCTTGGAGAAGCTGGACTTTTTCCTGAGGTCCCCTGAGCTTGCACAACCTGATATCTCCATAGTGGGAAGGCAATGCGTGAGTATTGGCACTCAAAAGCTGCTTGTCGGTGGCGCACTTGTGAAAAGGTAGCATGCCAAGCAGAGAGGCATGCCCTGTTTTCTTACCCTCGTTGCCCAGGAGTGATGAAGCTGTAATCCAGGGCTAAGTGCCCATGCAGCACAGATGTTAAACAACAGCTCACAGAGCTCTATCTGATGCTGTTACGGTGACGCTCGCTAGTCTGTCCCCTGGTACAGCGAGGAGTACGGAAGGGAAGCAGACCCTGAGCTTCGCTCTGTATGCACAGCCTTTCTTTAGGTGGGCAGGAAATGAAGGGAAATTCTTTCTCATGGTACCTTTAATGTGCAGCCTGACACAGGGATGTTTGCAGCTATGGACCTGTACTCACATGGAGACATTTTTAATAGCATTTTGTCCTTTAGAAATTAAATTGAAATTGAGTATTGGAAAACAAATGGCACACCCTTCCCTCCCAGCCTCAGGCAGATGAAATAACCAGACCTCCAGAGGGGAGAACTTTAAAGCCACAGGCCATTTCTAATCAAATTTCTTCTTTTAAAAATCAGATGAGTTAAACATAATGAACTAAATTCAGTACCATTTTCTCTTTCAGGTGTCTGAAAGAGACAGCTCCATGCAGAGAAATTACTCAGTTCCCCCATGAGTTGTCTTTATTTGAAATCTAATAGTGCCACTGCAGCCTTCCATGCTCAGAGCTAGAGTGATTGACACGGTGTTACGGCAGCTACACCATGAACCATGTGGGCTGTCTCGAAGGTTTTCTTCATATTCATGGCACCAGTGTTCTCAAACCCATAAATTACATCATTAAAAAAAAAAACATAGAGATGTAAATTAAAACTGTGTCAAATTGAGTTTTTCTGGTGTTCTGCAACCTGCAGGGAGCTGGCAGTCAGGGGGAGTCTGTAGCACACGTGGATGGGAAGGTGGAGGAACTGCAAACATCAGGCTCCGGACATTGCGAAAGCTGTACAAATGTACCATGCACACTCTCAGTCTGTCACCAATAGCACACTTTTCATGGGTGACAATTGGGCCAATAACTCATCTCGGGGTGTTACGTTGCTCAATCAAAGCCATAGCAGGCAGTTCAATAAAAGAGTTTTTTGCTTTTTCTCCGACTCAGACTTTGAGTAACAAAACAGGCAGACGTGTTCTTGGGCACGGAGCATCTAGTAAGCAGTGTGGAAAATACAGCAGTGCAGACCAAAGAAGAAAGAGTAAGGGGTTGTAATACCAGCGGCTGTTCCCCATCACACGTCCCTTGGCAGCAGGGCAGTTAAGGGGGTTCCTGTACCTGGAGGAGTTTCATCCTTCCCCAGAGGCTTCCTCCCTCCAGACTGTGCTGATTGGCTTCTTTTGCATCTCTGTGCCTTGGAAAGATCCATTAAATGATCCATTTTAAGAAAACTGATTGTATCTTTTGACAGAAAGAAATTTTGCCTTTACAAATGTTTTGTTCAGCCAGGTCACCTCATAGGTCTGGTTTAACCAGCACAGCTGAGGTTGTGGTTCAAGGATATGGTAAATCTTTCCTGAGTGCTCCTAGCACGGACTGAAAAAAGCCAGAGCAACATGGTGTCAGGTGCTCTTCTGGGCACTCGACTTCTTCAGGAGTCTTTAGAGAACCTGGAATGGGTTCATTTGCACCCATCAGCTTTATGCCAGCCTGAAGCTTTGGGTTATCTGTGAGAGAACTGATAGTGTGGAATCAGATACTGGGCTCTGCAAGCCGTCTTTTTCCATACATCTCTTCTCTCTTTTGGAACCTACTGCTCTTAGACACGACCACGAGCATGTAACTGTAGCATTCATGGGCCAAACCAAAGGTCTTTTGAGTGGTGAAGTGGATGAAAGAAAAAGGACAGACCTGTGATTACTTCTTGAGCCAGGAGCTGTGCCTTTGTATTTATTACTCTCTGAAGAAATGCCTCTTTGGCTTTGTCCAATCTTCCTTGGAGCTGTGCAAAATCTCACAACCTGCGATGTCCTGCAGCAAGGAGCTCCACAGCTTCCTGATGCATTACATGAAGAAATCCCTCCCAACTGTTTTGAATCTGCCACGTAGTAAATTCACTAAAAGTTTTGTAGTTCCTATATCAGTGAAGCAGTGAACACAATTTCCTGTTGAACTCTCCACATCTTTCATGATTTTGAGGACCTCACTCATCTGTTTTCTCAGCCATGCCTTCTTCACACTGAAAGGTCCCTGTCTGCTCAGTCACTCTTTGCACAGAAGCCTTCGGCCATCTTTGTTCCCTCTTTTTGTGTCTTTCTCAGTTCCCGTTCATTTCTGAAATGAAGAGAGCCATACCACACCTGGTACGCTGGCAGCCAGGACCGTGTCTCTTGCTGTGCCTTTCCCGGTTCCATTTCTAACTTCCCATTTGCCCTTTCCTGAGCCCTGAGCTGATGTTTTCACACTACTGTCTCCCTCCAGGATCCCTTTCCTGAACAGCTAGTTCAGAGTTTATCACTCTGTCTGCAACAGAAGTATTATTTTTTTCCCACGTGCATTACTTTCTGTTTATCTACATCAATTTGAATCTTCCATTTTATTATCCTTCGTCAATTCCTTTTGTATATACTACATCAAAGATAATTGGGAAATTTCTGCCCCTTTTCTGGATAGCTTAGGAAATGATCCATGTGATGAACCTCCCCTTGCATCCCTGGGAATCAGTGAACACTAGAAACCATTGGCTTTGCTTAAGTTAAACAGCAGGGAAAATGCTGAGGACTGATACATGTCTTAAATGTCATCCCTGTAGGTTTTGGAGGTGTGAGTGTAAGAGGGCTGTCCCTCCTCTCAGGATGAAAAGTCAGAGTCCAGCCTTGAGCAGGGGGTGGACCAGAGGACCTCCAAAAGTCCCATCCAACCTAAATTATTGCACAGTTTGGAAAAAAGTCAGATGTGTGTTTGGAGGGGGTGGCCCTTTTTCATTTATGCATTAACTGTTAAGTTAAATGGGTTTATTACATTTATTTACTATGCTGTTGAACAATAGCTCTAATAAAGCCTAGCTGGGGGAAAAGGAGCAGAATGAATTGACAATACCTGTACTTTTCAGTATTATCTGTCACATTACTGGAGAAAATATACTGTACAGCAAGTACCAAGAGATACCTAAATTGATGATGCAATTGAAATCACTGATAAATACGGACTTTTGCATTAATGCAGTTTCTAGCACTGCCCTTTCACTCGCATGTGGTTTTATTTGCGTGTTATGAAATGTGGAAAGCCCTTTTTTCCGCACTATTTCTACCAGTCACTGGAGAAGCCAGTGGCCATGCTCAGTCAGTAGCTACCTGGCAACATTTGGCAGTAAGCTGAAGCATGAAACCTCGCAGCAGTAATTGCTGTCATCTAAGCTGGGGGTTGTTCACCAGCACTATCTGAGAAGCACCTGCCCTTCAACTTCACACCAAGGATCTAATTTAGGAATACTTATGGGGATTTCATTGTAACAACAGTTGGGTTTCTATTTAATGTCTTGGTGATTTCACACGTGCTGTGGGTTTTACCTCCTCAGGGAATACTGCAGAGCTTTTAACTTTCTCCTGCTAATATTCATCTAGCATCTGCCCTAATAATAAGCCTTTTGGGGGTCACTATGGACAGACTTCCATGTGGTAAATGGTTTAGGACATCCTGGTGTGGCATGCAACTTCAGCCACCTCCTCCCAGGGCTGCCATCTCCATCCCTCTGCTCCCTGCCACCTCTGACCCAGCCCGGGACCTCCCTGGCACAACCTCAGTCCTGGAACCCTTCTCCATCTTTCCTGGTTGTTTCCAATGCATTCATACGGTACGGATTAGTTTTCAATGCCAAGCTGACTCTGCTATGGGATCACATCTCCCAGCTCCTCACCAGGGATTTCCTTGGCTCCTGCCCATCATGCTGCCTGTCCCTGCCTACATGCAAGAGACTTGTCTCTTCTGCTCCACCTTTGGGTTTTGTCTCTGCAAACCCTCATGATTACTGACACAGAATCATGTTTTTTTCTGGTGAGGAGCCTGGAATAAAGGAAAAACAGATTATTTTTGCACCTTGGGGGTTGGCTATGCACTTAACAGACCTGAAGTGAATTTTTTGCATGTGATTTTTCTGCTCAGCAGGTTGATGTAGTGGGTGGAACCAGCATTTTTCTGTCCCTGGTTTGGAAACGCAGCGTAAATTATTTGTGAGTGGCAGATCTGAGGGAAAGGAGACCTGCCTTTCTCAGTTCTCGCTCATCAGGTGGGCTGTATTTTCTTGCTTCCAGTAGTGAGAAAGAGAAGGCAAAAGAAATTATTTCCACAGCAGAGGATGTAGAATTTGAAAACACTTTATTTTCTTGCCACGATAAGGTAGATACATATACAACACTACATATACCTACATATTTAAAAGAAACTTGGCTGGAGAGAGGAGTGGGTTGTGAATGCGTGTGCTTTTCAGGACTGCCAGTTATTCGCACTCTGTGAGGCCGTCTGGATTTTGTCCCCATGGGTCATGCTGCGCTGTTACCCTCACTGGCGTTCCACGCTGCTATGCCATGGATGGGTGCAACCCAAAAGATTTGTGTGCGTGGGGTAAGCCCTGCTGGCAGAGGCTCTGCATCTGTTGATGACTGCCTGCAGACACACTTCTCGTGCTCAGAAAGTTGAGCATCTTTTGGGGGGTNTCTAGATCCACCTCACTGTGCACTCATCTAACCCACACCTCCTAAGCTCCACACTTGCTCATGAAATTATGACTACAAAGGAAGGGTTTTCTAAAATGCTTAAAGCCACTCTGTTCTCGTTGGAGGAGGCATAGGGGATTTTGCAGGTGGGTTCAATGGGAACAAGACCCGGTGCTGATACTTGCAAGGGGATGATCACTGCCTGCGCGGGAAGCAGGGGGCTGCTCAGAGAGAGCTGTAATGAGCATTGTGAAAAGCAGCTCCTGGAAAGGGAGGGGAGCAGCTGGGGCATCTGAGCTGCCATGGGCAATGAGAGGGAGCACGTGGAGAAGCTCAGTCACCGAGGCATAAGGCAAATGGCAGGAACAGGACATGGGTATTAAAAAACTTCCTAGGACAAGAGTGAGGGCCTGTTGCTATTTGGCATAAACCCTCTTTAAATTACATAATAATAATTGGCATTTCACATTTCATAATGCTAATTGCATCTGCTGATTGGGTAGAATTGAAAACGTGCTGTAGCTGGATCACCCAAAGGCATAGGAAAAAGTNTGTTGCAGATGCTGGTGGGTCTCCTTGGGAAGGCAGCAACGCTCCCTTGTGCAGTAAAACAGGGAGACTGAGATCCAGAGAGTGCAGGCTTTGCATCGAGGTGAGGCACTGAACCGGCTGGGTTGAAATAATCCCTACTCTCACACTTCCCAGATTCACAGAATGGCAGGGGTTGGAAGAGACCTCTGGAGATCCCCCAGTCCAATCCCTCTGCTAAAGCAGGTGCCCCCAGAGCACGGTGCACAGGAACGCGTCCAAGCAGGTTTTGAATATCTCNATTAAAAAACTTCCTAGGACAAGAGTGAGGGCCTGTTGCTATTTGGCATAAACCCTCTTTAAATTACATAATAATAATTGGCATTTCACATTTCATAATGCTAATTGCATCTGCTGATTGGGTAGAATTGAAAACGTGCTGTAGCTGGATCACCCAAAGGCATAGGAAAAAGTATTTTAACTCCTTTGGGAGACCCAGATTTTACGTTAGTGCCATCTCTCCATCACCTCTCCTATGACTTGCCTCCCCACGGACCATGCAGGGGGGCTCCTCGTCAGCGGCATGCATGCTCCCTATGTGACCAGAAAAGGAAAAGTGCCGGGAGCCCCTGGCTTCCCTCCCTGTCTCACTGTGCCGACACTGCTGTACAGCCCACAGCCCACCTGTGGACCAAAGGGGCAGCAGGGATGCCTGCGGCTATGCACATCAAGGGCAGTAGCTTCACCTGGTGTCTTCTTGGTAGCTGCTTGATGATAGCACCTACTCCATGAGGTTGCACTGCTTTTTGGTGGTTTTTATTTTTTTTCTGTCAGTGGGAACAGCTGTAGGGACATTGTGGCATTGGCACTTAATGGCATTCAGGCTCCAACCCCTTGTGCAGCAGCGTCAGGATCCCCATCTTTTTGCCGGGCTAACAGATGGCTTTGCAGAAGATGCAGGCACTGGGATAAGGAACGATCTGCAGAGGTTGCTGCTAGAGTGAAAGCAGTGTTTTATACATGTCAGGCTGAGGCTCTGGACAAGGCAGACCTGATTTTTATCCTGATGTTTCAGCAGGCAGAATGGATGCCACATTACAGCACCTGAGAAAAACAGCAAAAATCCTGGGGGAAGGTTTACGTGACACTTGCTTCTCCTTAGTTAAAAATAGTATGTATAGGTTCTAGGAACAGTTTCGAAAAGGCAGAAGTTTGAAGCAAGAGGTAATATCTTTTATTAGAGAACCAGATACAGATGAAAAAAATGACCAAGCTCCTCTCACAGATATGTTACTGCTGTACCATGATTCAATTATTAATAAATATATTCTTACAATTTGAAAGAGGTCTGCTCGAGGCCCTCTGAAAATTGGTTTGAATTGTGCCATTACTTGTGATTGTGGTTGCTGCCTTTATAAATATACTCAGCGATGACATTAGCCTTGCTCTTTGATTGAGGACTGACTTCTTTCAGCAGAAAGGTGTTTCATGGCTGATTATATATGTTCTTTTGCACCAAATGACACCTGCTGTCATAATAGCTTCCATTTTTATTGCAATGTAATACAAATGATCTCAAAAGGCTTCATAAATTACTGAAAGATTTGCAGAAGGGAACAAGATATTTTTAAAACCTTATGTGTGAAGTCTGTTTTTCTGTCTTCTTTTGGAAAGTACTTTTTTTTATTATTTAATTTGTCTCCTTTAAATTATTGGGAATATCAGAGCTTTTCTGTTTATTGCAGGGAACCGCTGACTAATGAAATAATGAACATTGAGTGGCTTCTTTGCTTCCCAGCAATGGAAAGGGTGCAGTCCTAAATACTTGGAGAAAAGAGGGAGTCCTCTCTTCACCCTGCAAGTACAAATTCCAAATAAGTTTAAAAAAAAATTAGTTCGGTAAAAACCACCTTCTTTCTTAGTCTGACCACCTTTCCCTTTCCTGGTCACTTCATTTTCCCACTTCCATCCACAAGGAGCTTTCCAGGTTGCACAAGGCTTTGATTTCCCTAGAACAAGTGAGCAAAACCTTTTTCCTCCCATGTAGCTTTAATCATAAATCTGTCATACTCTGCCCGATGCATCATAAAGAAATGACACGAAAAAAACCTACAACCCCTTCAGCAGATATCGGCAGCACTGGTATGAATTCAGTTTGCCCATGGGTAGACGACTGAGTAGCATAAAAGCAGAGTTTATATATGCTCCTGACAATAGCTGAAGGCTCTCCTGGCGCAGCCTGAAGGTTCATGACCCATAAATATTTCTCTCCTGGCAGTTGCAATCTCAGCCTCCTGCTACAGCAGAACTTATAAAAACTGTAGACAGTCTATTGCTCTCCGAGGACTTACAGGCTCCCCTTGCAGATTTTATAAGTATCAATCACAGGCATTATCTTGTAAGACTTACAGGTTACCAGCTGTTCTGGTGTGTAAAAGTGCTGCTTGCAGTGCTAGAGAATGTAAATGCCAAGAATTTTAACTATTTCTGTTTATGGGATATGCAAGAAAATTACATTTTCATGCTTTAGAACTCAGTTTCTGTTAACAGGGCGAGGATCTGGTCTGAGCATCACCAGGCACATGTGAAAACAGATTTTACCTACCCAACAGTTGTTTTCACAATGCTTCAGACCTCTTAGAGAGGTTTCAGGTCGAGCTGGCAGTGTTCTCTGGACACCAAGGAATGATCAGACATGTGCTCCTGGGAACTCACGGCTTCCCTTGGTAGTACAGGCACAAACACACTGGTCTAATGGAAAAAGGCAATGTAAAGAAAACGTGGCTTTTTTGTAAATCAATCCATTAATTTCAGATTGCTTGGTGGAGGTTTTTAAAGACCCATCTGTTGGAAAGGGAACAAACCCTTCAATATGGAGAGCTTGCTATTCCACATTTTTTTGTGTCTTTCATTTTGGGTCTGTTCCTTGCATTTGGTATTGGCAGACTGAGGCTGCAGAGATATCTGTGACTTCAGTGTATTTATACACAGGAAATAAAAGTCTTTGAGCTCGATTTCTCCGTATGCCTCTTTCAGCTTTCTATTATTAGAAGGCAAACATCTTGGATGGGTTGCCTGCGAGCTATATGCAGGGCTGCCAATTGTCCCTATTTCATATTCTAGGTTGCAGATATTTTCAGGCTTGTCTTTAGATAGATAAGTATCTTTAGAATCTGCCTGGTGAAAAAAAAAAAGTCATTATTTCACTATTGGCTTATAAGAATGAGTCATTAAATTTGATAAAACACATGGAAAGCATTTCTCAGTAGGTCTCTGATTCACCTCTTGTCCTAGCTCCTTTCAAGGGAAGGCTGAGAACATTTTCATGCTCCTGACACTAGAAAATGTGGCTCCTTCCCATGTGTGCCAGGAAAATAAATGAGAAGCTGGTGTCCCCCCTACCCTGCACCCCCAAAAGTAATGTTCTGCCTCTGGATGTGCAGAGAGGAAAATGAGTTTGGGCAGAGGAATCTGGCACCTGGAGAGACTTCCACAATTCATAACCCCAATTCATATCCAAACCCAGCCTGCTCCTTTCACTCCCTCTCAGAAGGCATCATGTAGGTACAGGGGCAACAGCCCCAAAAGTAAAAACAACCAACTACCAATAATTTAAAATATACAATAATGTTGCATGGAACTCAAGTGCGTCTACAACCTCATCAGCAAGACCATAGGGCTTTCCCGGGAGCATGAGGACGCTGTCCCAGCTCTTGCCTTGGCCTTTACGTTCTCCAAAGACTGAACCCACTCAGGAAAGCATGATGAGGAATATATCCCTTGATTTTCCTCAGATCAGGTGCCATCACACCCATGATACAAACAGTGGTCCCTCAGCGTTCGGATGACTATGCCATGTGCTGGAGGTATGCCAAGATTGTCACCCAACACGTGCCATGCACAAGTGCAGCGAGACCTTCTATTAAAATGATCCTTTCAAAACCAGGCAATGTTTGAAAGCTCCTCGGTATTTGTCTTGGATTCAGCTCACATGCTGAGAGGCTGAGCTCTCGGGATGCCCTGGGCTTAATCTCCCCGTGCTGCAGCAGGGCATGGCCAGGCATGCTATGAAAGCCAGGTGCCAGGATGCTGCAGACCACTGCTCTCCTCCCCATCCCCACCAGCGGTATCTCACAGGGCTTGGACAAGGGTTAAATGAACTTCTCCCCCCAGAGAAAGCCTGTCCTTGCTGAGGTAATATATCACTGTCTTGCAGTGACACTAATGCACAGAAAATGCACTACTTGTGGATTTACATGGTAAATACTGAATCTGTGACAACTGTGCTACAAGAATACATAAAGGAGCAATTTGAGACGAGGATTGTTGCTGTGGCAGCTGCTGTGGCATCTCACCATACCTACGGGGCTCGCGGGGTAAAACGGGCAGCAAACGGGGAACGGTATCATTTCCATTTTAACAGTAATGCTAATGCACCATCTTGCCCAAGGTCACCTGGGAAATTAAAGAGCATTGATGGATTGAAAAAAAGCCCAATGAGCTGATTTTGTGATGAAAATGTTTGCTCTCTGGAGCTGGATGCCACTGAGACCGTCCAGTCTTCAGTGCCCGTACGTGCGCCAGGTTTGCCTCCATATCTCTTCATCAGAGTTTCCATATCTCTTCATCAGAGTCTCCATCTCCTCTCTCAACTTAAAATGTTGGCTGATCCACTTCGTTTACTACCAGTCTAAAACTGGTAGGAAATTATGCATCAAGCTCATTAGAAGCATTCTGTTTTCCCCTGGGACACCTGCAGGATGTCCCAGCAGGAGCACAGTTTTCTGCCAAGACGCATGCAAAGCGGGGAGTAATTGCCAGGAAAGAGCATCCATAAAGTAAACACAAGGCTAATCCAGGTGCTGCACTGGATGTGGCTCCTCAGAGAAGGTGGCTGCAAAACAGGTGGATGTGGCTCAGACAGCTTGGAGCCCCTTGCTGGGGTGCCAAAAGCAGCTCCGATCCAGCTCTATTACATACTCGCGTGTCCTCAGGGCCACCAGCAGTGTGAAATGCAGAGCTATGGGGCGCTGGTCCCAGGCTGCTTCTGGAACACGGGATACTGCGTGCTGCCTAAGTCAGGTTACTGACTTCTGCTGAAAACCTCTGAAGAAATTACTACTTTAAAAAACCAAAAAAAGCGTCAAACTCCTGAAATCTTTGGGTTTTGAATCTGACACTCTGTGAATACTGCTAATGGCCCTTGACTTTTGTAGAGTTATACACTGCTTGGGGCCCACGACCACTGCTTGGATGCAGTGGATCTGCAGCGCTGTTTCCTTCCCTTTGCAGTGCTATGGCCATAGCCTTTGGCAGATTTCAATACAAGTATGTAGCACCAATTTGCACCGAGGCTCATTTCAGCTGTTTTCCTTTAGCCTTGAAATGTAAGCAGGTAATTATTCTGTTAGTTGAGACTGAGCTGATATAGCAGGAGCGGCTTTGATGCTCTTGCACAGTGCTGTTACATCTGCTGAGCCCTGGACAGTGAAGCGGGGGGTGGACTTTGTGGTCTGCAGAAGACCAGATAGCCCTAGGTTCCTGTAAGAGAGCTCCTGCACTGGTCAGTGAAGTGGTGTTAGATGTGCCCTGAATATGTGTGTCCTTCACGTCTAGGGTAGTGTCAGGCATAGCCTGCGCCTCTCAGTCCTTCTGCATGTGCTTTGGGCTATTAATGTTTGCATGGAAGTCCAGCACTTCCAGACTTGCCACATTTGATGCTCAAATGCACTGTCTGTGCAGCCGAGCAACGTGCGTGCCACACAGCTTATCCGTGAGGTGTCCAGATGTTCTGCACCATGTCTGAAACCTTCAATTTTCACCTCCCTGGGATCCTCAGGTATCACGTCTGAGGAAACTTGGGTGACATGACCTGCAATCAAACTGAGCTGTAACTAACAAACAGATTCAAAAGGTATTGTGGTGTGCACACCAGTATGCTCCCCGCCGCCAGGCAGTGGCCAGCTGCAGCCACCCTAGCATGTCTGAGCAGTCCAGGAGAAGGGAGGTGAAGGGAGGGAGGTGTGGGGAAAGGTGCCAACAGCAGTGTGATTTGAGGCTTGGGACACGAGGAGAAGCTTGCCACACTGCGGGGATGCATGGTGGCAGAGAGCAAGGATGGTGTGATGGTATGAACGATAGATGGTCTGAGGGACAGCCGAGGTTATCAAACTGGGAAGCTGCAGGTGACAGGGAACAGAGACCCAAGGGAAACTCAACTATTTAGGTTCTGCTGTGTGGGAAAGAGATGAAAAGTCCAAGATGCCAGAAAAGCCCGCACAAATTACAATGATAATGCAGATAATTAATACAAGGCCTTACCTACTAATAGTTCTTAATAATGAAAATGTCTTCCTGTGTGTACTAATAGCATCTAACAGTAAATTAATAACATCTGGGGGTTTAATAGTAGGCAATGGACATCTGATTTATAATCTGAAAATAGCTTATACCCTGTTGCTGTAGAACATTGTGTCAGAGGCTGAGTGGTAGATATTTCTTTTCTAGCTCTATGCTCGCTGGAGGCACGAGCAAACACAATGAGAGTCCTAATATGTTTAGCAGTGGCCATATGGCATAATGGACAAAGGACACGTATCCTGTAAAATAGAGCAATTTTAAATGAAAAAAGGGTGGAAAAATACCAGCCAAACAATCAAACACATTGTGTTTTGGTTGGTGAGGAAGGATGTATTCCTGAAATGGCTTATCAGACTTTTCTTTTTGTATTCAAAACCTCTGCGCTCGTCCTTTGCTCTGGTGCTAATGCACTTGGCTGCAGAAGGTGGCACATGTCCTAAGCATCATTTTCTGACATTGTTTTTGCAGAGCAAGAGGCAAAGAGGCTTCCTCTGGTGCGGTACTGGAGGCTCTCTGGCTCTGCTCAGTGCTGGTGGGTTCCCGTCTGCGGGACATGACTTGACCCGTTCTTCTCCAGGATGTGAATGGATTCTCCTTTATTACATTATTATTACTCTCCTAATAATCTGCAGCCAGATTATTATGGAGGGATCGCTAAGATCTGGAAAACTGTAAACGTTTCTAATCTCCCACCTTAGAAATTGCATAGTGATGTCCAGCACTCCCTCCCCTAGTTTGGGAAGTAGGTCTCAGTGTTGCTGAGCTGGTTTTGAGATGACGCAGCCTCCCCCGTAGCTGAGATGAAATCCTGCCCTGCATCCCTTCAGAGACCAGCCTGAGCCTTCTGAGGGAATTCTCTGCTGCTGCTGGCCATTGTCATGGCAACTTGGAAACATGGAAACTACCTGCCTGACACAACGATGGGTCTGTTGCTCTCAGGATAGACGTTGAAATAATCCAACCTTGCCCACTTTTTCTCAGCCGTCTTCAGTACAGGTCCAAAGGTCTGTTGTGTTGCAGGATGACCCCAAGGCTAACTTAACTCCCCTGCACCGGTACAACCCGCAGAAGTCAGGCAGACACAGCCGTCGGCAGCGCAGCCCCTACCTCGAGCTGAAGCTACTGGTTCATTTTGCTTTTTAAACATTTCTGGAGCTGCAGCCACTGCTTTAGGCGGATTACCAGCTGGGACAAGATGCACAATTAAATATTTCCCAGCTATGGCATGCCACCATTATACTGTCTGTAAGGTTTAGTAATTGTGACTAATGCCTTGCTCATAGAAGGTAGATTCAAGATTTACAGCAAGAAGCAAAAGGTAACAGTCCAATAAAGTGTCTGCAGCCAAATCTGCAATGCGTGTGAGGATGTGTTATGTATCATATATGATTTTCCACTTTCCTTGGGCAGGGGAGAGATCTTTCTTAAGCCAGTTTTAACTTGTAATAGGCTGAAAACCAGATAGCTTGCTTTGCAGCATGTGGGGTCAGTGGAGGAATAAATGTTGCAATGACCTTGAAAGAAAACGGTGGCTTCTGTCTGCTAGGTCAGGCAGTACAGTAGCATACCGAAAATAATCAAGGGACTCATTCTCCAGCTAATTAAAGACTTGAAAATATAATTTCATGTTGTGATTGTTTGCAATTAGTCACAGATGCTACTGATCACTTGCTGTGCCATTATTTTTCCACGAATATACTAAGAAATGCATTTTAAAGTAAAATCTGCCAAAGAACTAGAATTTAAGGTTAGATTTGACAAAACCCCAGCTTTCATGTATTTTATCAAGAATTATTAATTAAAGAAATTTGCTGTGAATTTCTTCAGTATAACACACACATTACATATGCATATGCATGCGTTATGGTTTATACACTGCTAAATGCAGATATCCTCAGTGTAGCTTTAGGCTTCCTTTGTAGTCGGTGGGGAGAAACAGACAACTTGCCCGATCACCTTCAGATGTCTGTCTTGGGAAAAAATTAATCACACTACCAAACAAAAAAAAAAAAAATCACAATTTCTCTTCATTTCTCTGCACGCAGGGAGCCTGGTGAGACTCTCTCAAAGGTAAGAGAGATGAATCTGGCAAAGTGTGTGATCATCATGGTTCAAATTTGGTGGACTTCCCAATCCCGATTTACACCACTGGAGAAATCTCCAGCAGTGGTGTTTTATGGAGAGCGTAGCACCTACGGGAGCAAGCACAGCTGGGTACAGCTTCTCACAGGGCTCGGGCATGTGACAGGCATTAAGTTGCTCAGCTTGACCTGCTCCTTAGGGCACCGAGGCAGGACAGCAAGACCGTAGCGAAGCGTGCCGCTAGGAACACAAAAAATCAGCTGGGAGAAACATACATTTACATGGGGATTCAGCTCACCCAACTCAAAGGCTAAGCCCATTGCCTAAGTCTAAGTTAGTCATGAGAATGAATTTCTAAAGCCAGTGAAGAGCAACATGCACTTCCAGGAGGGTTTGATTTTATCCTAAGTGGGAAGAGACTCCATTGGTGATGCTTGTTGGTCTCCATTGGGCAAACCAAGGCAGCCTGGGTCCAGCATCCAGGCATGTGTAGTCAGGTGAAGCAATTCAGATGTTTGCAGGTGAGTTGGCACTTCTGAGGAACTTTGAGGGTACAGTTTTGAGGGTAAGATCCTAAAATAACCCCTCGTCCTGAATCCCAACGACTTCTCCTTTTATTAAGCTAATGATACAGCATAACAGGAGCAAGACAGAGGAGACCAGGTCCCTGATTGAACAGAGCAGCCCAACCTGAGCGCGTAACAGCATGGTGTGATTGCCATTTCCCTTGTCTTTCCCATCCTCTTTGGTTGTCAGGCTATGGCCAGCCCTCACGCTCTCTGTGCTGCTTCACATCGGCAGCAGGACAACGCACTGCTGATAAACACGCTTTATGCTGGGCAGTGAGCACATTTCTTTTTAAGACAAATAAAGATGTTATGGATAAAGTATTTCACAATGTAGCTTCCTGACTGATAAAATTTCATCCCTAAGCTTAATAGCACACGTCCCTGCAGAACAGCCTTGGCACAGAAAGTCAATAGTGACAAATGTAATATTAGATCACTGTTGCAGGGGACGAAACCCTCCATCTGGAGGGGAAAGACTGGATGGTCTCAGTAGGTTTTTCATAACTAACTTTTCAGATTGATTGCACAATGTGCCTCTAGACACTGGGTTGCCATCATTACTTAACACTATAGAATGAGCTGCGTGTATTTGCATTTAGGTCTTTCGGTTTAAAGGAGTAGATAGGTATACAAAAGAATAAAGTATGATTCATAGCAGCTGTATGTTTTTCTATGAATCAAGGGCATTTTTCTATCCTTTCACCTTCAGAAAAAAAATCTCCATGAATCTGGAGATTCTGGCAGAGAATATGTCTTTAAGTTTTTTTTTTTAAAGACCGTTTTCTTTACTTTTTACATTTTTACATTAAGGATTACTCATCTGTACTTTATGTAAAAGAAGTTATCTATGTGGGCTTCCATCAAGCTGCTAATGTGACATTTACCTGAACAAAATGTAGCTCCTCGGACATTATTGTCGTGGCAGACCTTGGGGAGAAACTTCATTATCCTCTATGCACCAGCTGAGTGGACATTTTTCTCTTGGGTTGATTGTGCTGATATTTTCCAGTAGTAGTTTTCTAGATTAACGGCACTGTCTTGGATGCAGAGGGACTGCTGGAGCAGGGTTATATTAATGAATGATGTCATAGGTAGTGCTTAAAAACCTTCAGGATACAAATTGTTGGTAGCAACCAGAACAAATTGTGTGTCCTGAATAACGTTTCTGTGGGCTGTGACTGTTGGTCTGAGGAAATAGCTTGGGAGAACAGGGACCAAGCAAATATCTTGCTTCTGGTCATGTTTTCCTTCAGGCAGGAATTATCAGAGCATGGTGCTAATGCAATCCTTCTGGTCCTGGCACCTCAACTAGTTTGGGCAGCATCAATGCAAGTATCTTCCCACCTCACCCCATTACACAGCATCACTTAACCACCAGTGAGACCTGTACTCACTCCCCAGCCCCGACAGGTTTTAGATGTTTCTGGTCCTGCCGCAACCACTGATGCTGCTGTGCTGACGGCATGGGGTCTGGGAGCTATTCTTTATGATGCTGGCACACAACCCGGTGTTTTTGCCCAGGCTGCCACGTGTGCAGCGGTGCAAAGCCTTGGCAGTGAGGAGGGAATCTCTGCCTGGAGGTTGCAGCACCTGGTAAGGAAGCTGTGTGGTCCCTGGATGCCATGGCCACCTGCTAGATGCACCCGTGACTACTCCTCATCTCAAGGAGGTCACGCATTACACCAGTCCTCATAAGCTCACAGTGGCAAGGGGAAGTGGTTGACGGGAAATACTCCGTGAGGATATGAGGTTCATCTGAATCTCCAGCACAAGCATACCAGCCCCTGCTAGGCCCAAAGGTGCAAATATTTGCATAAACACTAAGGATTATGACTTGTATGTTAGCAAAAATATTAGTTACCAAACTTGCACGCTTGCCAACAGGCTGAAAATCTGCTTTGCAGACTGGTTTCACTCCACCGATGCCAACCTTGCACAGTCTGTTGGTCACAGCCTGTAGGCAACATGTGGGGATGAGCACGTCTCTGTTTGCCTATCTAAGCAGACATACGAAGTGATGGGTCCGATCTTGATTTGTCTGAGCTGTGAGCCATCAGTACAGTCAACATTCGGCTCCGGGCACGGTCCGTGGTGTGGCAGAGAGAGGCTATGGTGGGGGAAGTGAGCAGGGGCAGACAGGGCCAGGAAAATACAGCGAAGTGGAACAAGGCAAAGAGCACTGGGATCTATGAGGGGAATCACAGAAGAAAGAGGAGAGAAAACCAAAGCAGCTTTTGGGGAGCCACGGAGAGGAGGCAGACGTAGATCTGTGACACAGGCAAGGCAATTAACCAAGCACAACATTGTTAAATCTGAGCCTTCAGTGCTTTCACCACTTCTGTGTGTTGTGCATCACCGCTGGACTCTGGGGGTGGTGTCAGTGTTGTTTTATTGTCCCAGACGCCATTTTACTTTTTGACTTCCTCTCTTCTCCCTCCTAATAGGCCAAGTATCACTGTTGATTGATGGGGAGAATGGAAGGTGGAGAACCTTTATGGGCTATTAACCTTAACGAGGGCAATAACTAAGTGGTAAGTCCATGCATGTTCTTCTGCAGAAGTGAGTGCCTGAAAGCTGCTCAATATTTCACATGTGGCAGAGATGAACTCGTGAGCAGCATTAACATGAAATAGCTCCAACACAGCTGGGTCAGGAATAAATCTGCGCACAGCAACATCCAGTACAGCCTCGCTAACCTGAACACACACTGACTGGTTGTAGCAGGAAAGATAAACCAGAGACACTGACAATTACTTAAGTAAAAATTGCCCCTGAGTGGTTAAAATTCTTTGCTTAAAATGCCAGCCATTTGCAATTCATATAAACAAGCAGCTCTGAGGTATATTATTAGCAACATCCATATGCTATTTCGCATTACTGCAAGGACTCCTTGCTTACTAAGGGTCAAACAGTCAGAGATGTTGGCATCATTTTAGTAATGCCCAAAAGCCATTTTATTTTATTGCACGGGTTAACAGATTTTGAAGATCTCCTATAGCATTTGTGGCAGGAATTATGATGTGTTATTAGGCTGGAAATAAAACCGTGAAAAAAAATCAGACTTTGCATTCCATATGCACTTCTACGAGCTCTGCTGGATTTTTTAGACACATATAAAGGCAATTTTTGCTTTTGTATTTACACAGTTCTTGATTTCCATCAAAGTCATGAGTTTTATATTACCCTATTGAAGACACGGTGTAATTTACCCTGTAAGAAGCAGGGAAATATGAATATTCCTAAATTCTAGTTAGGAATTTGGCATGGGAAGAATAAGCAACAGCGCGGCTGGATGTTAGCGCTGTTTCTGTACGAGCCACTTCTGGTGTTTCGGTTGGCTTGTAAATGCCGAGCTGTCCTCCCTGCTCTTACGCAGCTGCATGAGGGGTGCCTGGCCCCAGGCACTCCATAAGCAACAGGGTGACCCAGACGCCTCCGCGGACGGTTCATGGTGCTGCATCACAAGGCTGCGTTTGTCCCCTGNCTTACGCAGCTGCACGAGGGGTGCCTGGCCCCAGGCACTCCATAAGCAACGGGGTGACCCAGACGCCTCCGCGGACGGTTCATGGTGCTGCATCACAAGGCTGCGTTTGTCCCCTGAGAGCTGGGGTGCGTCCTGTGCCTGCACACCTGATACCACAGCCTGAGTGCCTTTCTCAAGCCGTTGAATCCCTATTCCGTCACCCAGACTTGAAAGGTCAGTGGCCGAATGCTTGAACTCTACAACGTAGGTGTGGGTGTCTAGTCATCTGTCTTTTCTGAAAGGCTGTCTTTCTGCAAGGAGCTTTTGGATTAATTTCCAGTGTTACGCGAGATGATGAGCAGTATAATCCATGGTAGGTCCCGCTTTTTGATGAGCTTTCTACTACATGTAGTTAAATAACTTTATGTAATTAAATAAGTTAAATAGCTTATAACACCTTGTTAACTCTCTTTCCAGTTCATGGCATGGCATTCAGAAGGCACGACATGCTGTGCTGGCGGAGGCCAGCTTAAAACCAACGAGAAATCAGAGTAATGGTGAAAATGACACAAGTAAAATCATCCTTGTTATACAGTGGTGCATCTGATCCCCTTCAGAGACTGTGTAATGTTGCTGACATATCCCTAGCATTTTCTAAGCACAAATTGTCCTGACCTCCCTTGTAAATCTTGAAGCCTCTGTTCTGTTCAAGGTGCTCCCATGAGCCAGATACGCCTCGCTCCATCAGTACACGAGCTGCTTTCACGCGCTGTGGCCATCTGTTTCCTAATGATTATGTCTAGCCTGGGTTAATCTGCTCTTTTAGGGTATGTCACGATGGGAAAACCACAGTAAGGACACAGGCTTCTGAAGGATGGTTTCTTGGCTACTGTAGCTGATGGCCAGACCCACCGAGCCCAGGCTAGATGCCTGGTGGGAGATCTGGAGAGCAGGGTTGGAAGCTCCTTTTACATCGTATGCTGCAGGGATCTGCACTACTTCAGTTGTGCTAAGAGACAAGAAATTGCCTTTCCCCCCGCCTCTTCCTGAGTCTGCACACCTGGACCTGTTGGTGCTCTGAAATACAATGCTCCCCCTATTTCTGAGTTTAGGGGAAAAATTACATCTAGGTGCCTGATTTGCTCAGAATTCCTTTTTTATCATCCTTTTTACCAGCTGTTGATCAATCATGATGGGATGGAGATGTATGTTACTCCCCTGCTCAGGTGATTGCCTCTCCCCATGTGGTAAACAGTAGGGCTAGCAGTGGTGTTTTATCCTCACGCTGTCTTCTGAGATTGCCTTTAAAACCACCCACTTTGCAAGCAGCTGAGAAGTGGCTCGTCCCCTCGCCATAACCCGCGTAGCACCAGGTGAGCACAGTGAGCAGGGACTGCAGACTCATGCCTTAAATTAAAATGATTTGCTTTCAAATAAAATCTCATCAAACTGGAGCCCATAAACCAGAGCAAGTTCTTTTAAGGTCCAAACAGAGTTTGCTTTTGGAAAAATCTGGCATAAGAAGAAGAGAGTGAATTAGCCAAGCCCTGGGCAGAGCCGGGTCAACATATGCAGGCAGTGATGTGAGCCCCTCCGCAGCCAGCAGAGACCGTCTTCTCCTGTCTTTGTGTCCCGGCTCCAGGGCTCCGGCATGAATCACACACTTCACAGCCATGGCTCCAGGAATTCCTGGATATTGCAGCTATGTTAGCTAAAGTTTCAGCTTTTATTTATTTGCTTTAGTTTGAATCTGTTTTCCTTTAAGTAGACAGAAACTAGAGGATTCACCCTCTGGATCCCTCCAGGTCTGTGTGATGGAATGATCTGCAGCTGAACTGCTCCGTCCAGGCTCCTTTCACAGCTCAATAAGGAGAAATGGCCACTTTTGGTGTGTCAATTCTCAGGTTGGTATGGATATCTACTACAGAGTGGGAAGAGTCACACACCATGGGCTCTACTGCCTGTAAAAGCAGGTTTGGGTGACCAGCTCAGGCGTGCACGTCCCCATGGGACTGGAGGAACCCTACCCGCCATGTACCATATCTGCCTTGTAAAGAAAACTTCAGGTTTGCATTCCCGCTGGCTGAATTCCCAGATCTGTTTATCACTTCCGTGTAAGCCCTGTTCAGTTTGTATCTTTCTTTGGTAACACTGCAAAGGTGTTTGGTCTTTGCTTTTTTTAAAATTGTCTCTGCTCCATCATAACCTGGTGAAATACTGGATTCAGATGTTGAAAACCTTCACATTAATTGCACTGTTGAATTATGATGCTTTATTTTTCCAAATATCTTATTTGTGGTACTGAGAATGCCTAAACAACCCTCTTTTTACAGAAAAAAAAAAACCCTTAAAGATTCTTTTTGACACCCTTTTCCACCCTGCCCCCCATGCGGATCACTCCTGTGGAGATTCTTAGAGTTTGTTTAGTCCTATTAGTAAATGAAACAAACCACTTTATCTTATTTGTGGTTCATTATATTTGAGTCTTGCTTTTTTTTTTTTTTTTGTGGACTAAAAATACCTGCTGCTGGAGTATCGCATGGTTCATGGAAGGATTTAAATACACCAGTAAAATACACCCTGAGCTTCCCAAGCGCCCTGGCATTTCAGCTACGAGCCCAAGCGTGCGCTTAACTCCCCTTTGCTAACTCCCACGTGCAGGTTTAATAAAACACTTGGAATTACTTTGGAGAAGGCTGAGCAGAATTTGGCGTGCAGAGAGTTTTCCAAGCAAGGAGCATTCAAGCATGATGAATCCATTTGCTTTTTTTTTTTTTTTTTAGATTGAGAGACCTTTTGTGCCCTACATGAAGCTGCCTGCCACCAGTGCTAGTTCTTCTGGACGCTTTTGCTGTCTGTTTAAGGTCATCCTTACCTTACTTGGGGAGTTTTAGTCCGTTTCCTCCTTTGAAAGAGGAATATGGCAAAGTACATGAGACAACTTTTAAGAGAGCTTTTGCTACATCTAGTGGCAGAGCCTTTGAAGTGCCTGGAAAAAAGGCAGTTTAGCAAGAAGCCAGCCTCTGTTCGAAATTCTTGTTATAATGAAACCTGATGTGCTTCGTATTGCTCTCTGTTTACTTTTGTCTTTCATTGCAAAGCTCTAGTATTATTGCCTCATATGGCTTTTCTCGATTCTGGCTGTCCTTTGAGACAGCACTGGTCTGGACTAGCTGAGAATGCAATTTGCAACGAATTGTTATTGAATGCAGAGAAAAGAGATTATGGGGGAGAAATAACAACCCCAGACCTTCACAGCTGTCATCCTCCCCAGTGCAGCACCTGTATCATCTAGGAGTAGTGAGATTTCACCTAAATTGCAAGAGGTTTTTCACCAGCTGCGCTCAGCACTTGGGTAACTGCCCACAGGCCACCACGGGTGGTGGTGTGTCCCTCAGGGGAAATGAGGAAGAACAGAAGCGTGGCTCCATGCTTACAGCAAGGATGGTTGTTCAGGAGGTGGACGCCTGGATTCCCATTGTTTCCATCCTTTTTGTCGGACAAAGTGAGCAGCACACNTCTCTGTTCGAAATTCTTGTTATAGTGAAACCTGATGTGCTTCGTATTGCTGTCTGTTTACTTTTGTCTTTCATTGCAAAGCTCTAGTATTATTGCCTCATATGGCTTTTCTCGATTCTGGCTGTCCTCTGAGACAGCACTGGTCTGGACTAGCTGAGAATGCAATTTGCAACGAATTGTTATTGAATGCAGAGAAAAGAGATTATGGGGGAGAAATAACAACCCCAGACCTTCACAGCTGTCATCCTCCCCAGTGCAGCACCTGTATCATCTAGGAGTAGTGAGATTTCACCTAAATTGCAAGAGGTTTTTCACCAGCTGCGCTCAGCACTTGGGTAACTGCCCACAGGCCACCACGGGTGGTGGTGTGTCCCTCAGGGGAAATGAGGAAGAACAGAAGCGTGGCTCCATGCTTACAGCAAGGATGGTTGTTCAGGAGGTGGACGCCTGGATTCCCATTGTTTCCATCCTTTTTGTCGGACAAAGTGAGCAGCACACGCAGGAAGAACTGAAAGCCACCTGGGACTTGCTGGGAGAGCAAAGACATCGGANAGGATGGTTGTTCAGGAAGTGGACGCCTGGATTCCCATTGTTTCCATCCTTTTTGTCGGACAAAGTGAGCAGCACACGCAGGAAGAACTGAAAGCCACCTGGGACTTGCTGGGAGAGCAAAGACATCGGATCAAATGCCACGAGGCTGGGACGTGGGTCGGTCCTAGCCAAATGCTCACAGGTGAGAAGCTGTAGTAACGGCAATTACTCTCTACCAGCATCAGAGTAGTCTGTTTTCTGAGAGATCATCTAACTTGCTCACAGCTGGTAGAAAATCTTTGCTTAATTCCAGTGGGAACTGGATGCAGCCTTGGCAGAACGACATGTCTTCCTCATCCTGATCCGGATGGCAGCAGGCTTGGTTGCTACTGCCCGTGTAGCAATAAGGCCTGTGAATGAAGAAGCTGGGATCAGGGTGGTAATATTGACAAAAATAATGCAAACCAGTTCTGATCACCAACCTACTTAAAAAATCAGCACTGATGTTTGAAGAGTTGTTGGCCCAGATTTTAAAATCTGGGTAAAAATCACATGGGTTTTGAAGTGGGGTGGTTGTATTGAAACGTGCCGTCAAACCTTATTAACCTGCTTTTTCTTGGAGCAGGAATAATGCGTTACACTGGGCACCGGATCTTTATGGTGGGAAAGCGAGGAGGGCCTGCTTATTCTGCTTGCCTAGGGCTGGCTAGAGGGAGGACGGGAGAAATGCCACATCTTTCTCCTGCTCGTGGAGCACAAGGAAGGTGACCAGCCACAGCAGGAGAGGGTGGGCTGGCAGCCTGGCTGCTTTTGCTCTGATACACGGTTTGCTTCTCCTGCCTGGGACTTAATTTGGGTGTCCCTGTTGAGGTTCCCTTGCAGCAGCATCCTTGGGCTTTGCAGGCTGGAGGAACTCGCTCTCATCAGAGGAAAAGCCAGGGGAGACAGAAAGGCCTGGAGGAAGATAAGGAGGGAGGGATACTTGTGAAAATGGAGGATAAGGCAGCACCAAAAGTGGAGCTACGGGATGCAGACAGGTTTTCCCTTGGGCACTGTGGTCCAACTGTCTTGGTGGTGGGTGCTCCCCGTGTGTGGCAGAGCAGCGAATGCTCTTTGCTGGGAAGAGGCTCCCTTCATAGTTATGGAAAGAAACAGATGCTTTTAGAGCACAGCATCCTGCACAAGGGCAAAAAATAGGTCGCTGCCCCTGAAGGAAGCCCGGAGTGACAACTCAGACACCGTCAGTGATTGAAGGCCAGTGAGAGGACTTCCACGCCTTCTGCATTGCAGTAACGGGAGGCTCCTGATTTGTGAGCAGTATCCAGCTGCACAAGCAAAATCACCACAGGTTGAAAGACATGACGGTGAACCTGGTAGCAGATATTGCAGTATCAGCTTGAAAGGTGTACGCGGAATGAGGAAGGAAAAACCTAAGACCTTGGAGGACAGTTTAGCCTGAAGTATCAGAAAGAAGCTAAGATGCAAAACCTTACTGGGCATACACCATTGATGCCTTTGGACTTTTACAGTTTCATATGCAAGAACATTAGAAAATGCTCAAGGAGGATGAGTTGTACATTAGCTGGGAGATGGTACAAAAGAGGAGGCATTTCCATCTCAAGGTGTTACTTGCTCTTGCGAAATACCAGGAAAATAAGGAACAATTTCAACTTCAACAGTTAGTACTTGAACTATTGTTTCAGTTCAAAAAAATCCTTGATGGAAAGAATATTCCTGACACCCTGTTATTTACCACTTGTGTGAAACCACAGGAGCAGAAAAAGATCTGTAACCTTTTTGAGCTACAGGTTATGAGTTGAGAAGATAAGGTATTAGGAATTATTTGTACGTGACAAGCTTGATCTGTTCCCGTAATATATGGTGGGAATGACTTCATCGCTCTCAGGGCTGTTCAATCAGCCCCATGCTGGGCGGCCTCTCTGATGCCTGGATTGTCCAGAGATAACGTGCTGTCAAAGTGCTCCGAGAAGCACTACATTTTTTTTTTTTAGAAGCAAACATAAAAGAGCTCTATGGCTCTCACAAGCAAAAAAAAATTTTTAAAGGAAAACAAACTAAATGGAGAGTTAAAAAGCATTATTTTTTTCCCATTTCTTTTGAGCCTCCTTCTTTCAGATACATGAAAATTGCCACAGGCTGCATTTTTTAATGATTGTTTGTGCTTTCTTTCTAAGCATGAAATACGAGGACCAGACATGTCTCCCCTGGAAATGGGACCTACTTTTTCTTCTTAAATATCCATCACCATTTAAAAAATGTCCCTCTGTTTCACATCTCTCTGCCCTGTGCTGTGGCTGATAGCCACATGTGGGAAATGAGAACTGGTTTCTCAAATCTCCTGATCTGCACAGAAGGTTAAATATGTCTGGCTTATAAAGGCTTCCCAGCTTCTTCCCTGAGCGGCGCGAGTGCCTTCCCGACCTCCTCGCAATTCCTGCTTTCTGTGCACCACCGTTGGCCAGGCGGGAGCTCCAGCCCAAAGCAGTGGGCAGCGCTTCTCACCACCACATGCTCCAAACCTCAGAGGAAGCCTGGACAACCTGGAGGTAAAACCAGAACTGGCTGAGCAGGAAGAAAGGAGAAATATCAAGGCAAGGATAAACCTGTTCACTCGCTCCTGCACTCACAAGTTGCAAATTCTTGGCCATCTGGGTGTTGGGACTCTTCTGTGCTAGCCAAGGGATTTACCACGTGTTGGGGGGATGATTAGGAAAACTCTTGTTTTCACTCAAAAATTTGTTCACTTGCTTTGGTGGCCATTTGAATGTAATTTAAAACTTTATCAAAAAGGCATCAGCATAAGAAAAATGGAAATATTAGCAGTTTGTGGGGTGGCAAGAGGTGGAGGTATTCAGGTTTCCTTTCTAAAAATTAGGAAACTACAAGTAGAAAATAAGAGAATACAGAGGTTATGTACTTTTCAGTTACTTTAAGTCCTATAAAAAGTAAAACACTGCTTTTTTAGGATGCAAAGAGGGATAGTATCTATTCATTGCATCTCTGCCTTCAGTGCTTTTTGCCAGATGTAAGGTCATTTATTATTTAAGACATGATATAGAATATGAAAATGATGCATTTTTAAATTAAAATCCATACTTAGGTAATTTTAAAATTCCCTTTGGCCTTTTAGCTGCCTTCTGCTTCTGCTGTCGAACGGGACCATCTCAGACCTAGTTTCCCAAATCCAGAAGATCACTTCTGGTCCAGCTGCACCATCCCAGGGACAGACAGACATCTGTTTAGACAGTCTGAATTCTGGCATTTCCTAACTTCTGAGGATTTGGTGTTTCAATCTTCGCTGCCTTTCTAGCATACACTTTCTTACATGTAACATGAAATAATTTTTATGAATGTAACTCTCTCCCAAAGACACTTATCATACTAACCACTATTTAGGTGCACACGAGACCACAGGGACTGACTCAGCACAAGCCCAGGAGGAGCTGGGCTCAGATGCAGGCTGAGGACAGGCGTTCCCCAAGTTACATGCGTTCTTCACACCCACAAGGCAGAGCATCACCTCGTGCCTTAGGCAGATGGCAATTTCTCCTACTGGTTTTGCATGTGGCAATGGAGCCACATGGCCCCACCTGCCCGTCTTCTAGGCGGTGTCATCATCTGGAGACACTGTCCTGGATGCAGAGCGTGAATGAAGATGATCACGGTAAGGAAATCAGAACGAACTGGTGTCTCTAGGGAACAGGTTAAGAGAGAAATCTGTCTCTGCTCCTGTTTAAACTGCATAACCCATATGGTTAATCTGTCTTTTTTAATATGAAGGGGATTTTTTTGGAATTAGATGTGTCGAAGGTTTCCTTATTAACAATGTTACTTACCTCAGATCTCGGGTTATTATTAGCAATTTTATATTCTGCGGTTGGAACCTTTCTCAATTATCATTATTAGCATTTTTATTTCAAAATCCTTCCAGATAACCTGAGATGCAAGGAGAGGCATCTGGCATTCCTTTAGATCCCTTGAGGGAGGTTCTGGACTGCTTATTTATGTTTTAATTACTATTTTATAGCTGTGTATTTCTAGATGGCTTCTTAAGGGCCTATTCCCACATCGCGAAGTCATTCTTGTAGGCAATCCAGACACAGTGGTCTGGCACAAACCAGGTCTGCTCAAAGGTTTATTACTGCGATTAAGAGATGGAGAAATAACACAGGCATTTATACATATGCAAAGCCTTAACAGTTAAACAGGTTCTTCCAGGAGCAGTGGCACTAAGAAAGGCTGGTTTCCCTGTCGGAAGCTCCTTCACAGCCACCTCGGGTCCTCTCCCACCTCCCACATCCCACTGTTCACATTGCAGCCCTCCTTCACGTCCTGCCCGCATGGCAGCATGCGCTGGGGGTGGTGTGGAGCAACTTCTCTGTAGATCGCCCAGCCAGTGGGGATGTTGCCTTGGCTGGTGGCCACTGCCTCTTAGGAGGGATCGGGCTGAATTACACAGGCATTTCCCTCCCTGCATGCACCAATATGTTTTTCCAGTTCCCAGTCACTGACAATCAGTAAGTCTGTGAGATTTAGACCTTTGAGGTCTCTATACCACTATCGAGTTTGACTCAAATAGGATGAAGATATTGAATGGCTGCATGGAGGTCGCGACCCACCTAAAGCTGATTGTCCGAACTCTGGGATCCCTCATCAGCGACGAGGAAGAAAGAGGCACTTCCAGATTCCCACCCCATGTCGCAGCCAGCTTCCTTGCCCATGCACCAGAACCACTTGATCCAGCGACCGTCTTTCGGTGGCAATTCGGTGAAGCGACTCCTAGATGAAATGCATGGAATGCATGAATTTCCACTGAGCTCTTCCTCCCTGTAATTTGACTTTTTCCCCAGCCTGATTACATGCCGGGGAACAAAGAGGAATTTGCCAGGATGAAGAAATATCTTACAGAGTTAGTACTCGGATCACAAAAATGGCCAATTGACGAAATAAAGGTCTGCCATGCCAGTTTGTTACTCATTATTTCCAAAGGTATCGGTTTGAATCAATATCAAAAGTTTTCAGTTGGCATTTCATGCCTTTTAAATCCATCTGTTCCCCATGCTCCAGGAATCATTTCTGTGGTTTGAGCCTCCATTTTTTCCCACAATGACAGATTTTCTTCCTTCTGGTGTGGGGTCTCTCCCTTCCAAGCTGTCTTTCTGACAGGGAAACAAATATCAGAAGGAATTCTGATGTTTTGTCTTCAATCTCCAGACCATTGAAAATGAGCCAAACACTCTCCATCCTCTTATTTCTCATTTCCTTTAATTTTTACCCCTTCTCCTTAACTGGCCTATGCTGGTCCCGCTGGCTCCAAAGAGTCGATGAGAAATGAAGCTGCGTGGCAGCCCTGCAGCACTTTGACAAGACTGTGAAGTGGCTTCAGGACTGAAATAGCAGCAGCTGCTTCAGATCAGGAGCTGCATTGGCTGTGGAAGAGGAGAGATTATTTTATGCCTTCACAGCGGCTCTGGCAAGTTCAATTTTCGTCTAGGACTGTTCAAAGCCGATACAACAGCTAACCCCCTCCTCTGCAGTGGCTTTATCCATCAGCACAATGTCCAAACTGTGACCCTATAGAAACACTTTTTAACCTTGTGGAAATACTGTCAGGGAAAATTTATGTCTGAGAGATGCATTTATCATCAGTGAACTGAACTTGACTGTGTTGATATATGGAAGTTAAGCATTTGTCCAGAAAGGTGACAGCAGCTTTACTTGCTGGATAGATAGAAAAATCAAAGACGTGATATTTTCTATGCATGGTTGAGTAAGAACAGTGAGGGTGTTGAACACAATTATTACTTTTTCAATGACACAAAATGGATAGTTAAATTATTATTTTTTAAATAACAAACCAGAAGGTTAATTCATGATACAACATATTTTTGATAAAACAATAGCAAATGTTAGAGAAAATTATAGCTTAGTATATCAACCACAGTAGTTAAGAAATGCTTGGAAAGGAGTATGCAAGGTGCAGGGAGCAAGATCTAAAAGGTGTGATGGGATCTAAAAGTAATTTGTTGAACTTCTCCCCTGTGTGGTGTTTCTGGGTGCTCCGCCAGCTGCCTCCTGCCAGGTACCTCCAGGCAGGACTGCCCTGGATTTAGCACCAATAAAGGTCTGTCCCTCAGTCCTCATGCAGCTGCCCTGTGTGGGAATCAGCACCAGAGGAGATGCAGGCATCTGCACGTGCGTGGTGGCACCATCCTTTTGCCTCCAAGGGTTTTCAAGGCATTTGTTTGGGACTGGCAGACGTGGGACAGGACTTATGGAGAACCACGCTCTTGGGGAATGGCGGCTGGAGGGCTGGCAGGCCTCCACATGTCAGCTGAGCCCCTGGAGACCCCCTGATCTATCACGGGAGCTCAGAAGACAGGTCGGCTGGAGATACTTGCCTACATGCTGGACCTCCCAGCTGACTCGCTGTACTGGACCTGGCTGGGAAGCAGTTAATTTTCTCCATAGTGGCCCATACAGTGCTGAGTTTTGGATTTGTGAGTAAAACAGTTCTAATAACCCACCACTGTTCTGGCTGTTGCTGAGCTGCACTTGCACCACGTTGAGTTTTTCTCTTTTTCCCACTCTGCCCCACCAGCAAGTACGCTGGAGGTCAGCAAGAAGCTGGGAGAGGGCACAGCCAGGAAAGCCAAGCCAGGCTGACCAAAGGGTTGCTTCATGCTGTACCACATTGCATAAAAGCTCAAGGAAAGAAGAAGGAAGGGGGGACATTCGCGGTTGTGGCATGTGTCTCCCCAAGCAGCCTTTACATGTGCTGAGGCCCTGCTTTCCAGGAGGTGGCAAAACATCTACTGCCGAAGGGGCCTACTGAGCAAATACCTCGGTTTGCTTTGTTTGCATGTGCAGTTTCTGCTTTACCTACTAAAGTGCTGTTATCTCGATCTGGGAGTCTTCTCACCTTCCTCCTGTTTTCTCCCTGTCATGCAGGAGAGGGGAGAGCGAGCAGATTTGTAGGTGCTTGGGTGCTGGCTGGAGTCAATCCACCGTAATCCCACACAATTTCAGTGAGGATGGTCAGGAATTGAGTCTTACAAAAGTTATGTGTGNACCTTTACATGTGCTGAGGCCCTGTTTTCCAGGAGGTGGCAAAACATCTACTCCCGAAAGGGCCTACTGAGCAAATACCTTGGTTTGCTTTGTTTGCATGTGCAGTTTCTGCTTTACCTACTAAAGTGCTGTTATCTCGATCTGGGAGTCTTCTCACCTTCCTCCTGTTTTCTCCCTGTCATGCAGGAGAGGGGAGAGCGAGCAGATTTGTAGGTGCTTGGGTGCTGGCTGGAGTCAATCCACCGTAATCCCACACAATTTCAGTGAGGATGGTCAGGAATTGAGTCTTACAAAAGTTATGTGTGTTCATGGGCTCCAGCTGAATCTCCAGTTAACAATGTGATACCAGAGATCAAATATGGGCAATTGGTAATTTCTCCTTCCTTTCACCTGAACTAGCAACTTCTTCTTGGCAGCTGTCCTCAAGGGGGACACAACAGAAAGCACTGAAGCTGAACTGATGCATGCTTTTATTGTTCCTTTTTCTTTTTTCCTTTATAGCCACATTTTCAGAATTAAATATTTGTTATTGATCATCAGAGTTCTCTCTCCTCGTCTAAACTGGTTGTTCCCAGCTGCTGTGGTGCTGCAGGACACAGGGCACTGCAGAAGGCACCTGAGGTCCACATGCTGCAGCCTTTGCATGGGTAACAAGACTTCCATCCACCACACCACGCTACGCCATTGCCCGGTCACAGGACCAGCCATGCATGAACCTATATGGTACTATATAATATATGGTATGTAATAAGCACTATCTGGATATTGTGTTCATGTCTGATGTCCACAGCTCAAGAAAGACGCTGAATAATCTGTGTATTCAGAGAAAATGCCACAAGAAGTGATCACAGCAAGAACACCTAAACANACTATATAATGTATGGTATGTAATAAGCACTATCTGGATATTGTGTTCATGTCTGATGTCCACAGCTCAAGAAAGACGCTGAATAATCTGTGTATTCAGAGAAAATGCCACAAGAAGTGATCACAGCAAGAACACCTGAACAGCCACTGTCTAAGGCTCTGTGGAATAGGTCAGGTAGAAAGCAGAAGAAAATCATCTAACATCCAAACAGACATCTAAAATCTGTCCAGTGAATCGTACGCCAAAGTGCCTGTTTCTTGCCTTTGATTACAAAGGGTGTCAGACAAGGTCTTATTGCGATCACCTAAATCCACGAGATGTTTGACCAGTGATGTGAAGAGCGTTGCTCAAAGCAGGCCAGGCCCTGGAAGACTTTCCCCATAACCTATGTTAACCCTGTGTTTGCTTGCATTTTACTGAGCTGCTAGATGTTCTCTAGAGCTACAGTGATCTGGCAGAAGATGGCTTGCTCTGGTCATTTTAATCCAGTCAGCTCATTGCAAACTTGGTTGTCAGAGGAAATACGGAAATCCAGAAAGAGGTAGAAGAAAAAGAGCTCATTGAAAGCCACAGGAAAGAGACGAGGTAAAGCAGGAGCCAAAGGGGGAAAAAGTGGAAAATATCTAGCCTAAAATCAAATTAGGGGAAAAAAGCTGGCTAGAAAGAGAAGAGGAGATGAAAACTGAAACAAAATGCGGAACTAGCACTCGAGAGAGAGAGGGGGAAGCAAGATGCTGAAAAGAAAGATGCCGGGGAGAAAGAAGCGCAGTAAATCAACAAAAATGCAGCAATAGATGCTGCAGAGAAATCCCTTCAGCAGGCTCAGAGAATCTGTCTCCATTAAAGTTTCATAGTGAAAGCTCAGTGGGATTTTCAATATTTTAAAAGTGTTTCTGAAAGCAGCCAAGGGGAGATGCACTGATAACTCTTGAAAGGCTAATGCATTAAATTTTCTTATGTCTTCAAATAGCATGGGACAGTGTCTAACTCCAGGTTGCTTTAAGAGAGCACTTGTGTTCTGTGCTCCCTCCGCTCCTTAAAATGTCCCTGTCTGGGATGTTTTATATCCTCTGCTTTTCTCTCTTGTGATCGCTGGTGAAGATGAGGCAGGAGCAGGGAGGTTGAAGGCAGACACTGGGAATCGTGGAGCTGCGGAAGGGCTACTGGTCCCCCCACCCCACAGCTCTGGGGTTAGACCTGCACGCCCTGCAGAGAGGCAGAAGTAGAAAGACAAGGTCAGGGCAAAGGGTTTAAACACGCGGCCCCTGACGCAGAGAATAAGCAGCAATGGTTTCATTTGTGCAGACAGAAGTGATGGATACCATCCTGGTGACTGGTAGGTGGTAGCTTCAACTGCCCTGGCATGGGACACAAAGTCGCCAGGCAGGGACAATTTGTCCTTTCGTGAGGATGCGTCTATAGAGGGGGGAGTGAAAGCCCAAAGGGGAAATAACCTACCAATGCAAAAGCTTTTACAGGCAGGGCCATTTCACTTTTGCCAGGTGCATAGGCATGGGTTGCAGAAAGAAGAAGTGAATGCATGCTTTGAAACCCAGCAGAGGAGCAGCAGCGGGGCAGGTCTCTGCGCGGAGGAGCATCCCTGCTCCAGAAACAAAGCCCAGCTGCTCGTCCGCGGTTTGGTAGCAGCTGTCAAGCTCTCTCCTTCTTCTTGTACTCAAAGTACGAGGCCAGTAAAATAACTACTTGAAAGTTATAAAATGACGTGATTTAGTCTCATGGCTCACTCTTCCTTCTAATCCTCAACTTTTAGGGGCTCCCAGCCCCCCAGGATGCCCTATATCCTCCTCATCCGGCCCTGTGGCACGCTTTCAGGGGTTGTAATACCCTCCCCCCACAAAAAAACACCCCAAAACCCCGCGTTTCCCCGACAGGGACCCCTCGGCGGAGCCGGGCAGAGCGGCGGCAGCGGAGCCCCGATCCCCCGGGCGGGGGCAGCACCGCCCCGCGCTCCCGGCGGCGGCCTCGCGGCCCCCGTTTTATGACCCTGGCATGTTTCTCTTTGTGCCATCCGGAGTTTCGGTGACTTTGAACAACTTTTTAGAAATGACGTTGCATGTGTCACGGCCCTCGTCTAAACATATAAGTCTCTTACTGCCTCACATCACATCTTACTGCCTTTGCTGCATAGCGGAGCATTCCGTACAAGCATCAGACTCCAAAAGCTTCTGTGTTGGCTAGCACATGCGTGGGCTATCCCCTTTTTTACCCCAAAAGCATTTGGCCCAAGATTAAGACACCTACACGTAGGCGTCCACCTGCACGCTAAGCGTGTAACACCCCTCTGGTCAACGGAGACCCTGCCAACTCAGCGCGCTGAGCCCAGCTACGTGATTTGGAGGGCTAACCTGGTAGCCTTGGGGTGGGCAGCACTGCTCCCCTGACCACAGCACTGCCTGTAAGGGGAATGTAGAGGCTGGGCTTGCACGTAGCAGCCTATAGGCAGGCTGCTAAATTTAGGGGGTTTCGCTGGAAATTGAACTGCTCCTCCCACGTGGCTACTTCAGGACAGAGTTATATCATCCTTTTGCATCCACGCGGGGCAGGGATGTGACACAGCACAGTCCCACCGGGCTGGCATCGAACCAAAGGCAGGTGCTACTCAGGCAATTTCTCAATTAATTTACAAAATGAGAACTGGAGACTGGTCATTCGGATTCAGCCCCAAACACCATCTACCTCCTGCCTCTAGCAGATACTGTTAGTGGCAGATGCCAAGGGAAGACTAAGGACAGACGAGTGTCTGTAATACCTCCCTTGCCCAGCCCCTGTTATATTTTCAGCTCAGAGGCTTTCCCTTGGCTCGGTACCCCTCAGCGGATCCCTCTTCCCAGTATTTGTCCATGTAATGAAGACATAGGTCAGGCCATGTCATCGGAGGAAAGATGTGGCACTGGGCGCTTTCTCAGCATGATTTGTCTGGCCGGAATGTGAAAGAAATAAAGTTTCCTCCCACAACTACACAAGGAAAACAAGGTGGTAGCTCAGATGCGGAGGTCTCCATTTGACACATGCATAAAACCAGGCGGGATGAATCCCATCCGCACTGAGTCGTACGTAGCCTCAAGAAAGGCACTCCCATCTGGTGGCCACCGTTTTATGCTGCATGGTTCTGTGTAACTGCTGCCCATTGATGGTTTTCAGTATCACATCTTTTTCAGTGAGAAAGTATGCAAAGTGTTATCTGATTAATGGATCACAGGGAACAATGAATTCTAAGAAAATAATAAAAGTAAGTACTAAGTGAAAAAAAAGTAATTGTTCTTAGAAAATGTGTTCCAATGCTTGCCTGAAATATTATTTATCATACTGATTGAAATTCAAACAAGAGATCAGATAAAACTTGAACTGAGACAGCAAAGACCACTGAATGTGTTTCAAGCTTTTTTCGTTGTAAGCTGCATCTTGAGTCATAGTGACCAAACCTGAAATCTGTTCTGCTTTGCATTACTTACTTTGATGTGCAATTCTTTCCTTTTGGTGTCTGTGAAAGCAGTTTTGAGACATTTTAGATCCCTTTCCCTACCAAAGAAACAAGCAGAGGCATCCTTTCAAACCAAGTGGCACATGTGAGGTTCTGCTGCAAGAAGGCTTTCTCTGTCTCCCAGCGAGCTGCCCTGCTCCAGATTTCCTAATCGGATGCCAGGGATACAGAGACAGAATGAAGTGACCCAAGAAACTTGTCATTATGAGGCAAGGACAGACTGCCACACTTGCCTCCAGCTCCTTTTCTCCTCCAGCTCCTTTTCTTCTCCGGGGCTGAGCCCACCCTGTGCCATCCCCACGGGGCTGTGGCATGCTTTGTTCATGGGCGACACAAGTAAAGGGGCATCTGTGCTTTCCCCTGCTACAGAGCTCAGCACAGACATGATNGACAGACTGCCGCACTCGCCTCCAGCTCCTTTTCTCCTCCAGCTCCTTTTCTTCTCCGGGGCTGAGCCCACCCTGTGCCATCCCCACGGGGCTGTGGCATGCTTTGTTCATGGGCGACACAAGTAAAGGGGCATCTGTGCTTTCCCCTGCTACAGAGCTCAGCACAGACATGATGAAACCTTGGCCAAAGTCTGATAGGTTCTGTTCCCAAATGACTAATGCTGCTTAAAAGTAGAAGCCAAGATAGAGTGATGTAATATTATTTGTTGTCTGCCCCAACAGCAGGGCAGGCCTATCTTCCCTCTCTCTGATAAACTGAATGGTTTTGACCCAGATTGTAACCTCTGGTTTGAATTTAGAGGTAAGTATGGTCATGTCAGCCTTGTGCCAAGGCTCAGAAGCAACTCGTGGCAGCCACGATGCAGCATTTCACAAGGCTGGATGGGCCAGACGAGGCTGCAGGATCTGGGCAGTGTGGTCAGACAGATGCTCACCTCCACTCCACATCTGGAGGGGCCTCGGGGCAGGGGACAGTATAAACTCTAAAGAGGCTGTATTGCCAGTGGCTGGAATAGAGCTAATTTCAGGTACTTGAGAGTTTACAGCCACAACAGTGGATTTAATTATCACTTTACTGGGCTTTAAGTGAGCTGTAAGACTAATCTAAATTTAACTTGCATTACAGGGTCAGCAGTCTCTTTACAAGCTTCCTCATCAGGCAAGTGTCAAATTAGGGCTATATCAACAGATAAAGGAAAAAAAAATAAAGCCATTGATGGCCATAGATTTCCCAGCTGATACCTTTGTACACTGCTATAAAAGCCTATCACCCTTCATTTAAAGAAAGTGAAAATTGTTGACATCTCTTTCAAATGCTAATCATTAAGAAGCAACTTGAACTAAATATAATTAGAATCAAATAATGTGCACCTTTTATTGTGGAGTAACAACACTCAGTATCTTCTGCTATTTAGGCTTCCAGATAATCTGAGTCGTTAGTTTGGGACCAGACGCTGGAGCCCCTCCAGCTGCCGCAAGACTGCGCCTCTGAGCATCACCGGTGCCATTGGGACTCAGCGCTGTGGCTGGGTGCATGGTTCATAGCAGGTTTTGAAAAATCCAATGCTTTGCTTGGGTGCAAATGCTTTCTGGGGCAGAAAGGGCTCTACTCTCGCCGCCCTCGCGGAGCCAGGGCAGCCCACGGCTCCTGGGGCCTCACCCCTGGGTGCAGCAGAGTCGCCCGGCTGCAGTGGCAGACCTTTGTGCACCATAAAAGGGTGGACTTTGGCAAAACCCTGCCCTTGGACTTTCAAGCATCTGCACCCACTGACACAGCTAAGAGGGTTTCTGAGGTCATGTCACCTGTGAAATGAGCCAGGCGTTGGGCTCTGCTGGAGGGTCCCCCCAGGCATCTCTGAGCAGTGTGAGCCCTGTGAGGACATCCAGGCCCTGGCTTGGAAGATGCCATCTCCTGTCCTGCTGGCCTGCCCTGCATGAGGCCCCTTCCCAGCTCGCTCCGAGCAGCAGGACCCAGGGCCAATCTCCTTGACCAAAATCCCGGGCAAGCAGCAGAAGGAAGGGACCTGCCTGTGCCATGCCTGGGACTCCTGCACAGTCATTCTTGTGTTTTGCTTGTGCAGATTTCTCTTTCCTGGTAGTTTGTTTGCTGGACAGGACCCACACTATGTCACGCATCTGGTCCAAGCCAGATGCCCACCTGTGTAGTCAACAGAGAGAGTTAGGTACCTCCGGGGGGCTATTAAACCCAGTCTCTGATGAACTGTCCTCAGGAGATGTCTGTCTATCTATCTCCCTTGCTTGCTCAGAGAGCTCAGATCACCAGCTTAAGGCTAAACACCTACATTTTGCAAGACTCAAGTCAGCCATCTAGTGAGATGAATCCTCCGCAACCATGGAGGACACTCCCTGACAGGCATCAACTACACAACTGCTAGAAATAAACTATTTAGCCCCCTTTATACATACTCTTGTATAAGAATATAGCTAAGCCTACCACACAGCATACTCAAATTAAACCATGTGTTTCTTCCCATCACCCCTTCATCCCAGACCGTTGCTACCTGCTGTAGTCTTGCCACAAATTCCTTCCATTTGCAGGGTTTTGGGACCACTTCTGAACTGCTCTGGCTGCTTATCTATAGGGTTGGCACAGAAAAGAGATGCTGGTGCTGCCCCGGATCTTTGCAGAGGGGCTAACCTCGCCCACCCTGGGGATGTGAAAGAGCTGGGGTTGGAGGGAGGTCCCTGTTTTCTTCCTCCTAGTTACATGGGAGCTGAAAATGTAAGCACAGCCCCGTCTAGAGGAATGGCCTCTGGGTGAACCCCGTGCTCTGCGTCTATTTGCATTGCTGAGAAGTGCTTCTTATCTTTTGGACTTTCAAACCATGGAGTTTAAAGAAATACTGGAGTGAAATTATAGCTGCTGATGATTAAAGCACTATATTTAGGCTCCACTGTAACTTAAACACCAGATTATGAACTCTGAAATATTTTTTACATAAACTCTCCCCCCATAAACAGTGAGCTAAAATACCCAATTTATTCCATTGACTTCAGCCAAGTACAGCACAATTCTGGTTATACATTAGACCTAGGGGACAGCCTCAAACCTTGAATTAATCAGGAAAAAAAATACTGATAGCCAGAGAAAATGGCCGGTGAGAATATCCTAGCTGCAAACTTCAGAGCTTGCCTGCTGATAGCCCTTGTTAGGAGGAGCCACTTGGCTTCAATCAGCATTCAGACTGTGGGTCTGTGGGTTTGTTGGGTTTTGTTTCAGAAAGACCCCACAAAATTTCAGTCATGTGAGACCCACCACCCAAGGTGAAGTGCCTGAGTGGAAATTTACCTTTGAAGGGATTTAGTCCTGGGTTGCGAGTAAATATCTTAAGTAAAACAATGTGGATAAAGCCCTGCTGAGCCAGCTGACCTTGGGGAAGGCAGACAGGGTGGTTACCTGAACTTCACTTATCTGAAGTCTCCTGTTGTTTGAGGTGGGATTATGTTGTCCACCTCACATTGAGAGAGGGGATTCTGCGTGCCCCGACTAACATAAGGTGCATGACCCACCGTCCACAGCTACATCTCAGGAAGGCGATCGAATGTCTTCTGGAGAAAAAAGTGGTTTAGAAATTAAAAGCCCATATGATTCAGGCTGCACAGTTTATATGCAGTCATGAAGGGGAAAAGCACACAGAGGAAGGGAAGTTGGAATAATTCTGGGGAGAAGCTGAGCTGAGACAGAGTGGTGAGGCGGTGTGACANTCCAGCGTCCACAGTTACATCTCAGGAAGGCGATCGAACGTCTTCTGGAGAAAAAAGTGGTTTAGAAATTAAAAGCCCATATGATTCAGGCTGCACAGTTTATATGCAGTCATGAAGGGGAAAAGCACACAGAGGAAGGGAAGTTGGAATAATTCTGGGGAGAAGCTGAGCTGAGACAGAGTGGTGAGGCGGTGTGACAACCCCCAGGCAGTCATGCGGTTTGCATGCTTTCAGGGTTCTCCCAAAGCCTCTGGTGACTGCTGTGAAACACCAGGACAGGTATTTTGGTCACTTCTATGTTGACTTTTTATCTGTCTTCTCTTAAAATCCTGCTGGTTCCTAAGTCCATCATAGGAATTTTGAGCATCCCCTACCTGTCATCATCCCATCTTTCTGTAGCTATGCCCAGCAGAACAGATTCCTCTTGGCGAGCCTGAACATGGAACATGCAGTGGCTCCTTCTAGACCAGCATATAAGAAGGACCACTGTGAGTCCTTGGGCCTGGAGAGCGAGTAGCACGGCTGAGCTGCGTCCATATAGCTAAACTCCGTGTCACATCTATACTGCCCATGGGGAATTGCAGTAGTACAAAGCTTTCTGCATGCTGAGAGGCTCCAGTTACTACATCGGGATCTCTTATGTAGTGTTGTCAGGCAAGAAGTCTCCATGACTGTTCACCTCCTACCCATACCTAGCTCAGTCCCAGTCCTCACTTGGAAACCAGAAGTGGAAAAAGGTCAATCATTCCTGTCTAGTTAATTCTCCCCAATCAAGAAAAATAAAAAATACGTGACTGAGAACTTTAGCTGGAGTTCCCAGTATTTCCCAAACAGCAGTGTACCTACATCTGTAGGCTTGATCGTCTCTCGTGTTGTACCACTGACAAAAAGAGTTAAACAATTACAAAAAAAAAAAAAAAAAAAAGTCCTGGTTTGAGCTAGGACAGAACCAATTTTCTTCTTAGTAATTTTACTTTTCAGTAAAAAAAACCAAACCAAAACACTGAAAAACACTGAAGAATTGCTCTTAATCCCCCTTTTCTTACAAAAAAATCAAATAAAACTTTTTCACACAAGCAGCAGTGAAAGAAACAGTACGGTATATTTACAATTAATTTTCAGCTTATGAAATCACCTCATGAACGAAATCTGTATCTGAGTCGTACGAGAGTCAAGAAGGGAGAAAAGATAACACCAGCGAGGGGAGAGCTGATTTATATATAGTGCCTGCTGGTTGCCTTTCATTTTCTGAACAGCAGGCGGAGATTAATGATATTGTCACAACAACATTAATGATGCTGTAAAATCATAAGGACAAAGAGAGCCAGGATTTGATAAAAGTGAGATTTACAGCTGCATCAGTCAATTTAATTATCTTTTACTAAGCTTAAATTAAGCAGTAAGACTAATCTCCATTTAACAAGTTCTACAGGGTCTGCAGGTGCTTTACAATCCTCCTCCATTCAGAAGTGTCAAATTATGGCAATATTGATAAAAGAGTGGTGTAAATGGTTGTCTAGTCAATCCTCGAACCAGTTAATATCTTTCTTTACTGCATTGTAAAAGCCTATTACTCTCGAGTTTTGGAGTGAAATTTGTGGACAGTAATTTGAGTTGATAATGTTTAGAAAACAAGTTCGGAGAAGGTAAAGATCCACGTCCACCTGCCTGCGCTCGCTATAAAAGGCAGCGTCGGCTGCCTCTGCACCGGCTCTGCTGCCTGCCCTCTCACCCTGCCAGACCTGCCCCAGGCGGGGCTGCTTCCCCCTCTGCCTCTCCCCTGGGAAGGAGCTTTTACGCCATGTGGAGAAGAAGTAGAGCCAAGTAACATCAGGGCTTGGCACGTATTTTAGCACAGGGCACTCTGCAGCCCAGGATGATGGGGCCCCGTGGCCCATTGGGGGCAGTGGTTACCCCCAGCACCATTTTTCTTCTGATCCCTGGAGCGGAGTGGGGCCAGGCACAGGGGCTTCTGGTGGCCCCATCAGCTCTGCTCTGCTCTTGCACAGGGCTGATAACTGCACTGCCAAACCCCATGCAGCATCTTACCTCTACTTCCCATAACAGCAAACAAGCATGGGGATTAAGTAACTGGAAGCCAAATGATGACCTAATTGTATAGCAAGAATTTTGTTCTTATTACCTCCTGCAAAACCATGATAGATTATGAATGTTAATTTTCAATATGCTGTTTTTAAAAACCAAGACCCGTGGGTACTTCAGGACACTTGGCTTGATTTTTCACTCTCCATCACTTTGTGGAGTTACGTACGCTTCCAGAAAGGGTGTGTAAAGCCCAACCACCTCCACTTGATGGGCCGTTTTATGGACACCAAACCCTGCCATTCCACAGAAATATCTTTCTTTGAGCTATAGAGGAGCAAGCTTCTGGCATTGGGGGCAGAGGAAAAACGTGCAAACTTGCACTTTCAAAAATCTTTGATTTTGAATGAGACTCAAGAGAATGTAACTCAAAACAGATGACAGCTCCCAGCAAAATACACTCTTCAAACCTGGGGAGTCACTTGTTTGCCCAACTGTTGTTTGAAACTTAGCAGCTTGAGAAAACGTAAATCTTTCCTAATTAGATCAGATTCTCCTTCCCTGCTGTACAAGCAGAGGAATATCAGTCTCTCTCTAGCAGGGTATGGCTAGAAGTGAAGAAATGGATTTTTTCCAATCTTGGCTCTTGCTCTGAGAACTTGGTGATGGAAATTTAGATCCCACTTTTACCTCTCTTTATTTCATACTGTTTCCTGTATTTAAGTGCTGTGGGTCAGCCTGCTTTGAGCCATTCTTTCTGCTGGTCAAGTGCCTCTGAAGGCAACTTCTGAGATACTTTGGTCTCACCAACACACTTTATTGGGCATTTTTTGAGCGAGGAGTCAGGCTTCCTGGGAAACAAACTTCAGGCGACAGGCATGCCCTGTGTCATTGCAGGACAGTTGTTCTGCTCATGCATTGCTGAAAAAGGTCAACAAACACAGAATGATTGAGCCCAGTGTTTCTACAATGTCTTATTTTTAGCTGTCTCAAAAAGTTTTTCTACTAATAATGAAATAATCCTCTGAGAAGAAACTAAAAGTATTTCTCTTCCCAGGCAAGGAAAAGAGGCATACATTTTTTTTTGACAATTACCTGTAAAGTTTACATCAAAAAATAGTAACAGAAGTCAACTCTTCTGACTTATGTTTGAAATATATTGCAGTCCTGCATTACCATCTGCTTTCTTTAGCTTGCTAACACATCTAATGTCCTAAAAATCATGGCATGTTGTCTGTGCTCAGACAACGCTGAGTGGGCGCCTTACATTGCAGCCTTTAGGTCCTGCGACCTCAGTGCCCAGCCTGAGAGTCAGTGCTTCTGGTGCGGGAGGTGCTGGTGGACGTGTCCAGGAGAGATGTCACCTTCTGTAGGACAAGTATCACCTCAAGCTCTGGCTCAGACCAACCCCAAGACATTCCTGGGGGATGGACTGCTAGAAAATCAGACTTATTAAAATCAGATGTATTGTGCACGGCAGCCTTGGTCGACCTCTATCATGCAGCCCATGTTCCCAGCTGCTGGCTCCAATGGGCTCAGTCAGTGGGACAGCACTGGTCAGCAGATCCCAGTCTGGAGGACCACATATGGGAGCGAGCTGGAGTTCTGCAGCAGATGGAAGAAGGCTTTGTGCACCAGAGCTTTAACAAATGGGGAAGTCGGCAATGCATGGCATTCCCATCAACCTGACCCCACCAAGACCAACAATCGCCTCAGCGCTCCTTTGTTCAGGGACTCTGAAGAAGGGTTTTCAGTCAAAGCCCTAAATCGACAATGATCTCAAACTTTACTGCTCATTTCAAGGAATCTCCACTAAGCCTAGGGGAAGAAGTAGAAATTGGTAGAAGTGTTGTCCAAACAAGGTCTTCAGGATTGAGCCTCTGTCAATAAGTCCTGCAACGTGCTTGTCCGTGCAGGAAACGGGGGAAAAGTCAGTTTGGGATTCTTCTCCGTCCAATCTTATCAGGGTGGTAAATCTGGTCTTTGATCTTTTGTCAACAATGCACAAAGTTGGAGGCAGCTGCCACCACCCTGCTCAGCGATGCAGTCATCAGGGTCTCGTAAAACATTTATGAAACCTGTCATAAACTAGTGCGATAAGGAGTAGGACATTGGGTTTCAGGAGTCAGCAGCTTCTTGGGGAAGATCTTCCCTCTAATTCCAAGCTCCTTTGTTTAAATAGCAAACACAAGCCATTGATTGCAACCTGCCATAAAACTGGGAGCAGGGAATTTTCATCAGCCCTGGTGCCTGCTGACTGTGTGTGGCAGGTCCTGGCCTTCACCATTTGCCTTTCCCACTTGCTGGTCCTAGGGTAGGAGGGAGAAGAGAGAAGGAGGAGAGGAACTGAACAAAATTATATCTGAAGAAGGAAAGTTATCTATAAACAAATGGCAGGATTTTTTCCAGCATAAGGAAGAAATGGAAGTTTGAGCTGAAGTAATTTTGGTCCTTTTATTACTAGTCTTCATGAATTTTGTGACAGTCTCTGGGTTTGGTCCCATGTCTGAGTGTAGGNGAAAGTTATCTATAAACAGATGGCAGGATTTTTTCCAGCATAAGGAAGAAATGGAAGTTTGAGCTGAAGTAATTTTGGTCCTTTTATTACTAGTCTTCATGAATTTTGTGACAGTCTCTGGGTTTGGTCCCATGTCTGAGTGTAGGGTGGGAAATAATGAAACCTACCTTCTGCTCCCACCTTCCACAATTAGCTGGACGAGTCACAATTCCTGCCTCTTCCTTAATTTCTTTATAAAGAAATCAAACTGACCTGCCTTGTATGTTCTTTGTGTATATGGTTTCTTTCCCAATTTTTTCCAAAAAACAGTTTTCTCAATGCACAGGAAGGGCAATGACAAAATATACCCTATGTTCACAACTCAAAGCCCTGCTTTTGGTTAGCACCAAGACCATATCCTTCCCCCTTTGGTGCCATGAAGCCACATTTTTCATGCATATTCCAGCTTTCTTTGGGATCTTTTTTCAATAAAGACACAAAATGACACATGAAATGTTACTTGGAACTCATAGGTCCCTTCCAACTGCAAATATTTTATTCTGTTCTATTCTATTCTATTCTAGTCTAGTCTAGTCCATTCTCAGAAACACAAAATGATATCTGGTCAATCACCTGGCCCACAGGGGTTTTTTAATTTGCTTGTGTTTTCTGTGATGACGTGTTCACAAAGTTGGGGTGCAGACCACTATTGTTTCTGCTATCTGATTTCATAAAGAAACTTAAGTATTTCTTACAAATAATTTAAATCATGTGGACTACACCTTACCATAACAAGTTATATTCACAGCTACATATGTATTTTATCGCATAACCTCCATGAGATAAGCAACTGTGATGTTCTAATTGGTATTATTGTGTTATTTACCAATCAAACGGCTTAGAAGTTTGGTGGTGCAATCAGATTATCTCTACCTGCTAATTCAGTCTTATTTCAGGTCATTGAAGTCACTAATAATCATTGTTCAGTACTAGCAAGAACTTGATGTTGGAACAATTCCAAACAAGAGAGATAGATACAAAGATACCTTAATTAGGTATGTTTTATCGGTTACTTACTTATAGTAATAAAGCACTAATTCAACCCTTGGTATAACCACAAAACAACTGCAATAAATTTCAGATTTGGTCGTAAAACACTACTGTATACCTGGTTAGGTGATAAAATAACAGTTACTTTTTAGAAATAGATCAAAAATACAAAATGCTTCTAATCCTAAATATTTTTCTGTATGCAACATCTTGGATCAAGGTTCCAGGGACACCAGACAGCTGTCTGTCCCATCAGTGAAGGTAACTGACCAAAGTGACGGATTGCGTTGGCTAGCCTGTGTCTCACGCCATTTAGGTGACCCGGTTGTCTTCCTCGGTTCATTGCAAGCAAACTCAGGACAGAAAAATCTCTACTTGCTACAGTCATTTGCAATTAGCCAGCTGATTGATCAACTACTGTCACTTTGTAGCACGTCTTAATTGTGTGAGCTTGCTCTGTCCCTGTACCAGGTTATGTTCTTCTGCAGAAAAAACAAGGTCTTTTAAATGTTCACACATTATCTAACACCACTCAGAGGGACACAGGCAATGCACTTACTCTGCTGTGAGGTAGTTTTACAGGAAATGTGACAATCACGGCATTTTGCGGCCACCGGTACAAAGTCAGCATCCAGCACCCTGTGTGGGTGGCCTCCTAGTGAGCCTCAGTGCTCTGAAGGTGACCACACATCACGAAATTGCTGTTCCAGGGCTTGCTTTTGGATTTGAAAGAAGAGTTTGAATCAACTAAACTAACGAGGAGGAGGGGAACCTCCTGCTCCAAACAGCATGACTCCCACCAGCGACTTCCCCTGGGGAGCTGTAGAATGTGGGACCACAACATCATGTTAAATTATCTACATGAAATATCCTGTGTACCATAGTGAGGAGACGTGCACAAAGAGCTGCACACAGAGCAAGATGTCTGGAAAACTTAGCTTAAATAGGTACGAAGTCTAGACGGCACATGACTGCAGCATCAGCAATGTCTTCTGACCACAGGAGAAAGGGTGGTGCTGAGGCTGTGGTGCAGGGTCTGCTAAGGCACCCGCACCCTGTGCCAGGTATGAGAGGGATCCAGCATGAGAATGTGCAGCGATGGCATGAGTGCTTTCTGCGCCATGACCAGGCAGTTTTGGAAAATGAAAGTGCTGTGTGACTAAGCTTTTATATGGGTCCTATAAACCAGAGGACCGGAGACTCTGCTGTCTGTTCTTCATTCCTCTGTTCTTTTCAGCTCTTCTCTGCCCTCCCTGTTCAAAGGAAACTGCTACCAAAGTTAACCCTTAGGCTCTCCTCTGTTTCTTTCACTCTCTTCCAGACTTCTCTGCTTCTACACTTTTCATTCTCTCTCTTCCACTTCTCTTCACAGTCCTGTGTTATCCTGGCAGGCCTTTCTCTCTGGTATCGTTTCTCCTACATTCTGCCCTTACACCCTTCACACTCTTACTTACCTCTATCCTATCTTTCTACACTATGGGCTGCATTTAGGCTGCTTTCTCAAAGTGCCTCATTTAAGTGTTGCCATCGACACAGGAAGGAGGTAATGTCTGGCAGCCCTGGAGAGACGTCTGGATTGCTTGTCACCTTCTTGGCCTTAGCTGCCATGGTTGTCACAATAACTAAGCTGGTCACGTACAGGAGAAATGTGAGTGCATCTCTGCATGTTGTGTACTGGGGTATATCCCTACAGTGCTCCCTCCTTGGAGGCAGAGAAAAGCATACACAGCAACTGCACTATCTCCTCCAGCAGCAAAATGTACCAGTCGCATCGTTGTCTCCATACACATCTACGGGAACAGTAAACCTGCTTTCCCCACACCCTCTGAAGTTCAGCACAGTGTAGATCATCTTCTGCTTTGCTACGTGCCAAGAAGGACTCTGTGCCACATCCTAGTAAAAGCTAAAGGCAAATGGTTAAGGTACCTGGAATCAGCATGGTGTGTTGTCCCACCAAACATTAGCCCAGCTGAGTCGGGGTTTACAAATCTTCCAGGGCTGCTTCATTTAAAAGCAGAATTCGAAGACATCTGCAGAGGACGCAGAGCTCTCTGTTTAGAACAGCTCGACAAGGGCATGGTGGCCATTCTGTTCACTCCTGCACAGGATGTAGATCAGGAGATCAGGTGTTATGGAAAAAACCCCAGCCCTCTTCTCCAGTCGGAACTGGGAAAGTGTCCCCACAAAGAGTTTTTTCACAAAGACTTCACCTCTCTGTCCCATGGGGGTGAACCAGACATTTCCCCTCTGAAAGGAGGGTTACTGGCCTTCAGGAAGACCCCAAGGAGACAACCCATAGAGAAGTACACGGCCGTTGACTGCCCTCGGTGCATGCTACCGCCCTCTCTCCGCTCACCAAGCACACACGCTGCCTTTTCTTAGGCACCAGAGAAGCCACAGAGCAGAGAGATGCTGGAAGTGAGTTTTGCTCTTGCATTCATGAAACAGCTCTTAATTTCCCCAAATTGTTCTTTCCTGAGCACACGGTGCCTTATCTTATTGACTGCAGTAAAATAAGCTTTTACTGAACATGTATATTTTATACCTTAAGGACAAGTGCCGGTGATGTAGTTGGTAAAATGGAGCGGAACTACCATGAATTATGTTCATTATCCCTAATGAGTAAAATTTACGTACTGCAAACTCCTAGGTAATGCTGAAGAAGATTACGGATAAATGCAACCACAGCGATTCAGCCCCCAAAATCTCAAAAGTTTTCTGGGTATGCACCCAGACAGCTGGCTGTAACTGATGAAAAGGCTTTTGTCAATAGTGCGCAGCATTCTTTGTACCAGTCAGTGCCAAGTGATTGCATATCGCGCAGAATTGTCATCTCTGCAAAGTGCCGGGATTTGAACTGGTGAGACAGCAAGGGAGGCTCAAAATTGCACTGCTGTTTCACACACACACGCACACACAAAAATCAATAGAGCCTTTTCCTGGTCTCATGAAAAAGTCACACCTTTCTGTATTTCAGAGAAAGGAGGATTACAGTAGATGATAGCATCCTGATTGCAGCACACGCTTTTCTGCAAGGGCCCAGCCTCCTGGGACCACACAAATCCCTTTGATCATCTCCAGTCCCACTGAAGTGTGAACCTCAGTGGCCAGGATCAGGCACTATGCAACCCCCTGTGCTCTCTGGAAGCTTCTACAGGGGTTTGATTAACTCGAGCAGGAAGCAAGTCTGCCTGGTCTAGCTGACAGGCCTTGCTGGTGTTGATACCAGGTTTGCTATCTGTTACACACATTCATGCTTACCCAGAGCTGTGTCCCTTATTTAGGTGGCACGTAACGCAGCGGACCCTAAAATCTGGAAGTACGGAGATATGACAAACCAGCTGAAACTTTACGTGGGGTGATGGTGGGAAACAAACATCCTTCAGTTTCCTAACGCCTTCTTGATAAATGTAAAAGAATAAATCTCTTGGCACGAACAGCTTTGTGGCTAGTCAGAGGAGAGGGAACGTGCTCTTCAGAAGGGCAGACAAACTCTTGTGTTGGAGATGATAGGTAACTCTGCTCCCTCCTGTTGACCCCATGGAAATGCCTTCGATGTGGCATGGCGGGTGCCCTTTCTCAGAATTGCGGCAAATGGTTTTCATGAGTTTCTGGCACTGAAAAGAGGGAACCATTTTCTTTATTTCCATCCTCTCAGGAACGTGTTCCAAAGAGGAGCTTCTCTGAGTGACTGCATGGTCATGCATTTCTCGTAGACTCACAGGCCCATAGAACAGTTTGGGTTGGAAGGGATCTTTAAAGATTATCTAGTCACAGGCTCCTTACGCAGTGAAGCTACTGGATTTGAACTCCTAACTCCGCTTCTTTACGGATCTTTTTATTGTCTCACTTTCATGGGATTTGAAGCAGATGTCTATCCTGATCAGGACTCACCAACCAGCAAAGACATGCAGGAGCCAGCAAGATACTGGCTAATCAAAATGATTGACAAAATAGTCCCGATTCCTCTTTGTTTGGAATTATTTGCAATTTAGTAGAGCGAGAATGAGATAATACTTGAATTCTTGAATGAATTCAAGATTGAATTAACTTCTTGCTGAAGTTTAATGCTTCAGCAAATCACCAAAGGCTTCATGAAAGTCTTCCAGAGTCCTGAAAAAAAAAGAAAGAAAATAAATGGACTTAAAAAAAGACCTCTAGGAGAAGTATTTTCTGTATGTATAAATATTGTAAGATTTGAGCCTGAGATTTCATGTTTTCAGAGCAGTCCAGTGAAGACAGAGGCACTCCTTGTACCACCCCATTTCACCTGACTGCTCTTCAGTCCTGAATCCGTGCTCGTGCAACCACAACGTCTGTGCGACCTCGTTAGCACCCAAGGAAAATTCACCCGGCTGCTTCCTCCTTGCCCCGCGTCCCTCGGGCCGCACACTCCCCCTTGGCTGATGGAAGCTGGAGTTGCTCCATTTTCCTGAGAAGCCAAGAAGTACAAACGGGCAGTCCTGCAATGCTCCATATCGCTGACTCTGAACGGCGGCCAGCTGGCTGGCTGTCAGCACGCAATCCAAACACCGGCCAAGGCTGCGCTGGCTGCAATAAATCCTTCAGGGCTGCAAAACAGGTCAGAGATCTCAAAGAATACAGTTCTGCTTCAATAATGATTAACAGGATGGTGGCAAAAGTCCCTGAGGCTTTGGCCGGCTCTGTGCATGTGCATTCACACATGTGCGTACGCCAATGGGAAAGTTTATCTGTTCCAAGCCCAGAAAACCCTTTGCAGCGTTTCCTGGTGGGCTCTTCACTCAACCCATACTATGGCCCAGTGTTCCTGATTTTCTCTGCATTGGCAGAAAATTCCCTACTGCTATATTTAAAACCAAGCTCAGAAACAAGCACAAGGGATCAGGCAGGGTTGCCATTTCCCTGGCTTCTGCAATGGACAAACATGCAAGACCAGATCCCAGTCTCTGGTTCATGGACGTAAATCTGAAATTGGAGGCCACTGGAGTTTTCTTCACTTTTGGAACCCTGGCTGAGAGTAGAATCTCCAAATCTGACCTGAACTAATAGAATATAATCTTAAGTGTTGTGTTACGCATCAGTGCATATCCTAAAACCAAGTGATTTTCTGCTAAATCGTTAACTTCCAAAGCAAAATAACTTTGCAGTTACTTGGGGATCCCACGTAAATTTTTCCCTTGCTCTTAATTTCTACTTTTTATGTTTTGGAATTGTAAAGCATAGGAATCCTTCCCATGTTTTACAAAGCACGCTATCGTAACTTTTTGGAAAACAAGTGTTTAAAAGACATTCAACTCTACTGTATGTAGTCTGTCTGTGTATATACTCATATAATGGATCTATAATGGTATGTAAATGTGTTCTTTTGTTAGATGGAGAGCTAGAGAACACCTGTAATGAGATCAGAATCATTAGAAGTACCTATTGTCACTCTCCCTGTGCTCCATTATATTAAAAACATGTTCCAGAAGGTGAAACACTGGGGGTGGATGATGGGAGCACGGTGGAGATAGAGTTCCGTTCTGATCATTCTTGGTTTCCCTTTGGTCGACAAGTTCAGCAGACAGACACGCAGGGACACTGCTGCAGTTCAAACCCAGCTCTCTTCTGAACGATCAGGACCACTTCGACTACTTCTTGCAGTTGAAATTGCCCAAGCACGGTCATAACACATAGTTTGTAAGCTACACCAGACACTCGCTGCCAGGCCCGGACTAGCATGAGGCTCCACTCTGCACTGCTGAGGCACCTAAAGCAGCCAGCAAAGGAGCAGTGAGCTCTGCAGTGGGGCAGGGAGCTCCTCAGTGAGGCAGGGAGCTCCATGAGGAATGCCAAATCAGGTCCCTTGTAATCAACGACTGTTTCCTTCCTTTGTCAGGATCCTGACTGGCAATCTGATCTTTGCATGAGTTTCCTCTATCCCGAGCCAGTGTCAATAGAAAAGCTAATGGATAAGATGTAAACGGAGACCACAAAACTCCTGGGTAAAAGCAGATAACATTCCTTGACCTTCCTGCTCATAAAGCTGCATTACTTCCTCCTCTACAATGAAGATTAGTTGTTATATAGTATTTACATTAGTTTATACGGCTACATCCTCAAAGCCTTTATTCAGCCAAGTAAGGCTCTGCCAAAGCCCAGGTGTGGGTTTGCAGAGGCAGTGGGAGCTGTGGCCTCCCATTAACACAGCCAGCTCTGGCTCATGCTCTCACTCATGAGCTTGTGAGAGGGACTGGAAGACTGCAATGAAATAAATGCCCAGCTCAGACAACGATTGCTAGGCTGGATGAATTCAGCCTCATGAAAATTCACTTCATTTAGCTTAGGCAAAGTGGTCGAGGGGGAATAGAAAGGCAGCTGAGCCCAATTTCAGCATCAGAATATTTTTGTGCATATTTTTTAAGTCTTCTTTTGTATGCATATGAAAGGCAAGACAATAGCTGAAGGAGCAATCACTGGAATTAGGAGTCCGGCTCTCCAAGTGCTTACATCAGTTGAAAAACCAATGCTTCTGAAAAAATTGAGCTGACATTGGTTTAACACCGGAGGGAAAACAAGCCTTCCAAACAAACGTAATGCAGCCCTTCCCTTTGTTGTGCACTCGTCTGTAGCAGAAATACCAGGAAATTTCTTTATTCTGCAGAAATAAATTAAACACCATAACAGTTTCCCCTTTAAATAAGTATTCTATTGGGGAACTGATTTTTTTGTTTTAACTCTGCTTACTGTTTTATCTCTGAGAAGATAAATAGTTTCATTTGCTTTATGATATTACTTAGATTCATTAGCTAGTGTTTACATGGCACGCTATGTGTATGTAGAGCACTACAAATGCTCATACCTTTTGTAGAAGCCAATGCATGAAGCTTAGAGCACATTTGGAGTATTTGTTAGGAAAGGTGAAAATGTTCTGGACTCCATTCTTTTCTTCGCTGAGGCTCAAACAGATCTTTCAAACACTCTTCACTGTCAGCTTAATATTACACAAGAATAACATAGGAAAAAATGTAATGCTGCCTCAGACAGACTCCATCCCGTGTTCACGCATCCCACACCTCTCCCCTAGCCTTCCAGGAAGATCCCCGAGAAGAAGGTGAAAACACTATTGAATTGTTTCTTTCAGTTACTTGCTGATTTCTACTTTGTGACTAAAATATTTATTTATGATAGCACCGAGATGTTAGGCCTTCAAATAAAAACAGCTTTGGGATCTTCCAGAAAGCAAGTTTTTTAAACCTGATAGTATCTGATTACAGACAGCTATGAGCACAGCTTGTTCCTGCCTTCCATAGCTGTGCTTGTGTTTTCCCTTGCTGCCTCTATTTTACATTTTTCAACCTCTTCATTTGCTTCTTAGCAACACATTTTCAAGGCAACAGTGCCTACACTTTTGTCATTAAGCCTCATAAAGACACAACCACTCAGTTTTCGGTTCAGCTGATCTCTGTGTCCTGGTAAGGGAAGCAGCCAAGGAGGAAATAACAGCACACCGAGGTGCCCAAAGGGAGCAAGGCTGGTGGCCGAGGACCAGAAACAGCATCCCTGGCCTGTCTAATTCCTACCAGGCATCTTCGATGGTGACTTTTTCCTCTACCTTCCTTAAAGTCAGTCTGCCTGGGCCCTGGGGAAGGGCTAGCCTGGCCAGATGAGGGTCCATATGTAAGTCAGGGGCCATGGGGTTCCTCCTGCAGCACACAACAAGAAGCCGTCCCACCCAGCGCACAACCGGCTCTACCTGGAGCACAGATATCTGCAATGGGGCAGGGAAATCACTCCCTAAGGAAGCCCTTTCCTTTTCAAATGCTCAAATGACCCAGAACGGTTTTGTGGCACTCTTTTTCTTTCTTCTGTACACTGACTAGCTGCATGGCAGGCAACACAGACCTCTCCTGGCAAGACGGAGATGTGGATTGAAATGTGTTCAGGCAGGGACTGGACTCACATCTCCGCCATCCTTGAGGCATGCGCTGGTCACCTTGCTGGGCAGGCGAATCGGGGACAGCATTCGAGGCAGGCGCTGCGAGGGCTCGGTCTGCTGTTCATTAATGATGGTGCCACCAGCACATGGGGGCTGCAAAGCCACCCTGAACATCAGATGCCTCTTCTAGCTCTAGGAGGTAAAAAAGAGCTATGATTTGGGTATAAAAAAGTGTCAGCTTTTACAGTTGTATGTTTCAATTACAGCCATTAAAAGAAAAAGTCATTCCTCCAAGGACCATGCTAAGACCCTAGGAGGACCCCATGTTAGGATCCAGGCTGCCACATCACATGAACAGTGAGACCACTTCACGCACCTGGAGACTCTTCCTTGTACAACCCAAGCCTTTCCGGGAATTGAAGGCAGGCACTCACCTACCTGCCTTATTGCACTGAAATACTGCACTCACCTGTAACTGGCAGCACAGGCTCTTTGCCTGTCATTGCACGCACCTGGAGTTTGCAGAGGGGCTTAGCCCTTTGAGTCAGGTTGATCTCCAGTGCCTGGTTCGGGGGAGCCCTGGAAATGTGGTTTGATGCTCTAAGGATGTGTCCAACCCCTCCTACGTTTAGAACGTTTCCCTCTGGGGCTTCAGCAGGCGTTCTCCGGTGCTCCATACAGAGAATTTCACATTCCTTAGCGGCTATTTCAGGCTGTGGCAGGATGCAGTGTCCCTGTAGGGGTGAGAATTTGCTCGCTTTCCAGTCCTACAGATACTCCTTCCGCTCTGGTCGCCACTATGGCCCATCTGCGCTGAAGCCACGCTTCAGGGCAGGCTCTGTGTGCACTTCAGTGTTGTGGGATTCACACACTTCCAAAGATTTCCTTCGGGCTTAATGAATGGTACACATTGGCCTTACTTCGCATTTACACAGCATTATAGACAAGTCACAGGGGATACTGCTTTATGACTAGAAAGATATGGAGAAAGCTGACAAAGGCGATCAAAGGTACAGAAAGGCTTCTGTGCATGGAAAAAACAGGTAGACAGAATTCCTTAGCCCAAAAAACAGACAGAAAGATATGCTAGCATGTTATAAATTAACACATGACATGGAGAAGATGAAGAAGGAACCACCTGACAGCCTTTTTTAATACAAAAGGTAAGCTGACTCAAACAAAAGCAGCAAGATGCAATTTCAGGAAAAACAAAATGAGATTTTTTTTTAATACAGTGTGGAATTTATACAGTTGCACAGTGTTTAAATCTGTGATGCTTCCTGGGAGAGGACATTATGAGTGCAAGCACTCAGTGCAAGCTGCGTGCTTTTTTCTGCCTTTCCCATTTCCCCTGAAAGCTAACACTCTTTACAACACCCGCAAAATTTGCACAGGTTCACCTATGTTTTGGACGTCCTCAGGGAGGTGAAATCCACTGAGGTGTATTAGATGAAAAGGCCCCAGAGGCCCCTGAACTGTGGATTGCTCTGTAATGGAACAGAGTTTTTTGAAACATCTAGGTATGCTTGGTCCACCCACTTTTTCTTGAACCGCTTCTGTTGGTTTTCTCCATTGGAGATGGGCACCAACACAACCTTAACAAGACTAAACAGCATCCGTCTGCTGGGGACAGGGTGCTTGGCTGTCTGGGGCTGGCGTGGTATGGCCACTCCTATGTTCTCACCATCATCTTTTTGTCGTCCTGGTTTAGTGACTAGCGGTGCTCTTTCAAATATTTTGAGAACTGCTCAGGAACTGGGTCAGATAACTCTCATCATACTCTAGCTGCTGGATTTACACACAGGTAATTGCAAATAATCACACAGTAGAACATGGAACTGAGTCGCACTCTCGCACCCTGCTGAGGGTCTAGCAGTGCTCCTTGAACCTGGGGATGCTGAGGATCGGGAGAAGGAACACAACCCCCTCAAGCTCCCCTCCTACCTCCTCACTTCAGGAAAAGGAAGGGTGAATTTCTGCCAATGCAACGTCACCTTTGCCTCTTCATCACCCATTTTTCTCATCCATGTTGTGTTTTAAAACAGCTATGCACAGCGACAGCCATGGCAGAGGTGGCACCCACAGGCAGGCTGATTTTGGGAGCAGATGATCAGTGGCTGGTATTGGGCAAGATAAAACTACTCTGGTTCTGCCCAATTAACTCAGCAGTGCAGAGCTCAGTGCTGTTTTCTTCCCCATTTCCCCTGAAAGCTAATACTCCTTGCAACACTAGCAAAATGTCAGCAACCCCATTATTATTTTTCCCTCGCAGCAACCTCTGAGCACAAAGCTCCCAATCATTAAAGCCATTTGAGTCTGGCTGCGGGTGCTGGCTCCACAGTCCCACTGTTTAATACAAACGATCAAAAGTAATTGCTGCAGTGCCTGAGCAGCCCCGGCACAGCTCTCACGGCAGCTGCCAAGCACACCATGGCAAAGGAGTCCCACAAAAGCAAGGACGGATGCTTGGATGCTTCCTATCAAAAGGGGGCTTATGTGTCAGCAGCTATCGCGGACAGTCCAGCTGGGACCACGGAGGCTTCCTTGTAAAACATCATGGAAAGAAAAATTACTGCACCATGGAGAACAGGGCAGGAGGGATGAGAAGGGGGTGAGACCTGCTGTGTGCTGGGTGACCAAGAGGGATGAGGCTGGAGCACAGATTGCCATGGCAACACAATTTGGGGAGGCCTCAGCTGCAGCCGGTCCCGCCGGCGTGACACGGCGCCTCAGCATGAATGCTGAACGCGTTGGCTGGACTGCTGTGGGCAAGGATGTGCTAAACTGGACAGAGCCTAGACCTTGTGTCTAAAGGGGTGTAACAGCTCGTTAACCTTCCTTGGGGACATGGGACACAGCCTGGGCTGTAAAGCAGATCTTACGCACTTGGGCTTCACACGGGCACCTCAGGAACAGAGACTCAGCTATGGAGCTGGGTTCGCTTCATTTAGGATGCAGCTATTGTTTGTAATACCGGCCACCCAGCAGCCCATGCGCGCTGGCCAACAGGGCCATCAGCATCACTGCCTCACTGCAGGGTGAGACTTGCAGCTTTCCATTCCTTTTGACCAGTGTGGTGCTTTTGACCCTGCCTGAGCCGGGGCTCTCCTCAGCAAAGGAGGTGAAGTGGCAGTAAGGTGGATTTGGAGCTGCTTCAGGAGCTGGGCTCAGCCTCGTGCCTCCCAGAGCCTGCCTGCCTACAGACCTGCCTCGCGACTGACCTGACTCCAGCGTCGAAGGCGGTAACGCCTGACTCCAGCTCTGCTTCTGGCTGGAGAGTTCCTAAGAGCTCTCACTTGTGCAGGTTCCTTGGCGTCTGAGAAGCCAAGAGCTCAGCTGCAGCTGTTTGCTCAGCAAAGTTACTGAAAAGGGTCCTCGTCTCCATCTGGCTACCCACTTTCATGACATTTATATAGACATGATTTTCTTTGAAAGCTCTGTCCTGCTGCCAGGTCAGATTGAACTCAGCCAATGTTTTACACTCAATGCGGAAAGGTCACTGCCCGCTCAACTGCTCTGCGCACTCAAACCAAACAAGCCTAATAAGCAATTACCAACAATAAACTTCCCATCTTGGAGGACACGTGAAAAGAAACCTAACATGGATCTGCTCTGATTAGGTATCACTCAGTGGGGTCATTGATAAGACAAAGGGTAATGGTTTCAAACTAAAAGATGGTAGATTTAGGCTAGATTTAGGTTAGATATGAGAAGAAATTCTTTTCTGTTAGGGTGGTGAGACACTGGAACATGTTGCCCAGAGAAGATGTGGATGCCCCATCCCTGGAAGTGTTCAAGGTCAGGCTGGACAGTGCTTCGAGCAACCTGGTCTGGTGAAAGATGTCCCTGCCCGTGGTAGGGGGGTTGGACTGGATGATCTTTAAGGGTCCCTTTCAGCCCAAACCATTCCATGATTCTATGATTCCATGATTAAGGGGGTGGCGGAGTAAAGGGCACCTTTATAAAACTGGCCCGTGTCAGCAAACCAGGAGGAGTTCTTGGGAAGATGGGATTAGGATGTCGTATGATCTGGACTGACTGCAGCAATGGCCTGAAATCAGAAAGATTAAATTCATGCACAATAACACGCAGAGTTTGACACTCCTGAGGAAGACAATTGACAGTGATACGGCAAGAGTCTTCAGGCAAACATCAGGTCATTACAAAAAGTGTTGCAGACATATTTCCTATCTCTGCCAATAGTAGGACAAAAGTAACCTGGCTTCTGTGAAAACCGTGGGACACAGGAACACTTCCCAGGCTCTAGATCCAGCTGCCATGTCCCAGCTGTGGTCTGTGGGTCCAGGATCTGGGTGCATATCCCCTTCATTCCCTGATAACCTGGTTTTGGGTGGATGGCCAGGCACAAGGGCCAGGGACGGAGATGTTACGCGTTCCAACAGCTCCTGTGGAGAAGGCACTGGCCTCGCTGTTCACACACAGCCTTGTGTGCAGCAAAGCTTTGCTGCTGAGCAATTTGCTTTTGAAATTAAGACATTTTTTCCCAGGGTACTGACGACCTGTCCTGGTTTCAGCTGGGATAGGGCTAATTTTCTTCCTAGTAGCTAGAATAGCACTATGTTTTGGCTTCAGTATGAGATTAAGTATGAGAAGAATGTTGATAACACACTGATGTTTTTAGTTGTTACTAAGACATCAAGGACTCCGTGTTTTGCTGGTGTACGGGTGCTGGGTTAAACCACGACAGTCCTCAAGGGAAATTGTAGAATCTGTATGTAGACCACAGAAGGCTGATTGGAGGCCTTTGAGGAGGAGGCTAGACAAAATATTGTCGGAAGGCATCCAAGCAGACGAGTTACACTAAATGATCTCCTTCAGACTGTTATATTTGATCTCTGATTGACAAAAAGCCAAAATCTTCACATATTCTCTTTTTCAGAAGAGGCATTTTATTTATTAACAGACACACAAAAAGTCTAACCCCACTACTTTCAACTTACCCCCACTACTTTCAACTTACCTTTGACTTCAGGAAATCATGATCTTGCTGGGAACTTCCCTGTTAATTCTACCAGTGCTTGGAAACCAAATACCCTGGGGCCTTAAAAATGCCATGGTCAGACAGGCTAAATAAGTAAATAGGCATTCATGGACCAGAAAGCTGGCAGGATGCATTGGGTAGAAAAGTCTTTAAAAGAGATTCTCTTTTATTAAAGACAATTCTAACAACTTGTGACCATAGCAACAGTGAAGCGAGATTCAGAATGGTAAAGGTAAATATTCCCTTTAGCAGATGGATGGCTCTCCTGTCTTCCATTGAAATTGTATGCCAAAAGGCTAACATCAAAAATTTGCTTGGAAAATTGTTATCTCTGAAGCCCCTGCACACACACAACTCCCCTGAGCTACAGAGAAGCCTTTTTTCATTTTGCAACGTGAATGCTGTCTCTCAGGGTTTCATTTGGATTAGTTTTTAGAGCGCAAGCCTGGGAAATCTAGAGGACAGTGAGGCTCCCTCCTGCCTGATCTCCTTTGGCAGCAGTGCCGGGTCTCCCCACCATCCCCAAGGAGATCCCTGCTGTTCACTCCTTCACGTAGCTTCAGCAGTTTGGCCCCTAAATCTCTGCTTATCATCTCCAAGCTGGCATTAAAGAGTGAGGTTATGGAAACAGGGAAAGGGAATTCTTTGAGAAATAATAACATAGCCGCCTGTTTTGCTCTGTGCTGCGTTTGTTCATCTTCGGGTGACAGAGAGCACAGCAGTTTCTCTTCCTCCCGAGAACCAGAGCCACCAGCCACGAGGCTGGGTCCACCACGACAACACAAGCAGAGAAAAAACATCCCACTGGCAAAATGAGGTCCTGCAGGCCTTTGATTTCAGTATTTACTCTTCCCTTTCGATTCCCTGCATGAAGTATTTCCAGGTGACCCTGTGTCAATAAATAATATATCATCCACCGATGAAAAAAACCTAGCTACGTCAAAGGCGCCTTTCAGTCTGAGGCTGGCTGGAGTTTATCTCTTACCTTCAACTGGCAGTTTAGAAACATTACGACAATCAGATAACCAGAAATGAATAAGCACTCCGATGGTTCAATATCTCACTCCGCAAGTGACAATAAAAAGCTCGTAACTTTTCCAATGGCACATTTATACGTGCAGCAGCCAGGGGAGGCGGAGCGGCAGGGTCTGCTGGCCCCAGGGAGGTGGCGCGCACTGCCCGCACGCAGGTTACACATCTGCCCATAAGCACAGCTCTCCACAAAACGTTTGGGTCTCACCTGCAGAGCTTCAGACCATACTTCCACTGCCCGTGCTTTTTTTCCTGCGGAAAAAAAAAGGCTGCAGAAAAAAAAGGGCTCTCTTGTTCTTACCATTTTTTTTGCAAGTAGGAAAAATGAGGGCGACACACAGGTATGTCAGGGCAAGGCTATAATCCCCAGTTTGTGAGTCCCGGTTCAGTCCCTCCCCACATCCCGAGCTTGTCCCTCCATCTGACTTCCCATAGGACCTACAGTGAGAGTTTTATAAAACCTCAAGGAAAACACGTGGCTGTTTCTAATGGAAACGGGAGAGAGTGAGTTGTAACACGCCGCAGTAATCCCCGAAATAAGCAAGGGAGCAGGAGATCTGTAACAGCTTGGGCAGCCGTGAGTTTAATTTGCTTCTGTGTGCAAATGTGCTGCATGGAGAGGGTGAGACTGGAAGCGGAGGAGGTGGGAACCTCACCTCTCTCCAAGAAGCACTCCTTAGGATTGCGCAGCAAGTGGCTCCAGCCAAATTTTCTGTTAGGGGAACTTCATCTACCCCAGAGGAGCCTTTCGGCTGTGTTATTGCTAACCGTCCTCTGAGTCACCTGTACGGAAGGAAACATTCTGCACATTCTGTAAGCAAAGACATGGCTTTTCAAGGTTTTTCAAGGTTTCCAAGCCTTTTCAGGCTCGAGAGGTGAGCGAAGTTGGTGACTACTTCAATGGCAATGGGGACCAGATTTTTCAGATCCAGATCCCCTCTTGCTGAGCAATAGCACTAGTGTGGACCCAAGGCCGAGTCACGTTCCTCTCGAGGTTGATGAGCAGAACTGACAAACTACCATGGTTTGAGATCAATCCACATGACACAAACACGTGTGTCATGGTGCCCGCTGTTACAACACGGGCTCTTCATGATGAAATTTAAAGTGTTCTCGGAGCTGTACGTTACTGGGTGTCTCAAGTCCCCCATTTATCTGCACGAGAATGTACTGGGTTTGGCTGGGATAGAGTGATATTCCTTCTGCTAGGGTGCCGTGTTTTGGATTTGTGCTGAAAGCAGTGTTGATAACGCAAGTGTTGATAACGCAGGGATGTTTTAGTTATCACTGCGAAGTTCTCACACAGAGCCCAAGGCCTTTTCTGCTCCTCACAGCACCCCACCAGCGAGTGGGCTGGGGGTGCACGCGGAACTGGGAGGGGACACAATGGGGACAGCTGACCCTGACTGACCCCCAGGGATGTTCTGTAGCATATGACATCGTTCTCAGCAAGGAGAAGGGCGGGGGAGGGGAGGTTTGCAGGGGGCTGCTGGTGCTGGGGGACCGGCTGAGCATCGGTCAGTTGGTGGTGAGCAATTGCTTTCCTTCGCATCGCTTGTTTTTCTTGGGTTTTATTTTCCTCTCTGTTGTTGTTTTTCTTTTTTTAAAAAATTAATTATTAAACTGTCTTTATCTTAATCATTTACTTTTCTCGCTTTTTACCCTTCCACTCCCCCCACTCCATCCCACCCGGGGGGACGATCGAGCAAGCGGCTGCTTAGTGCTTTGTTGCCCACCGAGGCTGAACCACGGCAACGTACAGAGAGAGCCCGGAGCGGCGTCACCCTCTCGTTTGGGACCGGGGTGGGGCGGCCGGTGTCGGGGTGACCCTCGCTCCGGGGGCCGGGGGCCGGCGGGACACGGGGCCGCGCTTCTCCACCAGGTGGCGCTGTGGCACCGTGCTTCCCGCCCCGAGGTTGGGCTGGGGGGGGTGTCCGCCTTTCCCTCCCAAAAGATGGTTGCATCTCCTGCGTCGCTTTTATCTGCAGCTAAAGCAAAGCCTCAGCTGTTGAGGCGCAGGGTACAGGACTTCTCCGGGACCATCGACTGATTTTCCGGCTGGGTGGTGGGGTCGGGTGTGGCTGTGGTCATGCCCTGCCTGAAGGACCTGGGAGTGCTGGTGGACAACAGGCTCACCATGAGCCAGCAATGTGCCCTTGTGGCCAGGAAGGCCAATGGCATCCTGGGGTGCATTAAGAAGAGTGTGGCCAGCAGGTCGAGGGAGGTGATCCTCCCCCTCTACTCTGCCCTGGTGAGGCCGCATCTGGAGTACTGTGTCCAGTTCTGGGCTCCCCAGTTCAAGAGAGACAGGGAACTACTGGAGAGAGTCCAGCGGAGGGCCACAAAGTTGATTAGGGGAGTGGAGCATCTCTCGTATGAGGAAAGGCTGAGAGACCTGGGTCTGTTCAGCCTGGAGAAGAGAAGACTGAGAGGGGACCTGATCAATGCTGATCAATATCTAAAGGGCAGGTGTCAAGAGGATGGGGCCAGACTCTTCTTGATGGTGCCCAGTGACAGGACAAGGGGCAATGGGCACAAACTGGAGCACAGGCAGTTCCACCTGAACATGAGGAGGAACTTCTTTACTGTGAGGATGCCAGAGCCCTGGCACAGGCTGCCCAGGGAGGCTGTGGAGTCTCCTTCTCTAGAGATATTCAAAACCCACCTGGGTTTTGAATTCAAAACCCACCTGGTTCCTGTGCACCCTGCTCTGGGGGCACCTGCTTTAGCAAAGGGGTTGGACTGGGGCCTCCAGAGGGCCCTTCCAAACCTGTGATTCTGTGACACCCAAACCAGCCAAGGTGCTGGGTTGGAAGGGCTGGGGTGCCCAGGATACGATGCTTACAAGCAATTTGGTGTCTCTGTCAGAGGCTGGTCTGTGCCGTAGCCTGATGCATCAGGAACACATAGGGCACATCAGGAATGGGCCTGCTGCAAGCAGAACCATGCTGTGGAGACCAACGCCGCAATGGACCTGAAGCTCACGTGAGCTGGATAGTCCCGCTGGCACAAAGAGGTTAATGATGGGCACGGGATGTCTGCAGAGGTCTGTGCTTCCTCTCAGGCTGCCAGCCAGCATGTTGCAAGGCGCCAGCATGTTGCAAGGCACCAACATGGGGCTGTCCTGAAGGGTGAAGGAATAGAGATTGAAAAGTTGATGGAGGTGATGAAGTGATTTAGATGATGCTGAAGGGAAGTCAACAGGTGGGAAGAGACAAGCCTGTAAGACTGAGCAGTAAGGTTGTGGAGAATAAGGATGCTTGAACAGGAGAGTGTGCAAATAACCGTGTACTGGACCAGGGAACCCAGACACACACGCACACACATGTGCACACTAGCTGATTTGATAGTGAAGGAGGAAAGGGAAAATGAATACCGGCTTTTGCAGAAAGGTAGACGGGTGAGGAACAAAGAAACAAGGAAGAAGGAAAATGTGAACCAAAGGGGAAGGCAGAAAACGTTTCCCAAAAGCAAGGGCTGGCGCCAAAGCTAGGTGGGCACAGGAAAGCTCCAGAGAGGGTGAGAGCTGGAATTTTTGAACTGGGGCGTCCTAGGGCATAGGGAGGAGGCGAGTGGCTGCTGTTGGTAGATCTGCCTCCCTAAAACTTTACTTTATGCTCCATGATGCTTCTTTGGCAAAATAAAGTTCCAGGGGGCTGAGACGGGCTTGTGTTACCCTGGACATAGGTCCCCATGCTCCCGTTTAGGCTGTGCTGGCACAAAATTAGACCAACACGACTGCAACCGGGAGTAATTGGGAGACCCATTTTTCATTCTCAGGAACTGGGAGTCTTTTCTTGAGAATCATAAAAACTTGTTGAAGAGAAGGCCCGGAGATGTTACAATCGGTCTTTCTGCCAGTGCTGAGCTATTCTTAGAGCACATTCTTGTAGCTTTATTTAGTTACATTTTAAACAGCCAGTAAAACCAATTCACTGTCTAATCCATCTTCCAGAAAGCTCTGCAGCTATAGAGCTTAAGTTTTAATTTTGCTGCTCTCACAGGCATTTCTTGTCCTCTTTGAGATGATCTGGGCTTAAGTTTAAGCAAAACAAGGATCCGATTAGTAGACTCATACCTCTGAGTCAGTTTGGACTTTCAATATTGGCAAGAAACCACTGTGTTTAAGTTCAGTCTGGTGCAATAACTCCAGCTAACGTACAGTAATATCTCTAAATACATTCATTGTTACAAATACAAGCAACAGGAGAACAAGCAATAAAAAAAATCAATCATACTCTCACTCTCAGGTTTGTGCTTCTTTGGGGAATCACCTATTAGTATAGAGATTGCCCTCCACATAGTACGGGACGTATCCTGGACTTTAAAAAGCCCGAGAATAAATGGGCTTAAACTTGAGTAAGTTGAGGCCAGCGATTAGAATTTGAAGAGTGCTGTGAAAAGTGAGAGACAGGGACAGAGCCTTCCTGGACGAGCAGGAAGATCAGCCCCAAGTTGTCTCCATTTATGGCTTCGATGATTTACGGAAAGGATGAGGAGTCTGTCAGCCAGCAGGCGATGTGCTGTAGGCCTCTGCTCCTGGAGCCACTCAGGTTTGCTGATTAAACCATGGGGTTATTCAAATGAGGAATAAAATGAGAAAGGATCGTTCCTACTCTCTGAAGAACGGAGTGGATGTTGCATGGGCGGTGGCACTTCCCAGGTGCTGCCAGTGTTCTCAGCAATGTCTTCTCTATCATTGCAAACGGTTTGTAGGACAGTGGTGTGTTCAGTCCCTGCCTCCTCTCTGCCTTCCTTCCTTATAGAATCATAGAATCATAGAATCATANCCAAGTTGTCTCCATTTATGGCTTCGATGATTTACGGAAAGGATGAGGAGTCTGTCAGCCAGCAGGCGATGTGCTGTAGGCCTCTGCTCCTGGAGCCACTCAGGTTTGCTGATTAAACCATGGGGTTATTCAAATGAGGAATAAAATGAGAAAGGATCGTTCCTACTCTCTGAAGAACGGAGTGGATGTTGCATGGGCGGTGGCACTTCCCAGGTGCTGCCAGTGTTCTCAGCAATGTCTTCTCTATCATTGCAAACGGTTTGTAGGACAGTGGTGTGTTCAGTCCCTGCCTCCTCTCTGCCTTCCTTCCTTGCCTCTACAGATCATGTACCAGCAGTAATTCCCCTCTGCTGAACCCCAGGGACCTCCCACAAGCTTTCAGCAGAGATGTGGCAGCTGAGTGCGTGGCTTTGTGGCCAACAAGCTGCTGCAGAACCCACAGGGATGTCCACGTGCCAGTGCTTGCGTGTCCCGACTGCTAATCCCACTCCATCTCCACCAGCTGATGGTGGAGATGTTGCTGGTTGAAGAGGAATGTGAAGTCTTGCCAGTGCTGGGTACTGTCCCAGGTTTCAAGAAAAGAGTGTGCAGTGCTGGTTACAGGCTGTTCTTCATCTGTTTATCCCCTCCAAGCTAGCTTGACCCCTTCTGCCCCTTCTGACTCCAGTCTGTCTGCCTCCTAGTGCCCTCCTCCTCCCCCCATACCTTTTATCCTTGGATGAACTTATTTCTGTCTGGCATTCAAAGACACTTCCTTTCCCTCCTTGCTTCTCTGTGCCAGTGGGAGAAGTATCAAAAGCAAAGAGGGTTGACAGGCCTTCTGGCCTCTTGTCCGTGGCACCCAGCAGCTGAAATAAACTATTGCTGAGGAAGTCCTGCTCTGATGTTGTTCCCCTGTGGATGAAGCACGGGTCAGCGTGCCACGGAGATGGCCTGTGTGCAGGATAGGCAACGCACCAGGGACGTGTCGTGGCAGAGCAGGCTCCGCACCGGCATGAAGCATCCATCCGCAGAGACACCGATTTGGAGAAGTCTCTGGGGAACACATGAGATCTGAGAAAAGAGATGTTGATAAATTTCAAAAGCATTGATGATTCGTGGTCATGTTCTGAGGCCAGAACTGCTGCTGTTATGTCCTGCGATGTACAAAACAGTCGTCTGCAAAATGTTTCTGCCTGATTTAGTTCTCAGAAACAGCTGAAACACCACAATCCCGTTACTAATAACAAGCTCAAGACAGACCACCTGCATGGGACAACACAGTTCAAACGGTGCCTACTTGGCGAAATTGTAAAGGCACCAAAATCACAGGGATGGCCTAACTGAGAGCCTAAGCTCCAGGTGGCACCACGTGCAGCATACTTTGAAATGATAGCTAGCTAGCCAGCTAGTCTGCTAGATAAGCTGGTGCCATCACGCTCCCTTCATCCTTGGCATCCGCTAGCAATGAGTCAGTAATAGAAATTATTTAAATAAAAAACCCAACTAAACATTCTTTTATTAAGTCATCAAAAAAAGCACATTTTCCCAAGCTGAGTCACCCCAGCATGACTGTCCCTCTGACTAATGAGGTTCTCATGCCACAGCATCCCTGCTCGGCTGATCTGTCTGCTGCCCTGGCTCATTACTGCCGTATCTTTTGCCAGCTTTCATGTGTAAGGACGACTGCAGCGAGGCTGAGGGAACGATCTGCTTGCGTTTAACACCAAACATGGAGTGGTTTGTGGTGGTTCTTATCAATCGGGTAAGGTAAATTTTCTGGATGGGTCTGAGAAAGAAACAATAGGAAGAAAATAACCCTAGTGCAAGTCTATGTCTGGATACTTCTCCAAAATGAAACGTGGCACGGCTAGTCGCTTCCCAAGGAGACGGGGCAGTGGCATTGCTCGGCCTGCATCAGTGCAGTTTATTCATCCTCCTCCTACTCATTTGAGGACAGATGCTCCCCAGCCCAGGACAGTCCTTTTAGGTAAGGCTGAGCCTTTCCCCACTGTACAGATGCTTCCTGCAATGACGGTTTTATTTACACCTGAACTGATCAGCTTTAACTCTGTTCTGACTTCTCCACGGTAGGTATTAGATTCAAGTGGACTTGGAAGAGACTGAGCCAAAAACGCTCTGGTCCATTGGCAATGATGAAATAAAGGGAGCTACCATGGTTTTCAGCATTAGTGACTTCAGAGGACCTGCTTCTGGAGAAATGTTTCCATCCCTGGGGCTGCTGGCCCAAGCGACTGGCACGCCAGGAGTACTCACTGCTTTTGAACCCCGCATAGCTTTGGCCACCTTCTAAACCTCAGTCAGCACTTGTTTGGCAGAGAGTTCTCAGCAGCTCCCACCTCCTTCCTGCCTGAGCCTGGTGTGTTCAGACACATCCCTGTGCACAGCTTCGCTCCCCTTGCAGCCACGCACAACTCCAGTCTCCATCCACACGGCTGAGCTTGAGCCATGAGCCAAGCTTCTCGCCGGCCACCCATGACCCTCCGAGCTGCTGCTGCTGCCTCAGGGCTGATGGTGCCAGCCCTAAGCAGGGCTGCAGGCGGGGGTAAGAGGGCAGCCCTGGGGACGGGGCAGGAGGATGGGTGAAGTGGCTGAATTCAGAGGCAGGTGGAACCGGGGAAAGTAGGGCGGGCAGGGTGAGATGGGCAGAGACGCTGGGTACCGAGGTGTGTGATGGCTGTGGGGTGCTGAGGAGGAATGGGGGTGCGCTGGGAGGAACTGGGGCTGCAGGGAGCTGTTGGTATAGGCAGCCCTCAGGGTGGTGTCTGCTGGCTTCTCAGGAACCCAAACACTCTTTTACCCAAGTGGGTTTGGTACATGTTGTTTTTGCATAACAAATTTTCCCAAATGATCTCTTAGGGTGTTTCCTGTAAGGCCTGAGTGTGGTGGGCTGAGCGCGCTTTAATAGGGCCAGCTTTTGAAAGGATAAGATGTACTTACAACTAATTGCCTGTGTGCTCAAGTTCGGTCCTCGTTTCTGAATTCCTGGAGCAGTGGCCATATCAGGAGGGCAGAAGTACTTGTTAGAGTTTTCAAGGAAATGATACAGAGAATGGACTGACATTGTTACCATCCATAGAGAAAAATCTATTTAAAATAACATAATTAAAGGCCCCACTTACTGATTACCCTTTATTACTTGGTGCATATGAGTTTTCTGGAGAAGCAGTATATGTAGAGTTATTGCTTATATCAAATCCACAGCACAAAGTGTTACTATGAATATCCTGTTAGCACATGAAATGTATGACTGAAGGTGGTCAGAGGCTACTGAAAGTGTGGCCTTTTTTGAAGACAAACAAATCTTCTCGTTCTTTTTCTCCATCTTTTCCTCTATGCAGGGAATACATCAGTAGCAATGAAGGATACGGGCGCTGGGGGCTGCCTGAAGTGGCAATAGATCCTGACTGGTGCAAAAGGGATGGCTGGTTATTGAGGGTGCTAAATAAGCCCAGCATCTCATAGATGAATCGCTGTCCTTATCTGAATTAATAGTAAAGTTCCATACAAGTGAGGAGTGTGCACCTTCCAATAGCCCGCTGTGTAATCCCAGGTGCTTCTGTTTATTTGCTTGAGGTCGTAGGGCTGCTGGAAGGCTGCGTCTCGCACGCTTGGCAGGAGCTGTGTCTGTTTACCTGCAGGAAAGATCCTGTGTGGCTCGGGGGGGTGAGGGGAGGGGGGGGGCACGTTCCCCAACTGCTTGTGCATCCCCTACTTTCTCCTCAAGGGCTGATTCAGTGGGGTGAGAGAAGGGTGGCTCTGGGTCCTCAGACCTGGTTGAGGCTAATGTGGGATTCCCCCTTTCCCTAGGGAATGAGGGAGAAGGTGGTGTGGGGTGAAGAGAGAGGCATCCTACCAACAGCTCCTGGAAACCCCAGCCCCTGCCCACTGAAGGCCAATCCCCTTCCTCAGTCCCCTCAAATATGCGCCCCATCATCTTCCCCCACCCCCGCTCCAAACTCCTCTGCTGCCTGCCTGCTGCCTGCAACGGAAGTGAATTTGCCTGCGCAGCTTTGAGCCAGTTCTGGCATTTTCGAAGCCGCTGCGAAACCATTTCTTACTGAATAGATATGCTTATGAAAGCAAAATCGTTACCTGGATCCCCGAGAGCCGGCAGACACGGGCACAGTTTAATGTCCGCTGGCTTGTGAGTGATGTACTTCGCACCTCCAAAGAATGTGACTCTGGGCTTGTTTCTGAACCCAGAAAGCTCAAAGGAGTATTTTCTACAGCGTCATGTTCTTGAAACAGTGACACGCACACAGACCCCCTCCCTGGTCTTTGTTAATTGTCTTTCGCTCTGCTGGTGAAAATCATTACTTAAAATACAGTTTTTAAAAATTCTAAACAGAAAAATGGAAGAAAAAAAGACCCATGACATCAGCAAAACAGATACTAATAGACAGATATCAAAGGGATGCTGCTTTCAGCTACACTTGAAATACTGCTGACGTCAATCTGGGGCACATTTTAGCCTCCTGTGCTTTGCATTTAGGAAGCTGGAGTACATTACATATAATTGGTTCCACCTACATACAATTTGTTGAGGAGAAAAGCAACAAGATGCAGGTTCTCACCACGGCTGTAGGCACAGCAGCTTTCCTGAAGACCGGCCTCGGACGAGCACCACGGGGGAGTGCTGGTGGGAGCTGCCACAACTCCCAGCCACCACCTCCTGCTCCGTCCCACCTGAACCGCAGAAAGGGACTGACTTCAGTACGTGCACAGGAGGGACCACAGTCCTATATCCACATACAGCAGACAACGAGGGGGACACAACTTTTTACTGGAGCCTGTAGTGACAGGACAAGGGCAACGGTTTTAAACTGAAGGAGATTTCAGTATAGATTGGACACAAGGAAGAAATTCTTCACAACGAGGGTGGTGAGACACCGGCACAGGTTGCCCAGAGAAGTTGTGGGTGCCCCCTCCCTGGAAGTGTTCAAGGACAGGTTGGATGGGGCTTTGAGCACCCTGGTCTGGTGGAAGGTGTCCCTGCCCATGGCCTGTCATGGACTAGGTGATCTTCAAAGATCCCTTCCAAACCAAACCATTCTATGATCCTGTGAACTTTCACTTGCATTTTGAGCCCAGGAGCTGAGCAGATGCTATCCTGTGCATTACAGATCGCACATGAAAATACTGACATTGCTGAAGAGAGTTTTTTGTCACGGCTGTCCTAGTGCTGATGGTACTGACATACTGACTCAGCTGGGTGCGAGAAAGCATCCATGGTGACACAAGACCAAGGAGGCAGCAAGCCCAGGGCACTTCAGCGCTTGGATCGCAGGTTCCTCTGACTCAGCTGACAGCATTAGCAATGGAAAAAATGTGTTGAAGGCCATTTCTATGAAATGGGTGACTGCTGGCTTGATTGCTTTAATGAGGAAACAGGTTAATTGAAATAAATAATATTGCTACAGTACTTATAGCTGCACTAATGCTATCCCAGCAGGCAGGTCAGCATCCCATGTGAGCTGACGGGAGGAAAGAGAGGTAGACAGGAGCACACTGCTCTTCTGGTGGAGAGGACCAGAGACTCCTTCTTAGCAAGAGCCTTGCAGCGAGAGGCTTCACGCTGGCAGGGAGCTGGCAAAATCTCTGGCTTCCCAGTGCCCGTGCCCGTGCCCTCCTAGAAGGACAGGGCATAAATGTTTTCACACCACTCTGGCACATGGCAAAGTCTGCCCCCAGGCCCTCCAGCAAATTTGTGTAGCAAGAGTTATCAGCGCACTCTTGCTGCGCTGTCTTGTACTCCCCATGTGGAGATGGTAATGCCAGAGGGTTGCATGAAAACCTTCATGCTGATCTGCACATTTTGAAGAAGCAAATGCCCAGTTCTCTGAGGCAGTCCCGCCAAACTCATTGCCCTAGAGAGGCAGGGAATGCTGAAGTGGGCTGTAGAGAGGTAGCGTGAAGACTTTGTCTTCCCACTGCTGTGGTGCTCCTCCAGTTGAGTTGTAGTGGGATATTCTACTTGTGTTGTCTCATCTTAAGGTGCTCCTCCTCTTCCCTCTTTCCAGTTGCTGCTTTTCCCAAGCAGAACAGCCCCCACAGCCTCTCCAACCTCCCAACAGCAGGAACCTTTCTTGGAGGAGACACTAGTGGGGTGACTCAGGGAACCCCCAGAGGGTACCTGGACTGAGCTGACAGACCCTAGTGTTCGTGTGTTGTTTCTCCAAGTTATTCTGCAGTGACCCCTCCAAAAAAACCCACAGTGGCCTATGGTTGCCTTGCAGCCATCAGCTCTCATGGTACCCCCACCAGCAGATCTTCTCCTTCCCTCCACACCCCACTTCCAAGCAGCCGCGTATGGGTGAGCACTCCTCTACCCTTCGCAAGCTTTCTCTTGGCACAACCAGCTGGAGAGCAAGAGAACAAAGGATGACCCCAAACCAGTGATTGAATCGGATGAACCCTTTTGCTCTATAGGCACCTCACATGACAACTGATTTTGGGCTCTTGCAGACCTACAGAGAAAAGGCTGTGTGTGCGATGTGCCGGGGCTCTCATTCCTCACGCACACTGGGAGCTCCTGACTTTTGATGAAGGCAGCAGGCAGTACAGGTAGGTTGGACCTTTGGAAATCAGATCTTTTACTGTTCCACTGTATCTAAAGGGAAGTTGGTCTATATCTGAAGACAGCAGGCAGAAGAGGGAGGAATGAACTTACGTTTGTGCTCAATCTGACTTACTAAACCAAAGAGCCTAATGAGAGCATTGCAGTGCTCCTGCAGACTTGGATTTAAAAAAAAATTTCGAAAACTTTCCTGTAGCTCTTGCTGAATCTTTTACTTGTCCTTGCCTTAGAGTAAATGCGCTGCTTTAGCTAACCCAAGCTGGGTTTGGCTGTCTCTTTGGGGAGATTCTACTTGACCCTCTGTAATGGAACGTTACCTTGCCCCGTCTGCTGGGAGACATTAACATCCTCGTCCAGGTGAGAGCTTGGCTACGTGGGCCCAAGGTGGCAGACGGGGCTCTGCGGAGCCGTAGGAAGATGCCTAATAGGTGCCTGCTCACAGCTGGCCCCATCTGTCCGGTGCTGAGGTCCTCAGGGCTCCTGCGGCTGCAGGCAGCCCCTCCTGCTCTCCCCCGCAGGCACTCATCGCCGCACCGCCGCGCCTGGGCGCCTCTCATTCTTTAATTACATTTCTCACATAATAGACCTGAAATAGGGACATTTCACGTGAAGTGGGAATAATTCACAGAAAGGTCTGGGAAGTGACCGAGGCACTTGCAATGCAGACTTCCAGCACCTGTCCCCTGTTACCGCTCTTCCCCCACTGGATTAAAATACACTCCACGGTCGCACAGACAGAGCAGAGAAAAGATGCGTAAACCCAGAGTCCTGCTCTCTGAGCAGGGAGCTGCAGCGCGCAAGCCAGCAGAAAATGCTGCAGAGAGCGAGTGACCCAAACCTGCCGTCTCTTTTCAAGGCTCCAGTCTCCAACCTGCAAGGTGATGCCCACATCCACGTGTGGCTCAGTGTTTGCACCGAGGCACCGGCCATGGGATGGGAAGCCGGCTGGGTGTGCAGCCTGAGCACTCCTCCCAGGGCACGGTGCAACAAATAATGCAGCACACAGGTGGAAACCAAGAAAGAGGAAACCTTCTCACACCCAGCTGATGTTGTCCTCTCAGCCGGAGGGACGAGGGTCCTCTTCCTGGTCTCTTTATATAGTTTATACATAATAGACCTGGGTAGAAACAAATCTGAAAGGGAGGCAATGGTTGTCTTTAACAACACTCACTGCAAAAAAACCTGGCAAGACTCTGGGGCAGGGGCTAGGAGCACTTTGAGGTGAAGACCCTCTTCATGCCCACCCCAAGGACTTAGCATTTCATTCCAGATGAAGCTCATCTCTGCTCAAGTTTCCGTATCACTGTTAGGACTGCTTGCAAGCAGTTTTTAGCACTTCCAGTACAACCTGATTCTCACAGGGCCCCTGACTACCACGGGAAAACACGGCTGGCAGCTGCTGTGTGCGAACACTGCCCTTGCTACCCATGCACCCACTGCTCATTGCAGCTGCCCGTACACCTGCTGCTCGTCGCAGCCGAGAGGCCTTTTCTTGCTTTCTTCCTAGTATTTCTACCTTGAATAACAGAATCGTCCATCTTTATATTCTGGCAATTTGTAAAACATCAATCAATTAACTAAGAGGTTGGTTAACCACCCAGACCTGAGACATTGCGACGAGCATGCCTGTCTACTAGGGAGACTGCTATATTTTTGCCTGGAGAACTTCTCCTCCTCTCCCTGGTACTTCCCTGCAGTCACTGATTTTCTAGAAGTATTTGCCAGAAGAACAGGTTATGTTTTTCAGAGTTAAAGAAGAGGGGGAGGGTCCATTTTGCTAAGAGCAGCACGAAATCCCCAGCTGCTTGGAGAGTGGTGAAGAGCCCCAGTCCCCAGTCTCTGCTGCGCCGAGTCCCCCTCCTCCCTGCTGATGGCAGCGAGCCGACAGGCCGCTTGTCTTTCCCTTGTTTTAGTCAGACGTACCTGAGGGGCTGACGCAAGCCCGTCACCAAGCCGGCTGGTGTAAACCATGCCGGGAGGGATCCTCAGACATGGCAAGCGAGGATTTATGACTAGAAGTCGAAGTCACTGCCTACTCCAGGCAAGCAAACTGTGGCGGAGTGGGTGAATAATTCATATTAAGTGGAAAGATATTCATGGATGCAACCACAGAACCCTTTCCATGGGTTTATCATCATGTCTAAAAATAAGTCACTGCCTACTCCAGTTCTTTCTGCCTTTGATGACAGTTGAAATATTTCTGGGACTTTAATACATATGCCTAGCCTCAAAGCAGGAAACGCGATTTAAGGGGTTAGAGGAGCACCTGAAGAGATGTAAAGGCTGGCTGGACTCAGCCGCTTCAGATTGCTGCTCAGTGCATCCGTGTGGGAAGCGGAGCCAGCTCTTGGCTTTGTGCAGAGCCACAGCCCAGTAGCACAGCCTTGGGGCTGCCCCGAGGCAGGCGGGCTGGTCTGGGCCAGGGTGTCGCACTTGGCTGCAGGTGCTGACCTTAATTTCAATGACGTTGTCCACAGCAGAGGGTCTGGAGGTCAAATCAGCTGCAAACTCCTGGGATATTTGCTTATACCAAGAGTATGACCTAGTTTAGGATGTTTCTGAGAGCTACACACTAGCAGAGCACTGCAAGGCAGATTGACCACGACTAAGGCCCTAGCACTGGTACCAGGGTTAATATTTTCATATCCTAGTCGGAAACAAAACACCCTGCCGTTATTTAACCCTGCCCCACCTCTGACCAGCCTCCCCGTGCTGAGGTTCGAGGGCCCCAAATGGAGGCTTCTCAGAAAAGACCCGGCGTAAATGTAATGAAGGTCTATAAATAATCAGCGAAAATGTGCGCTGACGTGTGTTTTGATAGAGCTATTAGAGGAAGAATTTTTTTTTAAATGGAAAATACAAACTAGGATGGAAATAAAATGAGATTCAGCTTAAAAACATGCATAGTCCCCTCTGTACAGGGTAAGTGCTGTAATAAAAACCTGCACTATTGGAAGAGCTTGGGAGGGCAGTGATGTTAAGGAGACATGCCTGGGATTTGGGGCAAAGTCACTGACACTTGGCAGGGAGCTGGTTTTTGCAACTTCAGCTCTCAGAGGTGGTTTTCACTCCTCAATACCTCAAGAAAAATTAAAATTATGACAACTTTAAAATAAACAACTAGTGGAAAAACTAATTTGGGTCTTCTTTACCCATCCACCAGCACGCATGAGGGTGTGGAGGAACTTTACGACCTTTGAAACTCCTGCGCCTTGCTCAGGTTTGATTGAAAAGTTGCTGGAGAAACAGCATGGAGGGAAGGCTGCGGGTGAGGTGCAAAATTCGGGGAAAGCTTTTCCACAGTAGAGTCTCTCAGGTGAAGAAAGCTGCCCTGCAGCAAGGAGGAGCCGCTGGGCATAGGGGAAGAGGAGAGGATCCCATGGAGCCCACTGGTGTGGCAGCCAGCACCCCAGCACCCGGGACCAAGAGCCCAAATCCTGCTCCTCTCCGAAACAAAAGCAACCCGTCTACTCGGCTTGTCAAGCTCCTGGGTTAAGCGCCTCCTGCTGACCTGTCTGCCATTGCTGAGCTGGATTTTGTTCTTCCTTCTATGGGAAATCTCAGAGGAAGAGGTAAACACCTTCATCTCTAGTTTCCCAGCCTTCAAAGGTCTGGGAAATGTACTTCTCCCCCAGGACATGGCTGGCAGCAGCAGGAAAGAGGGGAGGGAGGTCCTGAGCCCCCGGCAGTGCACCAAGGAGCCACGGGCAGGAATGTCGAACAGCTACAGCCCACTTTGACCTCCCAGTCAATGCAACCAAGAACAGTAATGTCAACCATCAGGGTTCCCGTCACTTAGGGATTTTTGATCCACTGGGAACCAAGGATGAAACCTTTCCCTGTGGTTCATGGTTATGTCTCCCTGAGGCTGGGAGGCTCAGTTAGCCAGGGCAAGCTGTCACCCCAGGCCCCTGGGGAGCCGCTGGCTGCCAGGGAGGGTCTGGCACAGCAGCAGCCGAGAACCAGAAGCCTCCCGAGCATCCCCAGCGCCTCGCAGACAGACACCACTTGCCGGATGGCTTCAGTGCCACCTGGCATCTCTCTCTGCACAGCCTGGTGTTCTGTGCATGTGCTTTCCCTTTGGAAACATGGAAGATGAGAACATGATCTAGAAAAGAGAAGATTTTCTAAACAGAACCGGGCACTTCCCCTTCCCCCAGGATTTCAGCAGTAAATATGGACTGTCTGCACCCTTTGCATCATGGCTTGTCTTACCACTACAAAGTACAACTATGAATCCCCAAATGACATCCACTTCACAGGGAATTTTAAAATCTAAAAATCGGCATGTTGAGGCTTTCTGACTCAGAGAAAGTTTCCAACATTTGTGTATTTGTTCTCAGCTGGGATAGAAAGGAAATAAAACCCAAATATCAAAATCTCCCACAAGCTGGTAACACCTGTTTTGCCCAGCGCAACAACCACCAAAGCAAACCAAGAGGCTGTTAAAGGTAGGACCGATGTCCGCAATCTTCACCCTACCTGCAAATTAGAAAGTGCGGCGTGCTTGTCTCTGCTTGAATTAATACCAGGTAATTAGCACACCCCTACAGCAGTGCTGTGCAGGCACCAGCTGGGGGGATAAATTGCAGCTCGGGAGCTGATTTCCCAAACAAGCCACGGCAGGCACGCAGCACAGGCTGGGGCTGGAGCCCAGCCAGGCGAGGAAGCGGCACTGCTGCCATCGGCTGTGGGGAAATAACAAGTGCAATTTTCAATAACTGTTTATGAAAAAGATAGCAATATATTTTCATGTTTCAGTGTAATTGGAATGAGTCCTCTCGACTCTGCCAGAGACTGTTCTTAGATGTGTAGCAGCTTAAAGTGAATGGGTTTTGCCATAAATTTAGGTGATTATAACCGAATGAAACTTTATTTATTCATCAAGGGGGATTTGTCGGGGGAGGAATACCACATTTTGAATTATCACTGGAGAGAGAGGTGCTGACAATCGTGCTCAGGTTTTTAGTACCCAATTAGCAGCACGCTGGAACTGCACCTCCTCTCATTACTCCTGATTACAGCCTCATGCCATTTTGTAAAGAATTAGCGCAATGTTTATAAAACCCTTCCTCAAGAGTTTGTTTCTGACTTTTTTTTGCCGTGTTGCCAAGCTGTTCACCTTCCCTGAGGGAGACAAGAGCTGATATTTTGAGCCAGAAAAGGGAGGTGGGGGGTGCTGGGGAGAAGTGCCCCCCGAGGCGGTGGTCAGCTGTCCCAGGGGGGCTGCGGCCGCCGTAGCAGCGGGCTGGAGAGGCAGCTGCCGCCTAAGGCAGGAGCAGCAGCGTCCCATGAGCAAGCGACTGGGAAAACTCCATCTGTCTTCATTGAAAACCAGTGCATCGAACTGTAGCGCTGTTTGGATAACAACTCGTTCCCCACCATGAACACAAAGGCACAACTTTTCAGGGATCCATCCTGCATGCCCTCATTCCTTGTCAACAGAAAACCACAAATTCTCAGCGCTGGTCACATGCTCTTCCTCAGGCAGAAAGCGATCCTCCAGCAAGCTCGGTTTGTTATTGCAGAAGAGATGAGACAGGCCTGCTGCTAAACCCAGCAGCGGTATGACAGCCATACACAGTAAAGCTGCTGTCACACACAGTTTGTTTTAGCGCAGCTTTTCCTCCTTGCCTTACTCGGCATCTGCTAGGTTTCACGGCTGATGCTGTTTGGGCAAGCTGCCCTGCCCTGAAGCCAGGGATCACAGCAGGGCAGCCAGAGCACTGTGCCCTGCGTCCGGCNGGAGCACTGTGCCCTGCGTCCGACTCCTCGGGACCCCTGCCTCCGATGCCCCTGGCCTCCACCATCAAAGCTTAATGACAGCAGCAGGAAACCCCAGTGTTCCTGCTATGCAGGGCAAAACAAAAATGGCAAGAATTACGTGGAGTTGCAAATGAGGAATCCCGTAGCAGATGGAAATCANAGAGCACTGTGCCCTGCGTCCGGCTCCCCGGGGACCCCTGCCTCCGATGCCCCCGGCCTCCACCATCAAAGCTTAATGACAGCAGCAGGAAACCCCAGTGTTCCTGCTATGCAGGGCAAAACAAAAATGGCAAGAATTACGTGGAGTTGCAAATGAGGAATCCCGTAGCAGATGGAAATCACCACCACCAAAGGAGGAAAAAAATAAAGGAATTGGCAATTTTTATTTTGTGATGCTATTTGTTCAATGTTATTTCTTTTTCCATCACTGTCATGGGGAATACAAGTATGAATCTGACAGTTACAAGCTTAACAGCAATGAATGCCTCCTATTTGAGTGTCTCATATACTGCATAGATAATGATTGCCCTTCCACAGCCTATAGGGCCCCAGCCCCAATGAGTCCGTGCTGCATAAACAGATGGTAATAACCTCCCTGCCAATGCCCGTACAACTTAAGGATAACACAGTAACTCACTGGGAGATATAAATGGATGCGAGAGGTGAAAATTAAAAATTAGAAAGTTATTATATTATTAGCAGCAGACAGTACATCAGATGATTTTACAGGTGAGTTTCAAGGATAATTTTGCTTAGGAAGAAGATAATGAAGTCATCTTGCCAACACTTTTCATTTACAAAAGACTAAATTTTAAGCAGAGCACTCATCCTATACATAAATGGAGATGAAGGTATTTTGACTTTCTTAGGAAAATTAATCAATCTGACATGCTTGTCCAAGCCAGAGTGAGGACAGAGATGAAGAGCAGACCACTGACAGGTTGGGAGTCTTGGAACTAAAGCACGTAGCTTTTGCATAGTACAACAAAACCACTGCAGAGGAGAGGGGGTACCCAGGCTGAAAAGAGAGTAAGCAGTAGCATCCTCTGAGGCAGGCAGCCTGGCTCAGGGCCCGGCGAAGGGTAACCCCATGTTACACAGACTAGAATCATAGAATTCTATCATCTACCTTGAGTCTGCGACTCTGCAGCTCTCAAAGGCGGGACTCACGAGTCACAAGCCAGATGCTGGGGTTGGCGGTTAGGCTGGAATCTGCAGCAGAAGCATCCTGCTGCCGAGCCAGGGCAAGGAGAGGCCAAGCACTTTGGCTCTGAATGCAGAGGGAACAGGTCTGAGACCGACGACAGAGGAGGAGGGAGAGAGCAAGAGGAGAGCAGGACTAGAGTTGGTGGGATGAGTCAGGCTGGGAGTTGAGGCTGAGGAAGGCAGAGGGAGGAATGAAGAGCGGAACCGCGTGGGTGCAGACATCAGCCCTGAGACGCAGGTAGAGCTGGGAGATGGGGAGCAGGTCACACAGCACGTGAGACTCACACGCACAAAGAAATTGGGACCAGATTCAGGGAAAGTGAGGCGAAGGCACACACAGGGAGAGAGACTGCTCAGATGAGAGGGCAGGAAACGGCCAGTTCAAACTGACCTGAGGTAACCTGAGGTAACTGTGAGGTAACACAAAAAGCGTAAAGGCAGCAAGAGAGAAGCATACAGAGTTCAAGCAAGTAGCTTCATTAGAAACATCAGCAAGAGGCACCTTAAATGAAGAGTCATGTACCACTTACAGGTGTCCCACAGGAGCAGCTAGATGAAATTTACAGCTCTGATACTGTGGTGGGTTGACCTGGGGGCCCAGGGGCATAGCCTGCCTCACTGTGGTCTGCACCACGGGCTGCAGGGGAATCTCTGCGAGCACCTCCTGCCCCTCCTTCATCACTGCCCTTGGTGTCTGCAGAGCTGCTTCTCTCACATATTCTCACTCCTCTCTTCAGCTGCAATTGCAGGTTTTTTCCTCTCTTCCTAACTATGTTATCACGTTATCGCTGATGGGCTCAGCCCTGGCCAGCGGAGGGTCTGACTCGGAGGCAGCTGGTATTGGCTCTGTCAGACACGGGGAAAGCTACTGGCATCTTTTCACAGAAGCCACCCCGTAGTCCCCCCGCTACCAAAACCTTGCCATGCAAACCCAATACAGATACACAAAAGGTCACATTAAGTAATAATAGTTATTTGGTCTTAAAACATGAGAAATGGAAGCTGGGCAGTTCTCTGTGGTACATGGTGCATGAATGAGAGATAATAACCACAAATTAAAGAGAAAGAAGTTCAGACTCGCAAGGAGAAACTTCTCCATCAAGGCCAGTCAAGCACTGATTGCCCAGAGAAGTTGTAGAGTCTGCCTTGGGCATTTTCAAGACCCAAATGGAGAAAGCCCTGAGCAACCTGGTCTGACCATAGATGCTGTCTAAACACAGCTTTGGGAAGGGAATAGTTCCTGCTCTTTCACTAAGCAACTGTTTAGTTCCCCAGAATTAAAAGCAAACAAGGGGATAGCATGGGAAAACAATAAAAAAAACCAGGTGTGAGACAACAGAGGGTTAAGTGGGAAACTCTCCTCCAGCCTCCAGAGTCAGAAGCTTGCTCCAAGGTCACCTATTTTCTTCAGAAAGTCTCTGTGAAGCCCACTTGCAGCCTTACACGACTCATCTCTTTCATACCAAACTGTTCAGAAGATAACCATCCTATCTCTTGGTCTGTTAACCCAAACGCCAGTGTATTCAGACAGATCCAAAGTTTCCATTCCTTCTAAGGACTGATAAATTATCCACACAAGAAAGTACCTCTGCTTCTCCCTGTTGCCTTTCATTAAAATCCAGAAAACTACAAAAACCAGTGAGTATTATCAAGTTTGTAATGTCAAGCAAGCCAAGGGCAGAAATGGGAGGAAGGCAATCTTAATCCAGCCTCCTGGTGCATACGCAATACCACTCAAATGCTTAGACTCAAGCCACTGTAGCTTGCAGAGATCTTAAACAATCCCAGATATTCATGTTGTCCTAAACCCTCATGACTACCCAGTAGCCTGGTGGGGTAAGGGCTCCACCAGGCGGGATCTCCTGCTGCTGAAGGGTTCACATAGCAAAGTTATGCCAAAATCCTAAAATCTGGGCTCCCTGTAAACCTGTCCAATGACCTGGGAGGCAAGAAAGTAAATTGCTCTCTTGATTCTGCAGTTGTTTCACCACAGATTGGTAAATGACATTCCCACAAAACATTTCAGTTTTCACAACTCACTGATTTCTGACAAAATTATCTTAGCTGGAAAATTCCTACCCAGTTGTAGCTCTGAAGACACAACTGCCCAAACACGATAGGAGCTGACCCACTTCAGAAAGCACTGTACCCCACTAGTGGATTTTACCCCTGCCTTTGACAGTTTGGCGATCTCCATTCTGTTGACTCTAATCAGAGAGCGAAGGATGGGATTTGAGAAAGTTGAGGCACATCCCATTGGCACTCTGAAGACCAGGAGCAGCACGATGAGTCTGAGCCAGTATCTTACTGGAAGCTCGCACAGGGTTCAGAGTGACGGGGTGTTATGTTTACTGTGACAAGCGCAGCTTGGTAGGTGGCCCACTGCATGCTGAGCAAGCTGGAACTTCTCCAGAGCTTCCTCCTGCCATCCCATTGTTTGCCCAAGCAAATTGCTGCGTTTCATTTTTGACACCGAAAGAGAAACATGTTTCAACAGAATTAGATTCCCTCTTCTCACAAAGCTGCTCGTGCAGCCCTGCTTTTAAAAGTGTGTATCGCTGACATGAACCCAACTGCTTTTCCTCACAACAGCACTCTGAAGCAAAAAATCCCCAATACACAATTAGGGACCAGTGAAATTCCTGACAATCAAACACTTAGCGCATACCGTATGTGGCCCTGCCTTGGGAGGTCTGGTTTACCGAGAGTGTTTGAATTCCGTGGCAGGGTGTAATGTTCGTCCTCCCTCAAGACAGCCAGAGCCATACCTGGAGTCCAGGTAACAGGGTGGCCTGGCACGACCGCCTGCTCTCTCCAGTCGGCATCGCTTCGGAGTCACGGAAGGTTAGTCCCAGGGTGAACCTTCAATTGCATTTTCATGCAATCATGACCTTGGATAAATCCATTCCATAACCACAGTGTTTCAGTTTGCCTTGTCCTTCAGTAATATGGGCAACACTAATCACATTTTGTATGAAATTGAGGACACACGCTATGTACAGTGCCAGTATTCCTCTTTGCTTACCAGTTCTAATCCAGCAACAGGACCATCAAATTCAGTTTTATTCTCAGGGCTCTTTGAAAAGAGCACAAGACAGGCATTAGGGAAAGGCCAATATTTACATCTGGCAACAAAAGCATGATTTACAAAACAAAAAAACCAAACCCTCCAGTCAGTCGGCCATTCTATAGCTTAGAATTGCACTTCATTAATCAACATCATCAATGTTTATTTCAATATATATATATTTTTCAATAATCAAAGATCTACAGTTTCACAGAAATACATGTACATATTTATGTAACTTTGTAATTTAGTTTATTACATGTCACAGAAGGGGGCTTTTCTTCTCCAAGTGCACGTACGCTTGTCAAAACCAAAAAAGCCAAGGTCAACAGTCTAAGACAACAGAATAAGCACAGTCCTCCAAGTATTATTATTTCAGTTCACAAGACCTAAAATTCTGTATGCAGTAAGAGAGCTATTAGTGAACTCTGAATGAACTAATCATAACTATGTTTGACGGCATTCTTCAACTCAGTTTTAGTTTGAAACTCATTCATCTGAGTTTATAAAGGAATCCAAATTTATTGTGAATGTTTTCTGCAAGCCCCAAATGGTATCTGAATGAGACTAGATTAAATTCTGGTGAAAGATTTGTGCAATTAACTGAGCACAGTAAAGTTATGAGCAAAGACTGTTTTCAGAAGACTATTTAAAGAAGATAGAACTTTTCTTCCACACCTAGTATGTGAAAGCTCTTGCTGTTGACATTAGTATTTTCGTATGAATAACATTAATCATCCGCAAACACAAATCTGTGCTCGCACATGTTTGAATATGCTCTGCTATTATGCCACACTTAGAACATTCCTAACGCTTTGACCATTGCTATTACTAGCTCCAGTGATGAAGAAAACTGGGATTTAATACTGCAAAAATTTCTTTCCAATTATATGGAACTGTAGATTTTCACCACTATCTAGGAGATGGATTCTTCTCTTCATAAATCAGGCAAAACTGTCAACTCTGTGTAAAAAGTCAGGCTTCCAACTCTGTATTGGGCACCTAAAATGACTTTTCCAAAGATATTGAGATCAAGTAGGTCCTTTTCATTTTAGGGGACCTTCACAGTTAACACTGAAAAAATATTCAGAAGTAGAATTTTAATTCATATAGAGGCGATAAGCTTCAGTCAATTGCATTTCAAAAGTTTTTTTTTTAAATACATAGCATGTTTTCCAGTATAAAAGTAGCAGTTTGAAAACACCCATAGTTAGATACTGCAGACTTTAAACATTTGCATCTCTCTATTCAGCTTACATTTGCATGAATGTGTCAAAATGTTTTGCAATTCCTCCTCATTCTTTAGGAGAAACATTCAAGAACTGACAGATTTGTAGAAAAAAAACCCTCAAGCTGGCCGTTACCAAGAGTCAGTGATTTCCATGTAATTATCTAGACATCCACAACAGACCAATCTGCCAAGTAAATGGCGTGCTAGTATGACTGCTGGCTTCTAATCTCCAGATCTTCCTTACTATATTTAAAAAAATAACAGCAACAATGGGAAACAGCATTGATATAAGGTGACTTAGCACTTTAATTCACCTAACCATCATCTATGACAAGCATTTCAGGAAATTATTAATTGCAAAACATCAAACTAATTTTCAATGAAGAACATCTTCAGCCCCAAAATGCATGCAGACCTTGCTTACGCAATGGCAAAAATGCTACATTACAAAAGCAGTGTTTCACTGCTTTATATTCTTTAACAACTACTATTACTCACTGAAGCACAAAATTATCAGGCATTGTACCTTTTTCAAATGCTGAAGTTATTTTTAAACCTTTGTTCCCCCAAATATGTATTATCTTGCATACAATCCCATAACGAAGACACAAAAGACAGCATATAGTCACTTTTATCTCATTTCTCCTCTGGTGAATTATGAATTTTTGTATACGTGATACACAGAAAAAAGGAGGCTAATCGGTGTTGCAATAAACGTGTGCAAAATACTTATTGATCTCAACCTGTAGTCCCTCCCCCTAATATTCTGCAATTCAGAAAAAGTTACCAGAATTTTATTGCAAGAAAGTGAATGAATACATAGCTCACACATATCAAAATTGTATATTCAAAATGGCTTCCCTTTTATCCAAAAAAAGGGAATGAAAAGGAGCAGTGGCCAATCTCACAGCCTTGCATATGCTTAGCACGTATGGTCCTCCTGAATGCAGTTTTTCTCTAGATACTCACTGAAAGCTCGTGGTGACTGCTGTGCAAAATTTATGTCCTGCTAGAATACGCTGTGATTAGCAAACACAGTGACACCTCCGTGGTGTCTAGCTCCTAATGGCTCTTAACACAACCTGCTACTCATTCTCATAGATCTCTCTCTGTAATATCACCATGCCTCCGCACTAAACTCTAAGCAAACTCAAATACAAGTTGTAGCGTATCTTCTATAAAATGGACGTTTCCTTTTCCAAACATGTTTCTGGCTGTGTAACAATCTTAGAGAGAAACACTGAATGCCTTTCAGAGTCTCCTTAAGAAGCGGAAGAAAGGGGTACATCAAGGTTGTATTTGTTCAATCTCATGACTCCAAGAAAGTGGTTTTGATATTAAAGAGTACTTTCACCAGGGAAGCATGAGGATTAGAAAACAAAAAGCTCCAGATATTTCAGTGTAAAAATCTTTAAAAAAATCGATCTAATCTCTGAAATACAGCTCAGTAATGTAGCTGCATATCAGCGGTCTTCCTTGACGTTAAAAGATGCAGAGAAGACTGACATGACATAACATTAGGATAATCAGCTTCTAGAAACACAAACAAACGTGCATGCATGGAAGTCTGTAACTCGAGACGAATGTCGTTAGCACATCTCATGAGAGCTGATTAAACCAGCCATTACAATAAAGCAACATTTAGTGAAACAGAGTTGAAATAACGTTAACGATCACAGCTCAAAGCAGTTGATGTGTATCAACTTGTGTCATGATGTGATGACATTCAAATTCTGAGATACTTGACAGCAGTAAGATTTTCAGGCACCCATGGATATTGAATCACCTAATAATATAGCAAGGTAATAAAATACTTGGAGATCTTAAATTTTTTTCTAACTTCAAATCAGTAACAGAAAATACAGAAATGAATCCTAGTGAACAGCTGAAAATGCTTTGTAGGTAAGACCATTAAAAGATTATATTCCATTTCATTGGCATATATGCATAAATTGTTTCTGGAGAACTCATTAATTCAATCATATCAACCTAATAAATTGGTGTACAGATGAAAATTTCAAATATAGGCTTAAATAGCAAATTAAACACACATGCAAAGGCATGATTTTTAAAAAGCAACAAAAGTCTAGCATGGGAGGATAAATTTTCCTAAGACCAGAAATCTGCATTAAACTTCGTATTTTGTCTTTTTGGAAAATGCTGCTTTTATATGTAGTGTGTTAGTCAATAGCTGTAAAGCTACTTCTACATATTCGCTGACAGATCCTGCTGTGTGTTTTCTCTCATGGATTACATACCCTGCCGAACGCAGATCAAGGACACAACGGATGATCCTTCTGTAATTACAAGCTCCCTAATGCTGCCAACACGAGTTCTATACAAAGAGCTAGGTAGAAAGTACCTTGCCCTTTTCTGAGCCCTTACACTCTCTTATGCAGGCAGCAATCACAAGCCATTAGAGGGAAAGAAGGAATATAATTTATTCGTACTTTTGAGAAGAAACTGGAAGAGATGACTCAGTTCATTTCAAAACTGGTGGTGTCTGCAAATAATTCTCCTTATATATCCAACACATTCTTTCACAAGTTCCCCCAAAGGGATTCTTCAACTATAACGGCAGATTCTTAGGTTTAGCCTAAAAATTAACTCGCTTAAGAAAAAAGAAAAATGGTAAGAGGCAGACAATTTTGCAGACATTTTTAATATAGACCAAAGAAAGTTTATTTCTGCCTCAACACACACTATCATTAAGACTGGCAACAACAGATTCCAGAGAGCTCTGCATTTAAAAGATGACGCCTATGTTTGTTTGCATGGCAGCCGACTTGCATAGTTCATTTATAACAATCAATCAGTAGCAAAGCTGCTGCAAAATGAACAACCCTTGAATACAGATTATGTAGAATACTAATTTCAGTAACGATTGAGTACTTGAAGGCTTGCATGTAAAGAGACTAATGTATTATTCATCTCACGTTATGCTGTGAAAGGTTACAGGACTCTGAAGCCTTACAAGACAAACCATAAATGCGCATATTGCATTATCAACAGGGAAAACAAAGACTGAATTTCTAAGACACACAAACTTAAGATCAACCTAGACAAACGTCGGCAGGGGCGGGGGGAAATGTGGACAGCTTACACTGTAAAGCCACCCTTTGAAAGCAAACAAACTGTATGTGGATTATTTAAACTTCTAGGAAAAAGCCACAAAAGTATCTGCAACATAATACTCCAACTCACGGATTATTAACATGTACTGAAATGAAGTTTTCTCCTCTTACAGACAAAGGTAAACTGAAGAGATACATGTACTGCTGGTTTAATCTGTGAATGCATCTAAAGGGACGACACACTAGTTTCAAATAACTGCTCTCAGGCAATTTACAAACAAACAAAAACCCCAAAAATGAAAAAAAAAAAACCCCAAGCAAGCAAGCAACCACCCACCCAACCCTTCTTGGCATCTTCAGTTGTTGATGCATTTTCCACGCTTTCTAAGAGTTCCCACTCTTCAATGAATTCTGTCATTGAACAAAGCCAGCAGTTAAACAGAAAAAAATGTCACCGCTTCATGTCTAAGGAGACAAAGCTTTGTGTATAAGAGAATTCATCTCCATTCCGCTACAATTCATGTTGTGGAGGTATACTGTACTAAAGGACAACTAATTTTGAATGAACAGTTATGAAGTAAAGCTTATGACATTAACTGTACACAGTTAAAAGATTCTTCTGGTAAGGGCAATTGGAAATTTCTGTAGAAAAAGCTAAGAAGAAACAAAGCTAAGTAAGTTCTGGTAAATGAAGAGTGAAGATTTCACATATCAAAATTTCTTTTAGTTACAGGGATGAGCTTAATAGCAAGTCTATACATGATCATCTTCAACCTACAGGTGAGAGACTGGACCAAATAGCACAAGATAAAAGTTCCTTTAATTTTAATAAGGGAATTGTGAAGTAACTAGAGGCCTCAGTTCAGGTTTTAAACTTTACAAACATCACCACAAAAAGTAACCAAGCAATACGGACATTCATCTGTTTATGATCCAAACAGCACATATGCAATAGCGTTTGTGGAAACACTGAGACAGACACAAAGAACAAGCCAGGATGTCCCATCTGGCTTCAAGCTGCTGCTCCAGAAGGACGCGGATCTTCTGTGCACCTCGTGTTATACCTGCTGGTCCTATGCAGATGCCAAAGGGTATAGCAGAAGATCCAAAGTGGCATCAAATCCCTATATGCTAACATCTGAATGTCACCTAAACATACGCAGTCTGATTTATGACAAACTTCTGAAAACACAACTCAAGTTAATCATACGTGTAGCTGAACACCTAAAAGCCACTGTTCTCATGCAGTTAAAGGCAGGCTATGGATGTGGGTGTCACAACTACAAACATGGTAAGGTATGAACTCTTTCTAAAACCGTAAGTACATATATTCCTTACAAACAGTAGCGTATACTCCAAGTGAAGAATGACTTGATACCAAATCATACATGGATATTGTAAACAGCTGCAACTTTTTCTTCTCATGCTGGACTCCCGATCTTTGGTCAGTCTCTCTCGTATGTTAGTGCTGTAAATACTCCTATTTTTCCTTCCTTCTGTTTTCCCTCTCACACGGTGGCAATCCAAGAAATCCCTTCGGTAACCTGGCTGCATATTTTATAGCAAGGTACAGGGTTTTTTGAGGAAATGGAAGTCAAGAAAGAACAGTATTTCAAAACACTCCCTCTTCTCTACCTCAGAAACCAAGAACTAACTTAAAAACTAATTCTAGAGAAGTATACCACCAAAAATAGGGCTGCCACCCAACTATTTTCATAACAACACATCTAGAAAGATACATAATGCAGTGTATTTAAACACCCTTCTCCCTTCATGTCTCAGGAAAGTTAGCTTAATACAGGAAGTTCCAGATACTCTTTACGTTTGAAAACGCTGAAAAGCACAAAAGGCAGCTGACTGACTATTCGGGCTCCACAAAGGATACAGTACTGACCTTTAGAGAACATACTTTATTTAATAGAAGTTTTTTCTCCAATATACAAAATAGGGGACTGTAGTCCCAATTAACATTTACATAGTTACACAGCAAATAATTTCCACCATTTACAACAACTGACGACTTTCCCACACTCTCCACTGTATTACAGCCAAGAAAAAAATCCTATAATGTTTTACATACCAATCAGTTATATTTTGCACTTCCCTGCCTCTTTTCTTTTTAAGCTGCAGTTTCTGATATCAGTTTAATTAAGAACTTACAATTATTTCAGCTGCGCTAAAATAAAAATGAAATATATAATTTGGAATACTATCTCAAAAACCCTATAGAAAATAAAAGTCAGTATCTTATAAAAATACATTGCAGGAATAAAACCAGTGATACAACAAAAATGTTTTAAATTTTGTTAGGGTATAAAATACTCAGCAACTAGTCTCAGCTTTTAACTACATCCAAAAAAAAAAAAAAAAAGAAAAAAAAGAAAAAACCCGACCAAACATTTTCAATTAGCAAAAAGTAATGTGACTGTTCTTTTACAATACTGTACCTTTAGTATGCAAAGGACTTCATCCTTCTAACATGCACCATTATCCAACTGATTCACCCCTTAACCCTTTTCCCACTGAAAGCTGAAAAAAGGTTTTAAAATTATTTGAATCCTTCAAGAAAAATCCAATCGTATTTTCTGCATCTCCCACAATATTTAAGCTTTACTTTACAATGCTGGTAGTTTAATCATGACAGATAATTTTCTATAAAAGAACTCTAGCCAAACCAAGGCTTTAGAAACTTTGCATTTTACAAAAGCAATTTGTTACAGTATGGCAGTTGCTAAATAGCCCAATTTATTTAGTGACCCTGTTAAAGATTTGTTCAACTGAGTGAATAGGTGAAGTCATTTCCTGAGCTAAAAGATACAGGTAAGTAAATAGTCAGTTACAGCAGCAGACAGGAGACATTCTTTTTTAAAAGTTGTAACAGTAGCAATGAAATAACCTTAGAAAATTACAATAATGTAAAAATCACTAGCTGAAGAGGGAGTGACAAGGACATCCAAGACCTGATTGCCATGATCTGGAATGCACATCCCATGACTTTCCAGAAATTACATTCAGCTACTGTCAAACAACGTACTGGTAAGTGGAAGAATGTCAAATCACAAGAGTTCACAGTTCTTACATATCAGGTCTTTTGTCAAGATTTAATTCTTAATGCTGTTTCATAAACCAAAAGCAAGGTAAACTGCTTAGTTTCAGAAATTTTCACCCTACAGGACTTTAGTATTACTTTTAAAGAAACGTGGTATCTCCAGTCTCATGAAATTCCAAGCCTATTTCTTTTTATTGCTCAGATATAATTTATACTTGACACCTTGAGCTGTTTTTAAGATAAGTCACCCATGCCATTGGGAACAGAAGTGGATCCATTTTTAGGAGAGAGAATAATATTCTGAAAATGGTTTACTTTGATCCAAATTATTCTAATTTACTTAGAGTATGAAACACTAACAAATTATTAAAGAACTATAAAGACCAGTATACCACCACTGCACCATCTTTTTCTTATGACACGCATTCTTAAAGTCTTGTATGCAATAGTTTGATCACTTTTTTCACTCATTAATGAAAAGAGAACATTCTAATTTAATTAAAGTACATCATTTAGATACCAATTCCTCCAGAAGGAAATCTCTCTCCTGTGTTATTCATTTTTTTACAGACATTGTAGGCATCGGTTTTAGAATTTATATTGACTCTTTTTTTAACAAACATAATTAGTTTTAATTCAAATTAATATATAAAATTTCCAATACTTGTCAGAATAAAGGACAATACACAAGATCCTAAGTTACAATAATTTATAAATAAAAATAAACTATTACAAACCAAATCTTTCCCCGTACGGAGATTAAAAGCCATAATCTTGACTGATTGTTCCCGATCATACATTATAAATAACGTAAGCTTCTTCAGAGAAGCAAAACATACTTGCCTCCCCGACACCAGTTTATATCTTCAGTTAAACTACTACCATCAAGAAGGCAATTGTGTTGGGCCCAGATATATCTTCCTGCTTACATGTTCACTCTCCCAACCTCATTCTTTTAAACTTAAGCACAGGAAACTAAGTTGAGAAAGAGTCCTTTACCCTTTAAACACAAAATCTGTATAAAATACAGATTTCTAATGCTCCTATTGCACTAATCTGGCAGTGCAGTTGGAACCTGACTCAAATTCCACTCAAGTCCATGAAAGGTTCTCCAGTGACCTTAGTGGGCTTTGAATTAGGACCATAGAGATAGTATTACCTAACTGAAAGCTCCTGCAAGAGTGGCTGGTAACTCTTTTTGCTTATGCGATGCAGTGGAGATGTGTAGTCAGCATGATACCTGAGCAAATAAAATGAAAATGATACAAAGGTTTTTAGAATCCCAAACTCTTTGCTTAGTTGTGTGCAAACTGTGCTACTGCCCCTGGAGCTCCCTGCTTTCCTTTCTTCAGTGCTTGCTCCATTCCAAGATAGAGAAGATGTGAGGCATCAAAAAAAAAAAAAAAAAA
>VZSC01008286.1:118591-146043 GCA_013398225.1 Steatornis caripensis
AAAAAAAAAAAAAAAAAAGCATCGCTCTTCGCTACAGTTCCCCCTCAATCCCGAGACTGATAGAAGAGGATGTAACCAGACTCAGAGTTCTTTGAGATGTCTGATGTCAACCCGTAGAATTCTTCAATAGCTTGTGCATCAATTTTCTGCATGTAAGAACCCAAAAATTTAAAGTAAGAATATCTTGCGTAACATACACATGGCATTAAAAGTTCCACTGTAAAAGCTATTGTCAAACAAAAATAACTTTCACATAATTACACAAAGTAATAAAATCCAAGTAATTTTTAAACTTATGTTTCAGTTTCCCATCTGTCATCAACTGCACAGAAAGTAGCGGATATATACATTTCATATACAAATTTTTAAGTATAAGTGAACCTGCTATGAGTGCAACCTTTAGTGCATTGCTTGCGTGAACTTCACACAGAAACATTTTAAAGACAACAATATCCTACTGAAACTTTAAATTCAATATGAAGAATGCAAGTACAGACTATCAATTCTAAATCTAAGCAGTGTAAGCCAGTCAAGTGCAGAGGAGAATAAGGAGAAGGCAGAGAATGAAGGCTAACTTTTTTGGTGTTTTTCAGACAGAATGTTTGCCTGTGATCCTGTTAGCTTGGAAAGCCTCCTATAACCAAGATTTTTGTGGAACAATGCAGAACTTCTGTTAGGAAGATGAAAATAGCATTGTCCGGTTTTCATTCTCATCATTCCCAGCTACAAAATAAACTGAAAGTAAGCTCTCTTGCCACATTTTAAATCAACAGCAATTAGACTACAAACAGCAAAAAGGTGGAAAGATGAATTTTCCTTCACTTGGGCAGATTTTATTTAATCTCATTCCCATTACTTGGAATAAAACCTCTCTCAGGAAGAAGTGAACCATTCCAACTTGATGAACCATGGGCCTAAATGTCAATGAGATGTTTTAGATCTAAGAACAAAAAGGTTCTTTCCTTCCTCCTCAGAAGGGCTAAGAGAAAAAAAAATACAGTACTGCCAGGTGTTACTGCTTTGGAACTGGAGATATTGTTCCTGATGTTTGTGAAGTGATGAGACATCTACTACAGCCCTCCCTGTTTTCCCTGGAGGAACGTGAACTTTTGACCCTATCAATACATTTCAATTTACTAGGTACCTTGATAAGACACAGAGGCAATCCTTTTACTTTCCCAATAGCTCTGCAAATTTTCATGTTTGTCACTTCCTGTATGAAAAACTGTCCGTAATGCGGCTTGGAGAGAAGAACTCTTCAATACATTTGACTCGTCCTGCCACTTAACAATGTAGGTCCAATACCAGTATCACTCATTTTTCTTATTTCAATTATGCAGTTCTTGTGTATTGTAAGGTAAATGTAAACTATTCATTTGATAGATGAATTTAATTTAATTCAAATAAAGTTAGGAAAAAGACTTGGAGAGCACAATCGTACTTCTGTTCATGCGTAAGCACAGACAAGGGGGAAAAAAGAAAGATGACAGAACAAGCAAAAAACCTGAGATGGTATAAGGACACCAGCAGTTTCTGCTCTTTCTCTCAATATAGAATAAAAGGTAACTGATGAAATAAAAATATGACAACGTCAAAACTGGTGAAGGGAATTCTGCTGTTCCAAGAAATTAGTTAGAAGCCTTTTTTTAGAAATAGTAATTCCTGGAAGCATGACTAGTATTAGCAAGAATACCACCAGAGACAAAAGTCTCCTGTTTCAGGGATTAACTTTTAAATTTTAGGGTGAAATATCAAAAATCTAAAGTTTTCTCCTATTTTGGTACTTGTTACACCTTTGTCTGAAACAATCCAAGATACTTGATAAAACAGACTACCAGACTGATCCATTCCACTAAATCATAAGCTCCTAGAAAATATGAACAAATAGCTTGCTCTAAAAAACTGCCCTCAAAAGAACTGCAGTATAGCCAATTTATCTATATCTTCATTTGCCTGTTTCTGGCCACAGGAATAGCTTATTAAACAAAAGTGACAGACAGTGGCCATAAACAAAAAGCTTCTTTTAAGAAGGATAAAAACCAAAATGCAATTCAAAGTATTGTACAGTCAAATTGTAAGGTGCAACTCCGCACTCACAGTTACTGCTCGTTTAGACTGGGGATGAACTCTCTGTTGATTAGCATACCAGTACTTTTACTTTGAGTTATCATATACACAAGGAGGGTACATGTGCTCTGGTTGGTATGAGAAAAAAGTCCAGGATTGCACAAAGCTTACCTCAACAATATCATCATCAAAAAGCAACCAAAAATCATGACTCTTCACTATTGCAATATAATGTCCTCTGTTAGGGCCACTGCAAAACATAATTTAAAAAGCACAGAGACAATAACATACATGCATGTACAAATGTATTTCATTATTTTTTTTCTTTGTAGAAAAGCAATACTTAATAATTAAAATGGCTACCAGTGCAATTTCTATTTGGATGTTTCTTTTCTTTTTTCCCCATCCACTTATATCATCTTCATAATGAGGTCTTACTTATCTCTACATTTACTATTGTGCTAAGGATTACAATTTCAAATGGGGAATAAGTGGCATAGGCATTGAAAATATAAATGAAATTTTTAAAAAAGAGAGACAGAAAAGTGAAATCAAGAAAACATTCTGATGTTTCATTGGGACAGAACAGATCCCAAACTATTTCTGATCTTCAGAAAGAAAAATCTGTAGAGCCGCTGTTCATTTACAGTCTCAATCAGGAATCTCTTTATTTCATCCACCGTAAACAAAAATTGAATTAAACTGGCAGTTTAGAAGTCTCAAGAATCCTCACAGCAATAAGGGCTCTCAATTAAATTAAAACTGTTATAATGCACAGGTCTTCAGTTTATGGCACACAAGAAATTTCTCCACAACTAGGACAGAAAAAAAACCCCAACCCAACTCTGAAAGTGTCCTATTTCTATCAGATTTCAATCAAAGAAAGAATACACTTTCTGAAATAGCTGAACCTTACAACTGAAAGTGGACAACTAGTTAAAGTAGTTCTGGAACTGTCTTAACCAGCTAAAAGCACTCATACAATTTTTATGTCTAGATCAGGGAGGGAAGGTTGCCACCAGTGAGGGACATGTCTGTGTACCAAATCGCAAAACCCAATGAAAACAGGGTTCATCTCCTTCCACTGGGATGAGATGGGTAAGTTTCCAAGACTGCAGCTTGAATGAAAGAGAAGGAAATGCTCAGAATTAGACAGAATGGTATGAAATGGACAGGTTCTATTTTCCCTAAAATCCAGAACAAGAGTGTCACAGAAGACTATGGCACAAAAGCTTATTTTCCAAAAGTGTCCTGGACAACTTGAGATCTAGCCATCTTATCTCTAATCCTAGGTCTGTCTAGGGAGGTACTGGGGTGGCGGTGGAACAAAGGGCAGTAACCGGCAACTAGAGGGCAGGTCTGCCATTTTGAGGGACTTGAAAAAGTTGGAAGAATGGGCTGATAAGAACCTCATAAAGTTTAACAAGTATGAATGCAAAATCTTGTGCCAGACTAAGTCCATCCAACAGCACAAACCAACTGGCTACATGGGCCCAAGGAGGTCAACATCACAACAACAATAACAGCTGTTAGCCAGCAGCGCATCGTTTTGGTTACAGGGCTGAGTGTATGCAGGTCTGTACTATAAGAGTAGAGCCAGCAGTGAAGTGATAATCCCTGCCACTCCGCATTCTGGGACCCAGAACTGGACATGGGATTCCAAACATGACCTTGCCAATTTAAGGAAGAGACTGATAAGCTGGAGGAAGTCCAGTGGTAGGCCACTACATTTGTCAGAGGGCTACAGCACTAGATCGATGAGGAGAGGCTGAGGGAGCTGGCAGCCTGGAGAAGACTAAATGAGGAATCGAACCGCTGTCTTCCATTACCCAAAACAGAAGAGTTATAATGAAATCAAAGCCAGGCTTTTCTCAGAAATGCACAGTGAAAGGACAAGAGGCAGTGGTCACAAACTGCAGCAAGGGAAATTCTAAAAAAATATAAAAAACCCCCACTCTAAAGGAAATATTTTATAAAGGAATCTGTTCTATAATGCTTTCCTTCCCAAGAAACTTTTTTTTCTTAAATGATCTTTAAATTTTATTACAGTTATATGATACTGCATCTTTTTTGGGTTTTTGTAAACATAGTTTAGTTCATACAAAGATCCATCATGTGAAATACACTGTTATCACTTTCCACAAAGAACTGTTGTGGCAAGGAAGACATATGTTCTGTCAGGATTGGCAGCATCTCCCCACAATTTTTTCAGTTCTAAGAAATTTTTCTTTTACGAGGTCTTTAAACGCTATTAAGAGTTATGTGATACTGGGTGTTTTGGTTTTTAAACATAGTTAAACTTATACAAAAATCTCTTGTGTAAAATAGAGATGTTACCTTCCACAATGAACTACCACAGCAACAAGGTCATACATTCTGTCAGGATTGGTGGCATCTCCTGAGGTGTTAAATAAACGAAGCTCTAAAGGAAAAACTACTCTATAAGAGAGTTTTGTGTATCGATGCAGCTGATCCATGTATTTAAATCTCTTCAAATGGAGAGCTAGAATCATAGGCAGCTTTTTTACTTTCATCCTGAAAAAACAAAAAACCAAACCAACAGTATTTCCAATATCCAGCCAAAACATTCAGTTGATATCAAAGAGGAAACCTGTCTTCCTGAAGTCTTTAAAAAAATCTGCAAGCATTAAAAGAAGCTCAAATAATCAGCCATTTAAAAAAATATTGAACATGTACTGTGCTGCTAAAGATGGATTTTAACAACTGAGACATTTGCAAATGTATTTAAAATAAGCAGCTATAATACATAATAATAACAGCCATGATGAACCCACACAATAATTTAGACGCAATGACCGCACAGCACAGAATTCAATTTTCAAACATATCTTCCCACAGCTTTCCCGAGCTCCCAAAAGCAAAACCTAGATGGCACTTGGTATACAGCGGAGTGTATTGTATACACTATTGCAATACACCAGAGATCCTGTTCCAGTCGAATTTCTCAGTAAACTAGCCAAGTCAAACAAGCTTTTTAAAATAAGCTTTGTCACACATGTATTACTCCAAGTTCTCCTATCAAGCCATTCATTTAACATTGCCAAGGGATACAAATAGCCCACTGTTATTCACCATACCTCATACTATTCAAACAAGATAATGCTGTGCTCTAGCACAATAATTTTGTACAAATGTTGCAGCACTATTTTACAGCAGTCAAATCCAGAAAGTCATAATGTAGTTTTACTGAGGGCTCACTGGCCCCTTTCCCTAGTTTGAGGTACTGAAATCTTACATCAGTCCCTACGAATCCTCATCAGCCAACCACAGCTAGCCGGGCAGCAAACACAGACCTCCACACTCTGAGCAATAAATTTGCCCATACTAACAAAGCAACCAAGCTGGAGTGCTCTGCTTCTTGGCACAGCTAATCGCCTTAGATCAGTACTGTGCTGAATTTTTCAAACTGCCTTCAGCCCCAAAAGGCAGCTCAAGTGTCTCAACAATACAGTCCGGGTTTCAGAGATGTCTACTAAGAGATAGTTTCAGAATGTCCGGAAATATGTTTGTACAAGACAATCCTTTTTCAAAAGATAGGGGGCTGGGGACAAAATCCTTGAAAACTCACTTTCTTCCCTTTTTCTCATTAAACTTAAGACTGATAGTAACCTGTAGCAGATCCTACTAGACTCACATTTCCTCCATGGCCCACAAGGGAACTAGGAAATGAAAAAAGCTGGAGAAGAGCTGAAAGATGACAGAAGGAGCTATTTTTAGAGAAAGTTACATTTTTATTATATTACTCAGATATGGATATAATTTTTTGCTCTATTTCTTTTTTCAAAATGAAACTCCTCTTCTTATAATGCAACTGCGTTTGATAATAGGAGCTCTTTCACTGGTGAAGAAATTCAGTACACCACCACTGCTAGTTGAGTAGACACTATCACAGGTAAGTCCATTTTATAGAGATGGAAGAAAAATCACAGCTGTAGTGAAACTGAACTTAAGCCTGACATGAAAAGCAAAACATAAACAATAAAAGCTGTGTTTTGCCAATATGACAGTGCCTACAGCACAGGTTTATGTCAACACAGCTTACATTGGTCAGGGATCACATTACCTCCCACACAGAAGAAGAGCTAAGGCAACAGAAAACAACAGGACAGACTTGGCTTCACAACCCTCTAATACACACCAATTAGTAAGGTTAGGCAACCTGTGAAGGCAGACTTTGCAGATGAGATATGCCAAAAGCAATGTGCTGAATCTATGGTAAACCAAATAACCAGACTCAGTAGCCTAACCAGTAGAGAATATCAGTGTTCCCATCCCTTCAACTCATCTATAAGCAGCCAAATACTTTCTCAGAATAAATACCACACAGTACACAAAAATCAAAGGTTTTTCAAAAGGTGTAAACAAGACTAGAAGAATTATTAATGAATAATATAATGAATTTCAGGCTTCCAAGGAGCTTCTCTTGCTTTTCAGCAGCACTGTCAAGCAGAAGTTTAGCACAACTAATTACGCACTTTTAAGAAACCAGAAACTCAGTTAGAAAAATTTACAAGCCTCATTCTGACTGAATCAGAAAAAAAGTGCTATCAAACTAATTCTTAAAGCAATTGGAAAAATCATTTTATTATCAAGACAAAAACAGGTTTAGAAAGTCACATGAAATCAGTGAGTCTTCATCATTATCCATAATCTTTCATTAGTCACAGTTTGTTTTAGCTTATCTTTTTAACTTATTTTTGGTCCTAAAAATTCTTCTTCTCATTCATAAAATAAATAGTGACCAACGGAGTCCCAAAATGCTTTACATGGATTTTCAATACTCATGGAAGTAGGCTCATTGAATTCAAGCAAGAGGAATGCAACAAAATTACTCTTAAGTGGAAGAAGAGTGAGAAAATTAAGGGAAAGGGAACATTCTCCTCCTCCCTCACACACACACACACAAATACAAGAGTATTTTCATGAAAAGCATGCATTATTTTTTTTCCATCCTTGAGTTTGATGTACCTTTTATGCGCTTCTTGCTTACTGCGACATTCTTCACAGTAATATTTGTATTCACTGCATAGAGTTTCTGTATTGCTGAAACCCCTGAATAAAAAAAAAGAAATGCTATAGATACTAGTTTCTTATCTGAAATACACATATAAACATGTAGATTATAAACATAATTTTATACTCTTAAGTCTACATAAGCTGAAATTTGCTAAGCTTGTGAGCTTTTAGTTTTACTTCCTGCTTTCTAGGTAAAAGATAAAAGACAAATTATGAAAATTCAGACTTTTGCATCTACCTTAAACAGTGAGTGATTGAAGTATTCTGCTCCACATCAACTGAAAGATCTAAGAAGTCTTCATCTTTGCTGCTTATCTGCAGGAAAAAATAACCAATAGACTATAGTTAAAACTAGTTATACTAATTTACCCATTTTTCAGTACCATTTTCTATTGACAGAATGCATCTTTTACCTTACAACAGCCTTTTAAAAAATGTTACAAGTGGCCTTTCTATATCAGAGATTTGCTAGATGTCTGTTTCTGATTTTGTTCAGAAAGAGGAAGAATGAAGTGGATATATGTCTCTGGGGGTATATAACGCCAGTTGTCTTTATGTTGTGATTTCAGCTCAACAATTTTAATTACAATCTCCTTCTACACCTCACACTTTCAAAAATAATAAAAACACTGTGATTCTTCTATTTAGTGCTCTCACTTCTGTTCTTCCCCTATGATGCCCTCTAACTGAAAGTTACATATTTGTGTATCATNCTCAACAATTTTAATTACAATCTCCTTCTACACCTCACACTTTTAAAAATAATAAAAACACTGGGATTCTTCTATTTAGTGCTCTCACTTCTGTTCTTCACCTATGATTCCCTCTAATTGAAAGTTACATATTTGTGTATCATAATGACCCTAATAAAGAGCACAAATATTTTGAATCCTCTTCCTAGATAGATTCATATTCTTAAATGAGCAGCGGACAGCAAATTTGTTGGCAACTGAGAGCCTTAGTCCAATAAAGGCAGAATAGTGCACAGCCATTTCTTACAGAAATGCAAGAATAACGAAGTAAAAAAGAAAATCCTGGAAGCAGAGAATAAATTCCATCACAAATCCAGAAAAATGGTGATGGGCAAAATCCACAGCTGCCCTGAAAAATCAACTATTTTATTAAAAGATTTAGAAAACAGCAATCTGCAACCTTAACTTTTGCCTGCTAGCGTTTCCTCTGTATTTAGCGATACTCAGGGCCACTGATGAGAACATTCTCTGCCTTTTATGACTGCTAGGTACAAAAGTAAATGCTTTTAGAAAAGACATTTGGTTGCAGTTTCTTGTTTGAAAGTAGGAAAAGTTAAACAGCTACAGAACTAATCTAAGTTGATCTTTAAAACATATGAGATTTATGTTCCCTTTTCAACTCAGAATAAAAATAAATTTGGAAAGTTGTTCTCTGATTATAAAGAGATGAAAACTACACAGTTTCTAAGGGCAGCATACATGGAGAATAAAAAGAAAAATACAGGTGGTCAAGACAACTATTGTTGAGAATTAATACCTTTGGGCAAATCAAAAAACTTATGAAATTATGTTAAAAGCTTCTACTAATATCTGAGAGAGAACTGGGCAAGGATTCCTCCCACTCTTCTGTAGCTAATCTTTCCAAGAGTAAGTGTACATGTACAAAAATACATCACTATGCCAGCATATATCACATCTACTACACCATTTAGATGCTGAAGTGTGATGTTTATACTTTTAAAGGGCTAACAGAACACATATGGAAAACTTCCAAGATGTTTTTAGGGTGGGGGAAAAAAAAGCCACCTGCATCTTCAGTGTGCGCTGCACATCTCCTGTCTTTAGAGATGTACCACAGCTTAGGCGTGTGGGCAACTCTTTAAAATATCTCATTGCAAACCACTTTTGGAATTATCAAACTTCAGCGTCTAAGACTAAGAACTCAGGTGGAAATCATCTTAGCCTAGGGATTAAGAACAGCTCAGGAAAAAAATATCAGGTCTAAAAAATACTCTGCTGCAGTCTTCAGCTAGGACAGAGGGAATTAGAGAGTCATGTGATCAGTGTTATTCAGGCATGCAATTACTTAACTCTTCCTCTCTCTTGGTCTAATCAAAGATAATTCCATGAAACAATAAAGGTTTCATAGGCAGCTTTATTCCACACAGAAACTCTAACGACAGGGAGGAGATGTAAAAGAGGAAGGGGATGTGTTGTACTTGGTTAAAAAGGAGATTAGTACTGAAACCAGAAGTTTGCAAAAGGAATTCTTTCATTCTTGGTGATAATACTGATAATACTGCCTTAAAGAACCTCTCTCAGGTTAGCCAGTCCACCGTGCACTTAGGATCATGAGGAACCATTAAAAGTTTTACTGAAAGAATAGCCAAGAGGATTTTTTCCATCTCTGTTGATAATTTAGAAATTGCTACTCTTAATTTTTAAGATTTTTTTTAACATTAGCATTTGAACAGTACCTGGTTTTCCAACATTAACTCATACATTTTTAATTTTAAAAAAATGTTGAATTAAATATTAAATTAAATTAAAAAATATTTTTAAAGTCACCCTCCACTCTAACCAGGCCCCGGCTCCTCTGGAGAGGTTTTGTTTCAAATAAACCTCACTAAGTTCCTTAGACTGAAGCTGACAATGCTATATATTTCAATCATCTATAGAATGAAAAAGATTGACGCAGTCAGAAAACCTCATCACTTGCAGAACCAAGCCCTGATGTGTTCAAACAGCCACCTGAGCGCTCCTAATACAAACACCTGAATAGTAGTGAAGAATTTGGGTGTTCCAGTATTCTGGCTCAAGGAGGTGGTATGTTGTTCTCACATCGTGGCCACAGTCTGCAGGCAAACAGCTCAGCTGTACTCTGATGACTAATGCCACACAGAACAGAAAACTCAGAAGACTAACACTCACGGAACATGTATTTCTTTCAGTTTGGAATTTCACTAGAAATGTGAATCAGCTCACTGACAAAAAAGGTTTTGCAACTGTAGGCTTCCACGTGTGCTAAGATAGAAACTATTTTTAAATAAAGCTGAAACAAAGGTCATGATTTATCTTGTTTAAAAAAAAGAGAGAAAAAAGAAGTAGGATATAGTTAAGGCTTCTATAGTATTCCTGTAAGAGAGACCACTGAGATTTTCCTTATTGCCTTCTCTTAGTCCAAAGCAGAATTGAGGCAAAGAATTTTATGCCCTGTAGAGACGTTTGAACACAAGAGCAAGACTATCAGCTGGAGAAAAACATCATCTATGTTTGGTGCTTTTGACCCAAGACAATTCTTATTTTTTTCTGTAGAAGTACCACACGCATTTAGCCATTTCAAATTTAACCTTAATGAAGTAATTTACATTTTCTGGTGTACTTTATTTTTTCCTTAAATTGTGAGAGAAATCTGTAAAACCAATGAACTTCTAGATCATATTTATCAATTGGACATAAAAATTTGTAATATTTACTTCATCATACTGCCTCTACCAAGGAAGGGGGAAAGCATGATAACAAGAAATCACATTAGAAGTACAGAAAGATAATTTATAATCCGCTTATTTTACAGTGTGGCTTGACCCACAACACAAATCTCTGTTAAAGAATTGTATCTATGTTCCTTATATTCCACTGTCCATACTTAAACTGAGGATAAATCTTCAGTCAGTTCATTTTTTATCAATGAGCCCAGTGTGTCCTGGTTTCGGCTGGGATAGAGCTAATCTTCTTCTTAGTAGCTAGAATAGCGTTGTAATTTGGACTTAGTATGAGATTTGGTATAACAAGAATGCTGATAGTACACTGATGTTTTGAGTTGTTGCTATGAAAAGGGACTTTTCAACTTCCTATGCTGTACTAGCGTGCAGGTGCATTAGAACCTGGGAGGGAGTACAGCCAGGAGAGCCGACCCCAACTGACCAAAGCGATATTCNTTCTTAGTAGCTAGAATAGCGTTGTAATTTGGACTTAGTATGAGATTTGGTATAACAAGAATGCTGATAGTACACTGATGTTTTGAGTTGTTGCTATGAAAAGGGACTTTTCAACTTCCTATGCTGTGCTAGCGTGCAGGTGCATTAGAACCTGGGAGGGAGTACAGCCAGGAGAGCCGACCCCAACTGACCAAAGCGATATTCCATACCATATAACATCATGTTCAGTATATAACACTGAAGCAGGAAAAACGTAAGGGGGGGACTACATTTGGAGTGATGGCATCTGTCTTCCCAAGTAACCGTTACACATGATGGAGCCCTGCTTTCCTGGTGATGGCTGAACACCTGCCTGTTGGTGGGGAGTGGTGAATGAAGCACCGCTTTTGCTTTACCTATTAAACTGTCTTTCTCTCACTTTTACTGTTCCAATTCTCTCCCCCATCCCACTGGGGGGAGTGCGTGCGCGGCTGTGTGGTGCTTAGTTGCTGGCTGGGGTTAAACCAGGACATCTTGAAAGAGGCTCTTTACTATAATCAGGACAACTGAAATCAGAGTAAAATCTTGACATGCTGATTTCAGGAACTTTGAGTAGGTTTGGCCAGTTAGAAGATGATCATTCTCAGAGCAAAGATGTATTACGCTTTATATTTAAGTATACATTAAATTCTAAATTTAAATTAAAAAACATACTACAGTTATTGTCTTACATTAAGAAGCATTAATTCATCCTCTGTTGCTGTGTGATTTTCTACATGAGCTATATCCAAGCACTCCTGACATTTTAAGTTATATTTCTAAACACAGAAAGACTGTAAATGCAACAGCTAACAGAACTGAGTAGAAATCTCAAAATTCTGATAGGCCTTACAACTAATAAAATATGCTTGCAAAGAGCACATCAGCATTTTAAAATTGTATTAAGGACTGTACCTAGATCAAAATCCTGACAGGGTAACTCACTATGCCATAGTGAGAAAAGGTAATGACGTCAGTCAAGAGACTAAGCTAAACTCATGTTTCAAGAAGGAAAAAAACAGTCCCAGAACTAAAAGAGAAGCAATTGGCACTTGCCATGAAAAAGTTATTAGGGAGGAGAAATCTACCAGAAAAGAAAATACAGTGGGCTAGAAATCAGCACCTAAATTACTCGAAGTACCATGATCGACTGAAGTCTGCAGTTACATTACATATGACATTAGGAAGCTATTTTTTTTTTTAAATAAGAGAGGTGGGTATTTCTAGAAGACCAAGAAAATTACGTGTAAAACATATAGATTTGATCTCATTAATTCCTCCTTTCCAACATCATGCTGAAATACGTGCATTGCCTTATTAAGTTAAGGAAAACAGGTATGAGGAGTCATACAAAAAACACAGTCATTTAGCTTTTTACAATATCTAAGGCATAGACCATGACGGAATTACTGTAATTTTCAGATTGTGCAGCTTTTTCTCTCTCAAGTAGTTAAAATTCAATTACAAGTTTTTCTGAAATATATGCTTTCTCTTACTGTAAAGCTATTCTTGAAGAAAATTTTAGTATAGCTTACTCAAAGAAAGAGTTTATTTCTCAGGGTCTAGTATTAGAAGAACTCCTGTGGACAGACATTTAGGAAAAGATTACTTTTCCTGCACATTAAGTTATGTTCTTTGAGAATCCCAGTCTACGGTCTCAGTGCCAAAAGCCAACCATAGTATCTTGATTTCAATGGCTTTAAATTCAAAAACTAGAAATCGTCGAAACTGATTCAGAATACTTATTTATTGAATGTATCATTAAGCATGACATTAAGTTATTAAGACATTAAATCAAGAAGAATGCCACAACCCCAAGCAGCAGGCTTCATTGCTCTTAGGAATACATCAATTTAGAGTTTTCTAATCTAAATTTGAAGTTGATTGTAATGGCACTGACAAAAATTCAATTGGGCATTTTCCTAATATTGTCCAAAAGCCTTTCCCTACAGTTCATGCATCAGCTGCTCAAATTTTCTCACTAACAAAGAAAAATTGCAAATGTTCGTACGAATGTAAGACTTCCAAAGAAAGAAACTAATTAGTATGTTAGTCTGTTGAGATAAATGAATCATGAAACAATGAAGTTCTGAACCATGGAAGAATTATTTTACAAAGCACATACAGACTTACAGTTTCACATGTAAGACATCTGGTTTCATTAGTTAATGTTCCCTGAAAGATTTCATGAACCCAGGTTGGGTCTGGCGTGCTGTTGTTTTCATTGTCGATGTTGCCATTAGGTAGGCGACCGTTTTGTTTCTCTTGTTTTCTTTCCTCTTGCAAGATATCCGCAATTGTATTTAATAAATAGTTTAAGAACTCATGTGCATCCTGCTGCATGTAGTTATCAAAAAGCTCTACAAGGGAAAACAACAGAAGATTTTTTTTTAAATTAATCGGTTAGTGCTATACTACAAAAAAGGTTTTTTTAAAAGAAGTCAAATTTAAAAACCAGTCCTTATTTCATGTCTTGGATCATTCACGACAATACAACACCAACCCAAAATGCATACTTCATAAACTAAACCAAAAATATAGGGGACGGGAAGATGGGAGGGCAAGCCAGCTTACATTCACAGAAATCTCTGAGCTGATCAGAGTTAACTGAAAAGTGAACCATTCTGCAAGAAAACCTGGGCATGATTCAACTACCTACACATAGGTGCACAAATAGTGCCACCTGAAATGTTACAGTTCATCCCATCCAGCCTCCAGATGCCAGTCTGTAATGATATGGATCTCCTACGGGAGCTACACCATCTCTGCCACACTTACGCCAATGTCTTGGATAACACAGGGCATCTCAAATGGCACTAGATGTTGGTATTTTCCAGAAATGAACTGAGAACTTGTGACAAGAAGTGTTTCATCATCTGTATCACAGGAAGAACACGAACAATAAATGCTCAAAACTAATTTATTTTTACTTTCAGGGTTTTAAGTCCACTACTGCTCTGTCACAAGCACAGTGTTGTCAATGCTAGCAATTAAAATAACATTAAGACTAAAAACTTAAAAGATACTGATATTTTTAAAAACTATTTTCTTTCTCAAAGCTCTTTAAGTAGGGTAGTATTTGTGGAAGCCATGTCAAATTAGCCACAGCAAGAGTAAACAGGTTTCAAATTAGGACTTCAAGTAATAAATAATTTGCCATTCAAGATCTGAAATATTGCTTCTGGAGATTGGTATATGCGGCACGTTTCCTACTGGTGGACTTGTTGGGTAGGTAGTAATGGGTTCACTATGCTTTCTGCTTCACGTCCTCAGTTTGTCAACATTTCTAAGCATAATAGTTTTAGGATTAATTAAGTGGAAGGGGAATAGTTTATCTGGTATGTACTTGCGACATACAGCAATGACACAGATTAAAGCATAAAGTTGAACTCTCTCTCTTACAAATCTACTCTCTTGTTTATGTTCAAATTGGTACTACCCTGAAAACACTGTCTATTGTAGTCCCCTGGGATACCAACATGAGAAATCCTCTGCTGCTACAAATCCTCACAATAGGAATGGACCTAAGAAAACCATAAAGGCATTGAACCAGATTTAGTAATAGTTACTACTTCTCTCTCTGACCAGGAATCATTACAAGGAAATTTACCTGCCAATTTAAAAAGCATTCTATATCACTGGCTAATATCATACAAGTCTTTTAATGTGCAATTACTTCAGTTAATTATAACTTGCAATTTGCTTGTAGTACAAGAACATACTAAGAGACTGGCCTTCAGTAGAGGGATAGTTCCCAGGACTGGAAAGATGAATGAAAAAGATACTCAGTGAAGCTTAAGCTTTGAAGTGCATACAGCGACCACATGGAAGCTTCACCATCATTCAATTGATGGCATCCAGGAGTAAATTTCAAATAGAAAAACATAATTTCTGAGTTATTAGCAAAGTAGGGAGAACTTGGTGCTAATCTAGATAATTTGGAGAGGTTACGTAGTCCAATAATAGGTCAGCCAAGAGCATGAACCAAGTAGTTTATTTAATTAACTACTACACTATTTTTGAGAAGCAAGAGTAAGCTCAAATCTGAACTCGGACGACTGTAAGATCTTTACCTAATCAAGTAAGTCAAGGCAGAACAAGAGCTACAAGTCTCTTGAGGTGAGACACTTCAGAGATTCTTCAAAGCGTTATGGCCTCTCAGGGCTATCCACCCAGTCAGTAAATCCGCATTAAGTACAACAGAATGAAAGCTACACAATGCTCATTTTATGATTAGAAGAAATTTAAGCAAGCATAACAAGATACCTTCAGCTGACTTCAAGCCAGCAGCTGCGTCCCAGCCAGTTAAGCTTTAAGGTCATTAATGTATGTATGCTGTATTCAGATTTTGAAAATAACGATGGAATAGCAGCATTGCAGTCTGGAATACATTATGTTCTCAGTTACAATCCTGACATAGCTGGATACTGACTGGAACAGAATCTAGATCAGTGCTGCATACCTACCTGATTCTTTAACATAAGCACTTAATAGCATCTATGATGTCCATGTAACCACTGCCTGACAATTTAGCCATTTATTTGCAGAAAAGGTGAGAGTATCGTCATTAAAAGAGACCCCAAAAGCAAACAAGGGCTGAACTTTCACATCTGATTTCTCTAATGAAGATTGTCCAATTCCCTTCTCCTGCTTAAAATTTTAGTGTCATGACATAATTAAGCATCAAAAAGAACACTTTCTAAAAAGAACTTAATGGCTCCTCTGGTTTACTTTCTGCTTTCCATTTGAACCATTCTCCGTATTTGTCACAGTTAGTCAACATTCACTGACATAATGAACTATTTCTGCAAATGCATCAACACACAAGCGTACTACTCAAGTATACTTACTGAAGAACTGAATGGTAGTTTTCTATTCTGCACAGGCAAGAGATTGTACATTACCCGAGAGCCTTTTTTTTTTTTTAACAATATTATTACAACTCATGGTGTGCATTTGCTGGAAGGGTCGCATCAAACCAGGAATGTCATTGTCATAATGAAATAAATTATAAAATGAGAACTAAATTATGAGAGTGACATTTGTTTTTACTACAGAGATGGTCATCATAACATTTAAACACTTCTTCAATCTGCATCTATAGTCTTGGAGAGATTATAAGAGTATGAACACGTCTATTGCAGAGATGTTAAATATGGTACCTCATACAATTTATTTAAATTTAGTGGTTATTTTCTAGAAAATTTGTATGTTATATTTTTACAAAAGTGTATCCAAATTGAGCAGCAGAGTATGAGGTTTGATTTATATTTTAACATCAAATTATTTTCTAAAACATTTTTCCCAATTAGCCCTGCAGACAAGAAACAAGAAATGTTAAAAATCTCTGGAAATCTCTTGAAATTTAGGCTATCAATTACACTAAAAAAAAATTCGACAAAACTACTTAGTGACTTTAAAATTAATTAATCCTTTGAAAAGCAGGTCAAGCTAAGTATTGCATAAATTCTAAACGAATTTAAAAATCTGTGCGTTTTTAAGCTAGATTCTTGCAGGGAAGTCTTAACGTCCTTTCCACACACTCAGTTTGGGAGACCGATTCCTGCATAAGGAGAGTAATGTTTTTTTAAACACAGAACAAAAGCTTTATAGTGAATTTTGGTTAGAAAAATACAATTCATGGAGAGGCAAAATTAGCAAGCCATTTCCTAAGCAGCCACTGACAGTACACTCAGTTCTACATGAAGAGAGACAGACAAGGATTCTCTCTCAAAAGTGCTGCAGGGTTACACCCTTATTCTAGTGTGACCTGTTCTTTATACCACACGACGAAGAACACTTCCCATACGTAACAAATATGTAGTATTCCACTATGTCAATTTCAGAATTAAATCATAATTGCTATGATTATTACACAAGAAAAAAGACTTACCATTTTCTTTTCGTAATCTTGTTATAAATTTCTTGGGAGGTATTACTCCAACTTTTTTCTTCTGGGTGGCTATACTGTGGAAGAGATCAGCTAAGCACGTAAGGAGATTCTCTTTTTTTCTTGGTTGACTCTTGTATGCTAAGACTTTGTCTCGAAATGGTCGACAAAAATAAAGTGCCTGAAGAACTGAATTGCAGTAGCATGTATTCCCAAACTGTAAAACAAGAGATATATTTATTAGTTTGCATTGTATTACTGTAGAGAGGCAGAATTAAATCCAAAGTATAAGAGGATGCATAAGCAGGGGCAAATTGTCCACAAGTCATTTCTTCTTGGCTTTAAGATAGCAAAGCATATTTCTGTCTCACAAAGGATTAACAAGTACACTTTAAGTAAATGCAAGAAAAACCTAGGTAAATTTGAACAATACTATATAATTTTGTCCCACTTGTAAATTTGTTAGTAATATTTTGCATTTACTTGGGTCAAAATATTCAACAAATGCCACCAAAGAGCTCCCAAAATCTGCCCATGTAAAAATATCTATCCATCTACCACAAGTCAGCCACCACAGCAAAGAACACGCACAGCATGACCTTGTACTGTGAAGAAATTTAACTATAAATTGAGAGCTTCTCAGACACCTCAGAAATTAGATTCCCCAAATCTTATTCGTTGTGATCAAAGTCAGAAATAACTGCTTTAACCTGTTCCTACATTTTCAGTTCTCATTTTAGAATGACAAGATTAGCATTCAGGAGTTTTCTTAAAACAATGCGATATGCCTTGTTTAGGATTCAAAGCTATCGCACTGGCAGCAGTTTCAAACTGAAACTGAAAGGAAAAGGATGCACAATTTGGACACGTGCATTTTGAAGGAGGCAAGCCACTGAACTGACATGGGGCAAGCAGAGTCAGCAAGAGAAGCATCCGTAACCCGCTCTGTACCAGGACACTCCAGATGTCCCTCTTCCCCAGACTCCTTCCAGCTCCTAGGCACTTGAGTCTTGTGATCACTGGCAATGTCTCCAGCTCACCTCAACACCGCAAACCTCCCCATCACCTCTCGCAAACGCTTCATGAGCTGTAAGTGGATAAAGCCACTCACATTTTATGCTGATGCTGCCCTCCTCCAGCGAAACCTATTACCTAACACTGAAAGTGTGAGAAAAATCTTTATAATGCCCTCAGCAAGTAATCCAACCTTTCAGCCGCAGTCACTCAACCTGCAAATTGAAGCCCATGCCTGCTACACACATTCTGTAAAATGTGAAAATAGTGTTCATATTTATGTTTTCTATAAAGATAGTAGCATATATGAATAGCAAATTCTAAGACTATACTGTGATTGAGAGACTGTTATATAGCAGAGTGCATTTAGAGATATTGTAAGAGCAGGTTCTTTCAACAGAGAAAAACAACTAAAAGCTTTTGCATCTTAGGAATAACAGGGAAGTAACCGGGTTTTGCTCTCTCCCAACTAAAACAATGACAAACAAGAACACCAGGCAATTCAATCAGGAAACTGGAAAGCAATTTTTTTCCTTTATTTTAAATCAATGAAATATGAAGAACTACTTTCTAAATGCCCAAGACACACTCAAAGAGTGAGCAAGAAATGTATTGTAGAGTAAGTCTTAAGATCTCCATGTTAAAAAGTGAGGAAATTAACACCTATTGTTTTTATTTCTTTAAGCTAGTGAAAATGTTTATATTAGCTTCCTAATGGCCCAAATCTGCACTCAAGTAGGTCAATGAACTTAAGAGGAAGACCAGGGCTTTTTTCCTTAAAGGAAGCAGACAAAATCACACAGTTGTTTATGTCAAAACGTTTAATATTGTAAGCTAACTGTTTATAGCTTATAATTACAAGCAGCCATCAAAGGTGAACTACATTAAAATGTTAAGAAACTTCTTAAATCAAATGGGAAAAGTGATAAAATTTCTACAGCAAGTGTCAAAAGATGAAAAGGCAGCAAATTAGAAATTTCATAACATTCCAATTCTAAATAGGAACAGTCTGATGATAAATTAATTAGAATGGCAAACATGCAGTGAGAAATGAGCAAAATATGAAGCAGCAGAGAACTCTGAACACTGAACAAAATGCAGGAGATTAATTTAATACGAATGTACGTTAACCTACATGTCTGTGGATAGGAAATAAAAGCAAGCAGATTAAGTTCATAAAAGGTTTTCTTCAACCAAATTCAGAAAGACAGTAGGCAATAGAAGATCGTTTGAAAACAAACTCCTGAAGAAAATTTAATTAGTTCATTTGTTTTGTAACTAAAGCATCAACCTTTATTCCTTCAAAACCTAAAATCTTTTTAAAATAAAAGCCTCCAATCATTAAAAAATTATAACCACACATGTACTAAACAACAGGGGGGAAAAGGTGGGGAGGTTTCTAGACTAAGCAAATACGGAATTCGTTAATGAATAAAAGCTGGTCTTACCACCATTATTACTTTACTTCTCATCTTTATCTCCTATACAAAAGCACACCTCTGATTTAGAAAACACCCAAAACCTTGCTCCAGGCTCCCCATCCTCCCACCACCTAGTGGACACCTATCCTCTGCTTTCTAATTCTGCTTCTTCAATGCTCAGTTCTCCTGCCAACCTGCTTTACAGTCAGCACCACCTCAGAAGCACAACACTTGTAAGAAGATGTGCAAGCACTGCACTGTAAAATAATGTTTGCAAACCATAATCTGTATGTTTTGTAATGACAGTGTAAATACTCCAACACCACTCTGAAATATGAAAATGCACAGCACCAGTAGCCCATAGAACTATTCAAAGCAACAAGGATATTTAGCTAGCTTTAGAAATTAGCTAGCTTTATTAGAATACAATTGCAGGAAAATGAAACACTTGTGAAGTCTGCCTCAGAATAACAGCAGAAAATTCTAATAATAACAGTCATTGTAATTTTATATCTTAAACTGTCAGCCTGTACAGGCTACTGAAACTCCTCTCATTCAGGGTAAGGTAATAGAGACTATATAGAATTATTTCAGCCTGTGTTTTCAACTGGTTTATTGCTTGCCTCCTTGTTTCTGTGAGTATCATCTTAAGATGTGCATATCTAAGAACAGTAAAATTCTCTCTTTTTTTTCAGTTCATATTGTTCTTATGTTTTCAATTCTGAGAAACCAAATTATTTTCTTTCACAAAAATACTGCACTCTGTATGTTTCCCACACACATCTCTCTTTTTTTTTTAATTCCAAAATCAAAGTTACAACACTCAAACCTGCGTGAAAATTTAAGAAATGAGACAATCAGGAAAGTTACACCAAAACCACCATACACTCACCAAGGCTTATAGCCTTATAGTTTACTCTTCTGATGCAACATACAACTGTGGAGAAACTTTGTCGCTGAACCCCCCAGATCTACAAAACGAAACGAGATCTACAAGAACTTAGATCTGCTTAGAACACTGTCTTTGTGCAGCACTATGGTTCCTCCCAGCTCTGATGCACTGGCAGCTCTGACAACTTTTATTTGTTGCAATGGACCACAGCAGTCAACAGGATTTCTCCAAAACACACAGATCCATTGCAAGAGACTGAATAACCAAACTTTCTGCTCTAGAAGTCTGGTAAACTGCTGAAGAGTTACCAGAGTAGCTCTTATGAGATTAAAAATGTTCAGTATTTCATACTCACAGGACAAAGTAATTGATTCAATTTGTGAAGCACATAGATTTGAATAGTTTGCATTACTGCAACTGTAGAGGAAAAAGGATAGGCAGACTTGATGTTCCATGTGCATGGGGCACCATACTACTAACATATTCGTCTTACCACATATCTTAAATATTTCCTGCTGATTTAGCGAACGGTATTGTCCCTTCAAGCTTAAGTTGAATATTCCATTTAGAGCTTTCATTGACAGAATCAAACATCTCACCAACCATCTGGTCCTCCATATGCTTCCCGTAATTGATCTTTCTTAACTCTTCTTTTACCACTCAAATTGTTCTTTCAGCACATCTGCTGAATACTCCCTAGATTCCATCACAGAGATGGAGAGGAAATAAGATACAAGTGCTACATTTACCATTGACAGATCTCTCTTTCAGAATTGTCATCTTTATCTAAAATCCTGTCCTGCATTCCAGACATCTCAAATGGCTCAAATCACACAATTCGAAGGCAGCTATTGATTTCCACATTATCTCAATTTTTTCCATTACTCTGGACAAAGTTAGGACAAACAAAATCAATATCAAATTAGAAAAATGTAGCAGTAAATGGTAATGAACCTCTAAGAGCTTCACTTCTTGTAATTGCTATAAAACAATTAGAGAAATCAATGAAGGCAAAATTGTGATTTCTATCACTTCTCAATCTAATATTCCTCTTAATTAATTATCTAATTATCTAATATTTATTTTAATTATTGTTAGCTGTGTCATTCTTTCTGAATGGCCACTGGCCACAGTTTGCTAATGAAGAGGTCACCTTTCCTTTTCCTGATAGATTTAAATTCTGCAAGCTTATTACACATTTATGGCATAGACATACTGTGTTAGTAAACACAATCTGTATAACAGATTTGAAAACCATCCAAGCAACAATATGACTGAATTTCCTTAGCCATCCACTGTACCCGAAAAGCACACCACCAGTGTGCCTTAGATGTAATGGAATCCCGCTTTACTATTTGTTACAATTCAAAGAATTTTGGTCTATAAAACTTTATTTTTTGATGCTAAAATAAGCAACACTCCCGCACTACATAGAAAGTTAAGAGCACTCTCAGATATCTTAGCTGCCTGCCTTTTATGTGTATGGTTGAGGGCAATGACTTAAAGACAGACCTCCCCTCAAATTTCCTACTCCCTCTGGACTATAGAAGGCCAGAATTTGTTGATATTCATTATCTGTTAGGAAGACTGTCCTTTACTGAAACTTTTCTCAAGGGTATAAAATACATAAAACTTCAAGATTAGGCATACAATACAATTTTACTGTTAAGCCTTAAATCCTCTCTGGACTTGGACACAAAATTGGGAAAACAGGTTATTTGTCAACAGAATAACAGATTTGAGAAAAGATAAGAACAGCTCTGATGGAAAGCCTAAGCTCTGCTACAGAACCAACAAGTATTAACAGTTCAACTCTGTATTTCCTCTTTTCAGAGAAAGAACACGTCACTTTTAAGGTATTTCAACTCTATAAGAAACGAAAAAATTACTAATTTAAGTCATGGCATTTGAGCTGTATATAAGTCTGCTTATCAGTAAGAGTGTTTACTGACTGCACAGCGTATACTTGGATTGCAGACTCCTGAACCATGTCAGTGCTAAGAACCTAGAGGCACAGACATATGTTATACTAGCAGGACAGCATTAGAAATAATTAGTTTCATTAAGAAATGCAAGACAATAGCTCTTATTACATCAATTGCTTTAAACATGTACTTTCTGAAGCCCCAGTAAAGAAAATAATTTAATATTTCATTTCAGAATAATGCTATTTCTGACAAGATATACTTTTCAGGGGTAATACCAGAATTTAAAATTTAAATTATTTCTTAAAACTAATGATTGAATCGAACAATTCAGTATATTTTTTCCCCTATTGCTTTCCACTTTGGACTCAGTATTCTTTCAAATCTTCACGCAAATACCAGATGTGAATGCTTCATACCATCAACAGTCTGTTTCACAGATTTTTTTCCTTTTACTGTATTTATTCACTTAGATTGGCATATTATGAACGACAAGCTACATATTTTAAACAGCGCTTTTTTATATATACATTTTAATAGCAAGACAGCGATTTTAAAAATACTCTACAATTAGTAAAATGAAATAAAGCATTAACTACACAGTCCAATTATTTCAGTAGCGTATTTCAATAAGCATGTATATTCAATGACTCTATCTTTCAGTGTTTTAATTATTCACTCAGTAGCAATCTTGTAATTTAACAAATCCACTCATGGCATTTCAAAGCAATGAAGTTATGGACTGAGACTTACATTAACCAAACCAAAATAGTGCTCATTGACTGGAAATTGTTCCGGACCAATCTCTTTCTCCAAAGCTGAGGCATTGGCGCCCTAGAAAAATCAAAAGCAGTAAAATGTTAGTGTTGCAACTACGTACACAGTTAATTTAAGGAAAAATAGTGACTTTTTTGGCAAGGATAAATGACCAAAACCAACCAACAAAAACCCCTAAAGCCCTGGTCACAACTACAGACCTTGCTAACACCAAACCAGTATCTTCAGATCTCAGACCATAAGACTTCAGGTTTACTGAACTTACTTACGCTGAAACTCTCTCTAGTCAGGAGGGAGGAAAACAAAAATAAATCAGACGCTAAATACTGAAAACGGATGGAATCCCTTTCTGTCTGTACCCTGGAGGGTGGAAGAAAGTGGAGTTTGTGACGCAGCTCAACAATCATATATGGCAAATTAACCAAACTTGTTTAGTTACTCTATTGCTTAATGCAAAGACAAGCTCATAGGCAGGATGATATTAGCCATGAATGCAGAAAAATCAGTCCTTTGAGTTCTCTGTTGATTTGCACTCCCAGGATGTTTAGATTGTCCACAAAACCGTTTCACACAGGTCTTAAAGCGGACAGCAAGTCTTCTGTGCCATAACTTAATACTTACATATTTATAATAAAGAACCTAACAGTCTTCCACAAGAAAATTATTTCAACATAATCCAAAATACCTTGGAGATAAAGCATTTCCAAATAGATTCTGTACAAAAACATCTCCAAGTAAGTTGTATCATTTTTGTGTATTTTCATGCAATTACATTGTTTTGATGTTCTACATTTATCATTTTCAGAGTGGAGCTTCTTTAATAACAATTGCATTGATATAGTATTGCAAAGCAGGTGACACAAGGTGAAATTGTGAGCTCCTCTTAACAACCAGTTTTCATACTGTGCAGCACATTTCAGAAAAAGTTAACAAATAACTTAAGATTGTTCATAGGAAGCAAAGAGACCAGTCTGTTCCACTTACACTGAAAATATAAAATGTTCAACTTCGAACATTTTGTTTTAACTTTGTAAAATTAAAAGACGACATAGGACAGCTAGCGTTGGTGTGCATTACAAATGCCGCAGCCTTCGCCCAACAAATCTATTGCATTCGATCCTCAGAAGTCAGAAAAGGTAACGTTGGTTACTCTGTGGTTCCAACCAACGACTGTTGACTGAACTGCTGCAATAAATCCTGGGTTTCAAAGGAAAAAGAAGGTTTTTATTCAGAGACAGAAAAACCTCTACCCTCGAAAATTCAGAGAACAAAAAAACTTAGCTTTCTGTGAGCTCTTATACTGATTGCTTTTAGAGGAAAGCAAATGTATCCAACTCTAACTCCCTTTTGTTGCATACAACAACACAGATATGTGTGTGTGTGTATATATGTATCTATATATATATATCCTCTATCAAACTAATACACGAGCATGAATATTCCCAGTCTAAAGCCAGCCCTAAGTGAAGCTAAAATAGCACATAATATACAGCAAAAAAACCCCCATCTTAAAAACAGAGCTGACTCCTTCCCAACAAGTTCTATGTTTACATCAAAGATGTAGCAAATAGCCCTGGACATTACAAGAATAAAATTACATCAAAATCACAAACTGCATTAAAAACAGCATGCAGGATTTCACAGATTAATTACAGAAGGGGGATAGAATTAAAATCAGGACTGCATCAAAATGTATAAAATTACAATGAAACTCTATTACACGGCATCTGCCATGACGCGATTGCAGTACTACAGAACTTAGGCGTGGTTACACAATCTAGCTTAGCAGTTCTGAAACTGGAAACCCATGGTCAAACGCCCGTTAGGAGGTAACAACTTTAACTATAATAGAGCAAAAGACAGTGTAACTCCACACATGAGACAGTACAGCTCTGCTCCTTTCACAATATGGCCCCAGCTGCTTTTTCATCAGTCATATCCCGAGCAATTATGATAAAGCCTCTCCTTTACTGAGGATTTGCTGTGGGGCTTACTACTTTAGTAGCTGTTTTCAAATGGCTATGGTGGTGGTAAGGAAAAGGGGTATAAACTGTCATTTACGATTAAAGCACTCCGCGACTTCTGAATATTTAGTTTTGCAGCCTTATTGAAATACACCCACGAGCTATGGCAAGGTGGATATTATTTACAAATAAACTAGAAAAAAAGAAAAGGAACTGTGGAGGCCTTTTTATCCTATTGTTAAAACCTCTACTTCTTTAAAAATAAATTCACGAGCAGGCTTTTAAGAAATTCTTTCTCTTTTCGAAGCTAGGGTGAAGTAGCTGCTTTATTCTATCTTTGGAAGGAAGAGTATTATGGCATAAACTTTGATGTTTCTGTTTTGTACAGGCCTGAGCACTGTGTTTAGTTTCCTAGCACAATAACGGTCTTGACTTGGCAATTAGAAAGACATGCTAACATACTCCGATATAGTTATGGTTTTCTGATCATTCAAGACTGTTTCATTCGAGGCTTAGACTTTCAAATGCTTTCAAAGCATGACAATACCTACATTTGAACGCAGTTGTTTATGAATATTTTACTACTACAAACCAGCAAATGCTTTACACCAATACAAAAACCCCCAAGATACTTAGACTTCCCTCTACAGCTCTCTTTTTGTCTATTATCAAGGACGTTATTCCTCCCCCCAAAAGTAATCCTTTATACTGTGCACAGTGTGTCGATTGGGGGATTGGACCAGATGATCTCTAGAGGTCCCTTCCAACCCCTACTATTCGATGATTACAGAGCGCGAAAGCATAGTATGCAGCAGGGGCTTGAAAGAGTATGCTAAAATGCACGTTCACACCTGACCCATAAAAGCTGTTTTAAAACCTAACTATCCCTTGCTACAAAAGGTTTCCCATTCAATTACAGCACACCTTATCACTCCCAGAGGACTCTGCCATTATGCAAATACAGATGCAGAGGGGAAGGCCCGCGACACCACCAACTATTATGGTACCGTACCATCTTTCGGACAAGAGGACAGAACAGGTTTAAGGCAGAAGCGGAGTCTCTCTCTTTTCATCAGCCAAGGTGGACTTACTGGGCTTGGGCTCTAGACTTGGGAGATTTCAGTCTTGTGATGTATGCTGCACAGTACAGATTTTCTTCCTCTGCCTCTTAACAGGGATGTTGGAAGATCCCAAAATGAATCTCTCTTTTTTGGGGGGCTCGCTGAACAACAATAGGTGCTCAGTCCCCACACAACAGCTTGGCTTTGACGTTGTGCAGAGGACAGAAAAGAACATCATCAGCTTTGGTCAGCAAACCCACCTCCCTTACATTACCGTCCTTCCAGCACACAGGCATACAGAACACGTATTTGTCATAGTTAAGGCAATACAGCTTTATAAACAGGAAAGTTCAGTAACTAAGGTGTGTATACAAGAACACAATATGAGATCAAGATTTGCTTAACTTTTATTTGTTATTGAAAATGATTCTGGAAACAACGTTAACATATCAATGATTATAAAAGAGTGTTGTCACACATAAAAGTCAGGTGTAAAGCTGAACTACTGTACGCTTCATCCTGTGTTTAACTTCAAACTGATACGAGATAAATCATGAGTAATCTTAGTTTAACCATGTTCAAATCAGTTGAACATTTATCGCTTATCTCCCCCATTAAATTAAAGAAAAAGGCTGTATTATTGGATTTATCAAAGATCTCCTTAGATGTTAATTTCTTAATGAAGGGATAAGAATCCTTGTTTACCATGGAAAGCTCTTAACTAAGTTTCTCAACTTTTATTTTCAGATGAGCTCAAAGTTTCTATAAATTTAACACATTTAACATTAACCAAATGAGTGTTTTATTTCAGGTTTAGTGGAATCAAAGCTCAGAAAACACAGTGAAGAGGATCTTTTAATTAAGTACAGTTGAATTTTCCTGATTTTCAAGTTTTACAAACATATATTCTCCCCAAGTTCTAAAATAAACTAAAAAAACACCGACGTTGTACATTTCAATGGAAAAGCAGAAAAAAAAGATATAAAGTGCAGACACAGGATGGAGTTTTTTGTTTGTTTAGTTTTTCACTTGCTAAAGCAATAATATTGTTAAATGCAATTTCTGCTTTTATTACTGCCTTTCTCACTGCCTCAGATGTCACACTACTGTGGTGCTACATGTCGAACTAGTACTCCTGACTAACAGCTAACATATGGATAAGCTAATTGGAGCCAATCTGTAAAGCAAATCAGCAGGTGCTTATGATCTGACATACACACTTTGGGTTTCAGAGGGTTTTTGCCAGATTAGTTCCAGGCTGGCTCTGCGACTGAACACCCAGCTGCAGCTGAACTGTGTTTCTTGATTTAGTTTCCTCCAAAAGGAATCTAATTTGTGCACTGTAAGACTACTTCAAGATGCAACCCAAACTATGGTAATTTGGGATGCCTGCGAGAATCACTTCAGAATTGCACACGCCTTACCTGAACTAAAATACTACTGAAAATGCACCCAGCACCTGTCCAAAGGGCGCGT
>VZSC01008286.1:154053-171405 GCA_013398225.1 Steatornis caripensis
GGGCCTGGGCCTCACCCTCCAGCTCCCCAGCGTGGTGGGGCGTCCGTGCGGGCTGTCGTCTGCCCTCCGGCTGTGGGTTTCGTTTTCTTCCTCCTCCGGCCCCAGGGTCGAGATGTAACGGGCGGTGGCCGGGCGAGCGCTGGCACCGGAAGGCTGCGGCGGCGGGAGTTGGTGGACGTTGCCTCAGTGCGAGTGCTGGGCCGCTTCCCGGGGGAGAGTCGCTTTGTGCCCTGGGGAGGCGAGGAGAGTGGATGAGCACAACTGGGAGCCGAGCCATGCAAGCGAATTAAAAAACGGAGCTAAGAAAACGGTTGCATCCTCTCAACTTAATCGCTTAGACAGCCGAACTGACTTCAGAGTGGCTTGAATGGCAGCTGTGCTGTCAAAGCCGTTCCCCTGGGGTCCCTCACAGGAAGAGGGGGTGCGGAGAGGCTCAGGCCCATTAGTTCCTCCTTTCTTTCCTTTTCTTGCCTTGTCCCTAGATGACCAGCTTTTTGGTGTCTGTGAGTCAGGGGCGTGCGTGCCCCAGCCTCAGAGATCGGAGAAAATAAAGCTGGCCTGCATAGCAGTCGCTCATACCGACGACTTGAGGTGTCCGCTGGGGAATGAGATGAACCACCTAGATGTGCCTGTTCATCTGCAGGCTGTAACAGAAACCTGGATGCTTGCGTTAAGCATAAAGCTAGCTAAGACACAGAATCGTTCAGGTTGGAAGAGACCTTTAAGATCATCGAGTCCAACCGTTAGCCTAGCTCTGCCAAGGCCACCGCTAAACCCTGTTCCCTGAGCACCACATCCACACATCTTCTAAAGACCTTCAGGGACAGTGACCACACCACTTCCCTGGGCAGCCTGTTCCAGTGCCTGACGAGTCCCACTCTGTCTTTTTTTCATTCGAGGAAAACATCTAGCAGATCCAGATGTGTTGTTAAGAATAATGTCTCTGCACATAAGGCCTTGATCATAAATGCATTCTTTCACTGTAAAAAAGGTATTTTAATATCTATAACATTAATTCATAATAATTTCTATGATCTTCAGAAGTAAGCATTATTTAGCAACTAAATAAACGGAAATAGTAAATTTTCCTTCAGCTGAAACATAAAGAAGATGGCTTCAGAAAGTCTAATAACTGAACTCTATTGCAACCTGAAATATCCTCAAGCAATTCTTTTATATAATATCTGTGGTCTAGAAGTGTATATTTCAAAAGTATAGTATTTGAGAAAATGAATGCCTCTTGGATGACTGCATTCAGAAACTGTTGCCACAGAAACCATGGGGGAGGACAGGATCAGGAGAATGAGAAAGAATAGAAACAAAAGAAGTGGATTGGCCATTTACACACAAAAAAGCAAGATGGGGTATTTGGATGGCTGGAAGAGTCAAACCTTCAGGTACCCAGCAGTTCATCTACTGAAAAACAACATTGCAAGATACATCTGCAATACACCTCCTGTCAGCGTTAAGCAGACGTGCTACAGGAGATAGTCCTGTGTAATCCAGAGTGGACGAAGTCTTCAAAAAATGACATGAGGGAAATACGACGGCATGCTGTCTCCCTGAAGCACAAACACAAAAAGCAACTGTGCTATTGCAGAAGCTTCTGAGATTATCTGGGTGATAATTGAGTTTGGAGACAATTATGTGGGGTCAAGTGGAACCGTACAGGCCATACAAAACTGCAGGAATCTTGAAATGCACTCAAATGGAAGGTCAGAGATTGCCTTGAAGTTTCTTCCTCCCCATAAATTAGAGAAAGAAGGCAAAATATACTTGGCATATTCTTTCTGTCTGTAGTTCCAAGGGGAAATGTAAATATTGTGGAGTACTGGGCCACTTTTCGAAAAGAGTGAGGGATGTATGGCTATGCTGGCCTGCACCTGACAGGTGTGGGCTAATCGTGGCTGGAGACTAAGCAGAGCAGCTGGGAAGATGCTAAATTAGTAACATACCGAGAGACTGATTTTTTTTTTTTAAATGCCAAGTAACTGAGGTGCTGTGTTATGAGCAAACTGAACTCATTCCACACAGAACGAGGGGAAATGCAGAAACACTTTCTATACCATCAACCAGTAAAATGAGGTAAAATGTGAGGAAACGAGTAAGAGAATTGGAAATTATCTCTTAATTGTCATCATTAATTATTATTCACAAATTATTTGCAAATTAAGTATTCCAGGTATTTGATCAGCTAAGCACAAACAGGGTGGGTGGACCAGGATGGTGCGTGTGTTTGTGTACGCTTGAGGAGGCAGAGCTTTGAAAGCAGTTACAGAGTGACTGTGCTGCATATAGATCAGTATGGTAACTAACCCTGTCAGACAAGGCATCAGTCATATCTTGCGTCACTGGGGAGAGATAAGATCCACCTGACAAAACGCAACAAGAGCATCTTTGCCAACTGGCCTGCAAACATGCTGAGGAGAACTTCAATTAGGAAAAAGGAAGTTTCTTGATCACAGACCCTGGGTTTTGGGGGAATTTCAGCCTGCTCGACATCTGCTGCAAGCACCACACATCAGAATGCAAGCAGTCAAGGAGATTTCTGAAAGACATTGAGGATAACTTCTTGATACTGGCTGGGCCAACCAGGGGTGATTCACAGCTGGATCTGCTCTTCCCTAAGAAGGAAGAGCTGGGGGATGTGGTAATCAGCGGCTTGGTTATCAAAGCATGGGCTGTAGCAACCAAGGAGTGAAGTTCATGATCCTGTGGGGGCTGAGGATGAGAGCGGTAGACTACAGACCCTGGCTGTAGGGGAACAGACCAGTTTATTCAGGAAACTGGTAGGTGTGATCCACCGAAGAGCAGCTCCGAATGGTGAAGTTGCTCAGGAAAGCTGGCAGGAGGGCAGAAGGATCCTAATACTGAGAAAAACACATAAATGTATTAGTATTTTGAGCAATGAGAAAGCAAAACTACTGTTCTGTGAAGAGGAGTGGCTAAATAGGAAATGAAATTATGACTGAGCTTATCATACGATCTATATTTTCTGGTAAATCCATCCCAAATAAGATACAGTGTGTTTTAATATAGGCAGAAGCAGAGTTACTTACACATACAGTGAGCAGGTTGTGTCTGCAGAGATGAGCAGCTGTGCCATGGAGGGCAGTGAAATTCAGGGTTGACAGTGGCCAAGCCAGCAAAAATTAACTTCCAGTCTAACACTATGGAATAAATAAATAATAGAATCCTTGACTGTATAACCAGAGATGTGGCAAGTAAGAAGAGATGTTATTTTCTTTCTATGTATGGCATTGGGGAGATTTTTGTGGTAATACTGCACTAGCCTCTGGTGTCCTTGTTGTCAAAAGAATGCTGAGAAATTATTTGAGGCTGCAAAAAATTCTTTGCATGGAGAGACTGGAAGAGCACAATCTGTTTGGCTTAGCTTACCAAAAAGATGACTGGAAGGTGGCTACAGTTATCTTTAAAATGCACAGTGAGAGGCATAACAAGGAAACATAACTATAAACTGAAATCAAACAAATTCAAATTAGAAATTACGCACATTTTTTAACAGTGGAAGCCGTTAATGGTTGGAATATGCTGCCAAGAGAAATGGTACCTCCAGTATCGCCTAAGGGCTTCAGTTAAAGAGTAGATGCTTTTCTCACAGGAGTACATTAGTTGAACAGATAAAATTAATTCCCTGCCCTGAAAGTCTCTCAGAGTGTGTAATTGTTATTACATAGTATTTGTATTACCGTAACACCTAGAAACACAAGTCAGAGGCCAGAGCCCCTCATGTCCTTAGTCACTACATAAGATTGAGAGAAAACCCCATTCTATCTTCTGAAGAACTTATACTCCAAATGTCCAGAGGCACCAACAGACACAGAGGAGCAAAGAAAAAATCCAACATGTGTAAACTTCTGCTGCTCATCCTATGCCTCTCCTTGTTTCATAATCTTGCAGTTTGGCAGGAGCCCAGCTTACTCCAGGGTGTGTGGGTAGGTTGGCTTTAGAAATTGAAGAGTAGGCATGGTACAGGTATATTTGTGCCTGTATCAGCTATTTGTGACTACAGGTGGTTTTGCTGAGTCTGGGGCACGTCAGGTTTTTATTAATGTTGCTTGACAACAGAACTGGTCCCATGACCCTATTTACCCTCTCTGCTAACCAGTCAAGCCACCAACTGGTCGGACTACTGCTCCAGTATCTGAATGCAGACGTACCACTTCTGTTGTTGGATCAGTATAGAGTATAATTGCAAGATCATAGCGTAACAGGATAATTCAGGTTGGACGGGACCTCTGGAGGTCTCTAGTCCAACTGCCTGCTCATAGCAGAGTCAGATCTGAGGTCAGAACAGGTTTCTTTGTGCGTATATACCTCTTTACTTGTTCTGGAAACTCTTAAATTTTGATCCAGACATAACAGTGGTGGGGGTTGGTCCTTGCAAGAAAACCATCTGAATTCACCATCAACATAAAAGAAATTTTCCCCAACTTGTATTTCGTAATTCCGAGAAAACCTGAAGCTGCATCAAATTATACAGAACTGCAATCTTAACACATTATGTGAGTGAAACTGGATGCTTATGGGGAACAAAAAAGACAAACAGGAAATATATTTGGAAAGTCATGTTATATCAAACCTCCTTGTACTGACTGACAAGAAGTTAAACTTCCATATTAGTAGATTAACCGTTGTAAATTATGTTGATAGTACAGTTTCGGAAAATGCAAGTATTTTCAGTTGTACATGCTCTCTGGGAGCCATGATGGGGTGACAGTAGACTAACTGGACATGAGAGGAACTGAGAAAGCCGTTAAACAAGTGATACATTTTATTCATAGGTTCAAAAGAATAAATTGAGCCTTAGTTGTAATCATAAGCAACACATTAATATATTATTCTCACAGAAAACTATACAAACTATAAACATTATGATACCTGTATGATAATTGTACAACAGATGAATATTATTTGATCTCTTAGCACTTTTTGTCAGTAAATCTCAGACTATTTTACAAAGAGGTGTGAGAAATAATCATGATTAGACCAAATCTGTAAACAAAATAAATTAGGTGAGAGTTCTCTGACAGGGTAAAATTTGCTCATGATGATTTTTCCCTTACATTCATTTTGGAAGACCAAAACTTTCCTCAATAAGGGGGTTGGGTTTTGCTGGTTTGTGTTTTGGGTTTTTTTAAACACAGAGTGATATTTTTTCCTTGCAGAGTTCACACATGGGGATATTTTGATGCTTTCATTTTCACAGCTCAGCTGATACTGGGCATCTTGCCATATATATATAGCTGGCAAGCAATTAACCTGTTATTACACAAAGGATTACCAGCATCTAAAAAGTTAAATAAGACTGTAAAATATAAGAATTTAGCTGTGTTGAAAGTAACAGTAGACTTCTAAACTATTATCACTGTTTTAGTCTTTAAAAACAGGTGGAATTCTATCTGAAAATAAAGCTACAGGTTTTTTAGAAGAAGAGCCCATTTATGAAACAGTAAGTCTTTTGAAAGACGTCATTTTATTCTGCAAGAATAAAAATATTCTGCAAGAATACACATCTGCAAAATGTGTACAGCTTGGGTCTCAGTGAGCTCAGTATGAAAGGACGTGAGCTGGGCATGAAAAAAATAACTGCTTTTTGACATTGTTCTGAACAGAATCTTTTGGAGAAATAGGCCCACAAGCATACTTAGAAATAAGGTTGTTTAATATTGTAATGAAATACTTTCAATAATAGAAACTTTTCTTTATAAATTAATGGCTTTGATCCTTGACACAGGCAATAGGGAAACCATTGTCTCAGTAACTCCAGCTTCTCCGTAGTAGGAAAACCTCAGGAGTCATTGACAGTGCTCTAACAATAACCTGGAAAATCCATTGCTAGAGGTGAGGAGTACAAGACACTTCTTCAGTCTTGGCATTCTCTATCAGAATACCAAGGAAAGCTTCCCACTGCAGTCAGCAAGATAGTATGTTTGTGATCTTCACAGCACTTCTCCAAAAGCAAGATTAGCTGTCATGTAGTAACAGCACTGACGCACAATGTGACAACAGGCAGCCTCTAGGTGAAGAGTCTTTGTACCATTACAGTCTCCCGCACTAATCAGTTCTCTACAGTACCAAGATATAAAGGAAGCTGAGGAGGAATATGTAAAACAGCATGCAGATAGCTACACAGTGGAAAAAAATATCAAAAAGAGGTAGAAGAAATACTGGAAACAGCTTTGTGGAGATAATAAAAATCTAAAGTGCAGTTACTGTTAATAGCCCGTGTTTTTCATGACACTAATTGGTGGTTAATTATTTTTAATTGAAACATATGTCACAGTTCGCAATATTTTGTGCTTCTGCTGATCTAAAGCTATTGTTCTAATGCACGTTGCAATCAGTTCTCAAACAACACTCTCTTTGTCAGCAATACAGAAGTAGAATGATTTTGTTTTCTTCTCATGGAAGATTTATACCCTGGAAAACCCACGGTTCCCCTCTGTACTTGCAGATGGTCAGTTAAATGCTCCCATCTGGTTATACATGTTTTTCTTTGGTTATACTTAGGGTTTTTTTCCTAAAAAAGAAAAACCAAACCACCACAACCAACAAACCACAGGTTATTGCATGAGCAGCAGAACTAATAAAGCTCAATTTCATACTGATTTGTGCCCTGTGTCTTTATACTGCAGTAACCCAGGCATCCCCTCTTTGTCCCATACAGCCTCATTTCCTCCTTCCATTTCCCCTGTGATTTTGTTTCCTCTTCTCCCACTGCAGCATTTCTTCTCGCAATTTGCCCTGTGTTTGTTTTTCCCTGTTTTGCCTCTTCACCTGCACTGCCTCACTCCCTTGGATAAGCTGTGGCTGCACGGAAGCAGCACAGATGCTAATTAGCTCACATTACTATTTTGTATATTCCATTAAAGACTTCACAGCATTGTACAAATATTAATGAATCGATAATTAACAATAACCCTGGTCCATAAATATGCACTATTGTTCCTATTATTCCTATTATTATGGGAAAGTTGGTCTAGTTTATCCTTGGTCGGTCCTAGCTTGGTCAAGTTTATCCTGTGTTAATTCTCTGTTTCACTTCTCCTTGACTGACCATTAATTTGTTCTTTATTTGTTCAGAGCAGCTGTTGTCTCATTGACAGGGGTTGTCAGAGCATAGCCAGCTTTCATTATTTCATCGCAAGCCTTATGATATTTGATAGTTCCCTTGCAACCACAGTTCCTGGGTTCAGGATGAGGATTACTCCAGAAACTCACCTTTTGCTTATTATAATAAGCTTCTGGCTCAATAAGCTAGAAAACTGAAAAATGTGATGGCAGGACCGAAAATGTTCAAAAGGGGGTGAAAATAAAAGCACATGTGTTTTTTAAAAATACAACCATTTTAAAGCATCTGTACCTTGTGATGTCATGGGGTCTGTCTCAGGTCCATTACTTAAGATACTGGTATGTGTGAGACTGCAGAAGCTGCAGACCATATCCCATTTTGGAAAGGAGGCTGGACTGCGGAAAGCAAATCACTCAGTGAAGGTTGACATTTTCTGACCACAAACTCAAACTCTGCTAAAGCACTTAGAAAGGAATATATAATTGGAATTATAATCACATGTGAAGTGTTTTATCGCAGAGAACAGTGGCTTTTTAGTCCTGTAGTTTCCAGTTTTGATTCTTCTTCCTCTTCTTTCAAGAAGAGGCTATGAAGGCAGGACAGGATTTTCTTTTAGCAGCCAGAAGATATGTAGAACTAGAGTAACACAATAATGTTTACTGAAATCTGCTCAGTACTTGAGTTTGCAATAACTCTGGTTACTTAACGGGTTATTAAAAAGAGCATTTTTAGCACTATTAAAATCATAAACATGCTACTTTGTCTTTATGTACTCATACAGAAAAACAAATTTAATTTGGCATAGTTTGAAGACAAATTTAAATTTGTGCTTACTGGAATTCAGCTAACACTAAGCAGAAAACATTCCTTTACTTGTAATTTACTAGCAATATTTTACATAGCACTTTCCTTCCAGCAACATTCTTTGCCATTTCATAAGCAACTAAAACCAGTTATGTTAATAGCTCTGATTAGAACCATTCATGAGAAATACAAATGGCTACCTCAGATATCAATATGCTAATGCAATGCCATAGAGTATTTATAGAATAGAGGATGATTCCACCCACATTTTTACTTCATGCTGTTGCATCCATCAGGCATGTTGCCTTTTTAAACTACAGCACCTGATGTTGAAATTTGGAATCGTAGACTCAGTGGAGGTCTGACACCTGTGGAGGTCTCTGCTCCAAGCCCCTGCTCAAAGCAGGTCCAGCTAGATCAGGTTGCTCAGGGCCATGTCAGGTTTTAAATAGCTCTAAGGATGTAAATTCCACCATCTCTCTGAGCAACCTGGTTGAGTTTTTGACCATCTTTACATTAAAAATATTTTCATTATCTTGAGTCAGAAATTTCCCCTGTTCTAACATCTTTCCATTGCCTCTTGTCCTTCTACCGTGCACCCCTGAGAGGTGTCTGTCTCCATCTCCTCCGCACCCTCCCAAGAGATAGCAGGAGAGAGAGATAAGATTTCCTTCCCCTCTGCCAGTGGAGCAAACCCCAGTCTTTCAGCTGCTTCTCATATGACCCTGTGCTTCAGCCCTGTAACCATCTTGGCGGCCTTCCACTGGGCTTGCTCTGGTATGTCCATGTCATTTATGTCCTGGGGAACAGGACGCATACTCCAGATGTGGCCTCACAAGTGCCAAACAGAGAGGAAGAATCCCTTGCCCTGTGGCTAACCTCTTGCTAATACAGTCCTGGATGTAGTTGACTGCTGCAAGGGCATATTGCTGTCATCCAGCAGGACTCTCAGGTCCTTGTCAGCAAAGCCCCTTTCCATACAGCCAGCCCTCAGCCCATCCTGTTGCCTAGGGCTATTCCAACCTGAGTGCAGGACTTTGTGTCTGCCTGTCCTGAACTTCAGGGTTTCTGTCAGCTTACTTCTGCAGCCTGTCTCAGTCCCTCTCAATAGCAGCCCTGCCCTCCAGTGATTTGACCGCTCCCCACAATTAGGTATCATCTGCAAACTTACCTGAGAATTAGCACCAAAAAAACTGTTTTGCAATATAGTTTCAGTGAGATTTAATCAGTTGAAACTTAGTGTGCCATTATAATAAACTGTTCTTATACATGATGCTTTACATCAGGTATTAGATTTCATCAGCAAAGCTCATACTCAGATCTACTTAAAGCTAAATCTCTTTGCCCTCCAAAGTAAAGCCTCTCTTGAAAAACTAATTATCATAGGCTGAGTTTCTGTTAAAACTATACTTTATAGTGAATAAAATAGTCACATGCTAGAAATCAGATAAGGATAAGATCGACTAAGCCTGGTCCCACCAGTCTGCAGTTTTTCGTAGAGTGTATTTGCTTTGTTTTGGCCAATCTATGTTCAAGTTACTAAAGGCCAGTTCTGTCCTGTTTATACCTTATAGACAAAAATTCTTTGAAAACACTGAAAGTTTTCCCTGAGCAAAATCATCAATATATAAGAACTGACTGTGCCACTGAAATCACTGAGGCCTGCCACTGCATGAGTACTAGATTGAAAAATTCTCTCCTAGTTCCCGGCTAGCAGGTTAAGGACAAACACTGAAACATTTACAGCCAGAAAAAATTCAACCCTATGAGCTTCATGTTTTGTGGACTGTGATCATCTTCAGTAATAACAGGAAGTATCTCAGAAATAATCAGTGCACGGTAAGTAAGCTAACTGGGACTGCTGTGTACAAATCTGATCACTGATACTCAAGAGAGATGTGTGGGAATGGGAGCAAACGCAAAAAGCCTGCTGTGTGCCTGGAGGCTCCAAAAGCCTGGGTTATTTAGCTTAGTAAAAGGAAGGTGTAAAGGGGATATCATTCTTCTGTGTAAATAATTACAGAAAAAGAACAACATTGTTGTTCTTCCAGCTAAAAGTATACATAAGATCAGACATAAACAAATGAAGAGAAAACAGCAGTACGTTCCTAATCATTAAGCCAGTTATTTCTTAAACTGTAGTTAATGGTTCCCAAGAGGGCTAGTGAAGGGCTTAAGGGGGATTGTGAAAGATGAGATTTTTTAAAATATATTTTAATATTATTTCTATGCTTATATTCCTTACATTATCAAAAGAAAATCCCCACAAAAATCCCCACATTATGCAGATTTACTGCTGGCAGCAGCTCCTCCATGACAGAGGAGCAAAAAAGTGTCTGTAATTAGCAGCTGTGTCAGCCAACAAGTGGCTAATCAGCTTTAGTCAAAACAGCTAAATGTACAGCAAAGTTGATGCCGACGGTATGAGGAGTTGCTTGTTCCTGGCTAGATGGATTGGACTCAGGGGAGGTCACACAGAGACAAGTGACCTCAAAAAAGTAGTAGCAATTACAAGAAGTTTGAGAAAACACTGCGTTAATGAAAACAGCTTCCTGAGAAACCACTCGGTTAGTAAGGGAGGAAAGGAACATTAATTGCTTTTGAAATGAAGTTTGATAAACCTGAAGTTTGATAAATGGATTATATTACTTGGTACCTCTGAGAAGCTGTTCACAGTTACACAACAGTGTCCTTGCAAGTTCCGGATGATTATCGTGTAGTCAGTAACACAGTATTACATACAAGTAGAATGCCATGTTATTAAAATATACAGTTGGGTGACAGAACTTGTCAATATTTCAGATTTTATGCAGTAGTTAAGATAATGATGGAAAAAAGGCTATTTTTTGGCTTCACTATCAATCTACCGGCATCTAGTAACATTTTGAATTTGCAATCCACGTGTAAGAAACATTACTGTAACAAAAACTTTCACCCATGTATGACGTGCTGGGCCCCATGACAATTCTTAGTCTATCGAGTTTTTGCCTTGTCATTTCTCCCAAAGGCACGCTATCATTGTTTTCTATTCCTCTCTCTATGAAATGCCTCACTGGCAATTCACTCAGTGCAGCCACCTGTACTGGCACTTGTGCAATTCCACAGTAAGCCCGTTCAAGGAGTTTGTCTGTGGGAGGCGATTTGTTGATTAGATGCAAAGTTTACTGATTTTAACTCCCATGAAACTAAGCTCAGGCTTATATTTACAGAATAGGTTTTTTTGGATGAGGAGTTCAACTGACGAACAGAAATAAAAAGGTTGTTAGAGCTAGAATCATCAGGGAGCTAGAGACCATGAAAGGGGACAGAAGCATGCCTCTGAGATGGCACATTACAAGATCCTTTTGGAAAGAGTGAACAATGGAAAAACAAGGTCAGCTTATGAGGTGACACAGATGACTTCGGTCAGTAACTTTTCGATCAGAAGCACAAGGTAGATGCTGCACTTCTACAGATGGGAGCCTACCATGGGGTAACCAATTAACTTTACTACCTTGCTTCTCAATTTAGACTCTTGGTTTTGCAGGGTTATCACAAGAGGAACTGCAGATTTCAATCCTCTTTATTTAACACCTATTAGTTATTTCTGTTAAAATTTTGCTCCATTCATAATCAGCTATAGTTCTTTTCATGTAATGAATGCATTATGTGAGACACAGGAGACCTAAACCCTACTGAAGGGGAATATTTTTCACCTCAAAGCCCTTTACAAACTCTCATTAATTTAAATTCCTTCCACACACTTGCTGAATAACCTAACACAAATGGAATGTCACACTCGAGATCTCTGTGTGCATCACTTGGTCCTCTGAGCGCAGGAACAAGCCAGATCCCACTGTGCATTAAAATTTCAGTGAGGGATGCCTGACAACCCCATGTGCAGAGTCATCTTAGCACATTTATTCTTTAGAGAGCTGTTGTCCAGACAGATGCTGCAGAGAGGTGTCAGAAACAAAATGGCCTCTCCAAAAGAAGATACCAGAATTGTGACTATGGGAGCTTGGGGACTTGTGACAGATGCACTTGACCCCCCTTAACCAAACCAGCGGCAGCTTGGTACAGGCTCTAAAGGAGGTAGAGGCCTGAGCCACATTCAGGCAGAGAACTCCTCTAGGAAACCACAAAGCTGCAGAGCGACACAGGGAACACTGGTAAGTTGTGGATACAAGGAGTCTCAAGCGCACCTTTCCCACTATGCAATTTGACTATGAGCCAACCACTTTATCTCATAAATATGACAGCCTAACTGAGCCTCCTTTGAGCTCTCCCTGCTCGGCAGCGTGGCTACATGGCGATGGTCTCCCCTGGAGCTGGGACGCCTCTCAAGGTTGCTCCTCGAAGCAGCGAGACCTTTTACCAAGGACAGATCGCTGGATGAGCCCAATCTGAATTCTCCCTGGGCGGCAATTGGACTGCACGCCAGGCAACTCTCTCCATTAGCAGGGACACCTCTCAAGTGCTAAGAGATATTAATTGTTTGGCATAAATAAGTAGGTTTTAACTAGAATGAATCACTTAGAGTTACAATATTGCGTGATTTAGTATGTTGTTTGCTTAACTTTACTTACTCTACCATGAGTAGCTAGATTTGCTGAAGCCTTAGGCCACAAGCTGTAAATTTCCACCTAGATTTACTGAACGTGTACCTACTTAGTCAAAACAGGGCCTCCAGAGCCAGCGTAAATAAGAAGATACTGAGGCTTCAAGGCTAAAAGCATCAACAACAGCTGCAGTTAGACAAGATAACAGCCTGTCTGAAGACAGTGAAGAAATCCAATGAGGAGCAAGGAGACCCCAGACCCAAATATTACTACTGGACAGAACCGTCGCGTGAGGGGCGGGTGAACAGTCTGTGAGGGTATAATTGCCCAGGGATTTCTTGCTAAGGTCAGTCCCCCTCTCCAGAGACACGAGCTGACCATGCTGCTGTGCCACTATACTAAATTATTTTTTTTATAAAATCCGATGCCTGTGAGTCTGCTTTGGAAAACCTCAAGTCTGAACTTCACAGTGAACTAACACCGGACGCCCAGACAGAAGGTAAGTAAAGTGAGTATAAGCACGATGAAACTTTGAAATCTTAGTGAAGTGATATACCGAATCGGGTGTGCATTTATAATCCTTTAGGTAAAAACAACCTATAACCCCCTGGACATAAACCGTTGACCAAGTCTGGGACTAAGTTTGGATCCAGCCGCACCTAGACTCCTCTCTGAGAAGGAGTTTAGAAAGCAAGGGGGTCCACTCTGAACCTCGTGACTCAACGGGACGGTCTCCCTTACCCTTTGTATCTCCTAGACATAAACCGTTGACCAAGTCTGGGACTAAGTTTGGATCCAGCCGCACCTAGACTCCTCTCTGAGAAGGAGTTTAGAAAGCAAGGGGGTCCACTCTGAACCTCGTGACTCAACGGGACGGTCTCCCTTACCCTTTGTATCTCCTAGACATAAACCGTTGACCAAGTCTGGGACTAAGTTTGGATCCAGCCGCACCTAGACTCCTCTCTGAGAAGGAGTTTAGAAAGCAAGGGGGTCCACTCTGAACCTCGTGACTCAACGGGACGGTCTCCCTTACCCTTTGTATCTCCTAGACATAAACCGTTGACCAAGTCTGGGACTAAGTTTGGATCCAGCCGCACCTAGACTCCTCTCTGAGAAGGAGTTTAGAAAGCAAGGGGGTCCACTCTGAACCTCGTGACTCAACGGGACGGTCTCCCTTACCCTTTGTATCTCCTAGACATAAACCGTTGACCAAGTCTGGGACTAAGTTTGGATCCAGCCGCACCTAGACTCCTCTCTGAGAAGGAGTTTAGAAAGCAAGGGGGTCCACTCTGAACCTCGTGACTCAACGGGACGGTCTCCCTTACCCTTTGTATCTCCTAGACATAAACCGTTGACCAAGTCTGGGACTAAGTTTGGATCCAGCCGCACCTAGACTCCTCTCTGAGAAGGAGTTTAGAAAGCAAGGGGGTCCACTCTGAACCTCGTGACTCAACGGGACGGTCTCCCTTACCCTTTGTATCTCCTAGACATAAACCGTTGACCAAGTCTGGGACTAAGTTTGGATCCAGCCGCACCTAGACTCCTCTCTGAGAAGGAGTTTAGAAAGCAAGGGGGTCCACTCTGAACCTCGTGACTCAACGGGACGGTCTCCCTTACCCTTTGTATCTCCTAGACATAAACCGTTGACCAAGTCTGGGACTAAGTTTGGATCCAGCCGCACCTAGACTCCTCTCTGAGAAGGAGTTTAGAAAGCAAGGGGGTCCACTCTGAACCTCGTGACTCAACGGGACGGTCTCCCTTACCCTTTGTATCTCCTAGACATAAACCGTTGACCAAGTCTGGGACTAAGTTTGGATCCAGCCGCACCTAGACTCCTCTCTGAGAAGGAGTTTAGAAAGCAAGGGGGTCCACTCTGAACCTCGTGACTCAACGGGACGGTCTCCCTTACCCTTTGTATCTCCTAGACATAAACCGTTGACCAAGTCTGGGACTAAGTTTGGATCCAGCCGCACCTAGACTCCTCTCTGAGAAGGAGTTTAGAAAGCAAGGGGGTCCACTCTGAACCTCGTGACTCAACGGGACGGTCTCCCTTACCCTTTGTATCTCCTAGACATAAACCGTTGACCAAGTCTGGGACTAAGTTTGGATCCAGCCGCACCTAGACTCCTCTCTGAGAAGGAGTTTAGAAAGCAAGGGGGTCTATTCTGAACCTCGTGACTCAACGGGATAGTCTCCCTTACCTTTCTGCACCTTTAGTCCCTCTGTAAATCATTCTAACGTGATTCCAACACGATTCTCCCTCTGTATGTTTTCTCCATGTAGTACATAATAGAGTGAACCGTGCCGTCAAACTCTGGTAAGTCACACTTTTATCTAAATATTCACCCACGACAACCTGGCGGGATTGGTAGTATCCTATATCACGATTCACAAGAGGAGTGGAAATGGGGTTTTTTTGGCATTGTACTTTCCACTCTGAAAAACAAAGTAATGTTAATCTAGTCCCCAGTCCTCAGACTTCTAATGAGCCCTCAATTTCAAGCTCCTTTCCCCAGCATCTTCTGAACTGGCTCCCATTGAAGCTGCTTTCCATCTTGCTCTACCTCCAAGACCGGGAAAGTACAAGGGAAACACAGTCTACCATGGTGTACTAAGATTTCCAGAGTACATTACTAGGTGGAGCACCAACCTGGGACCTTCATGGTTTTAGATCTTTACATTAAGCTGGGCATTGCCATTTGCATTCACCCCAGTCTTGAGGATGTGGCATTTCTGAAGCAGGACCAGATATGGTGTTAGCTCTACAGCCTAGGAAAAATTGGAATCTGGATCCTGCAACTGCAGTTTGATCAAGGAAGATTTTAGGCTGGGTTTCTGAGGGGATAAGGCAGGGTAGTAAAGGAAGGACCTGCAGTCTGGAATGTAGAGCTGCAGGTCTTCCCCACATCTGCTTGGCTGCTAGCTCCAGTTTCCAGAACCCCTCAACTTGTGCACCTTTATCTGCTGGAGATAGCCATTATTAAGAAATCCTTTTGTGAGCAACATACAAAGGCTCTTCAGTCTTTAAGTGCTCAGTAGGCCACAGTTTTAGGAACCCATGCATAAAATGCTGCTAGATAGGACAGATTTCTGGATCAGACCCAGACAGCATGCCCAGTGAAGGATTCAATGGAGACAAACTATGAAACATGATTGTTTCTTTGAAATCTTGAGCTAAAGAAAGATCCTGGGAATGTGCTAATCCAAGCAAATTTTATGAAACAAAACATTATTTAAATTTTGAATAAAACTATCATGCAGTTTATTCAGGGAAAAAAACGTAGCGAATCCTGAATGTCTTACTTGGCCTCAAATAAAGCAGAGTTCAAGTAAGTTCACAGTTACTGCTCCCTTATCAATTACACTTACATGCTTTATAGGTGGACATGAGTTTCAACATGTGGAGTTTCTTCCCCATTCTTTCCTGCTTGATGCGGAGAAGATTTGTGCTCTATGTAAATCACTGGCAAGGGTAAGGAAAATGTCTATCTTCCTTTATTCAATAATGCTTTTTAGGATTTGGCTTCATGTCTTGTCTTTACTTGATATCCTCCCTGAAATCTCTCTGTCTGTTGCCAATATGCTTCCTCACCTAAGAGCTGTTCAGGCTCATAACCATCTTCATTCTTGGAAACCTAGGCTGAATACATATTAAGTGATACAGATTTTCTCTGTGTAGGTATCAAGTGCTGTAAAATTTAGATTTTTCATGGTGCAGAGCTGGAATATAGACACGTTTTTGCTAAATATAACACTTTACTCCAGGAGACTTCATGTGGAGACAGGGCCTCTGTCAGTCATAACATGCTCTGCCAGCTAGCTTTGCAGGCAGAACCTGATAGCGTATTTAATCCTCTATATCCATTCTTGCAATCCATAAATATTAAACTAGATTTAAAATAATGACAGAAAGGGATTAAGTTTTGCAATACAACATTAGAACTGTAAAGTTAGTAAGAGGATCAAATATGGTTTTATATGCCACTTTAAGTAATCATTCCCTCCCCTAAATTTAATAAGCGCTTCTTTCATTCAAAACAAAAATTACTGCAGTAGGGCAACTTCTTGCTGAGACAAGTTTTGAACTGTTCCTGCACATTTAGCTGCGGGGAGGGTGGCCCTCTTTTGACTCACTCCCGCCTGCAATCAGCTTCCCATGAAGATTCCTGTCTGCTTGGATATTGACGATGCACAAACACAATGAGTCACGCCGTCAGCTGCGGAAGCTGCTCACCAGTCCACTTCATTTTCAGGCAGGCACCACACAGCTGATGCAACCTGTGGCCCTATAAAGGCTCTTTGTTGAGAATCTGTACTTTATTTATCTTTGTGGAAACATCTGTCACACAAATTGGAGATTATGGCATTATAATAAGAAGAAACTCCATTACAATAATCAGAAATTCCAAACCTGAGCAGCCTCTTCACTTCTGCTGTTGGTTTGCTTCTCCCACCATGCTTTCCTGCCCAGGGCAACCTGGATTTCTAGTCAGGCAGCTGTGACTGACACACAGTAGCGGAAGGCTCACATTACTGCAAATTTAAATCTTGGTGTACTTCTTTTAATATCTTAAAACAACATCTGTCTGCTTATATTTTACATTACTAAACGTAATTCCTCATGGACGGTGGGCAGGCCACTCCACCACACAATGTGCTCCTCCGTACCCCTGACAGATGCCTGGCTCATTTTCCTGCCTCCCCCGCTCTCAAACCTCTCCTAGCCCCGTCTCATGGCACAACCATGAAATAAACAGCATTTGTCCCTGCTTCAGCGAAAGGGTCAAACCTCCCCAGGGCGTTCTGTGGTTGTTTATCAGGAACAGCTTACAAGGGCTTCCTTGAGATCGGGGGCTGACCTGCTGGAGAGCAGCTCTGCAGAGAAGGACCTGGGAGTGCTGGTGGACAACA
>VZSC01008286.1:172493-185390 GCA_013398225.1 Steatornis caripensis
CTTTTCAGTGGTGCCCAGTGACAGGACAAGGGGCAACGGGCACAAACTGGAGCACAGGCAGTTCCACCTGAACATTAGGAAAAATTTCTTTACTGTGAGGGTGCCACAGAGAGGCTGTGGAGTCTCCTTCTCTGGAGATATTCAAAACCCGCCTGTGCACCCTGCTCTGGGGGCACCTGCTTTAGCAGGGGGTTGGACTGGATGGTCTCCAAAGGGCCCTTCCAATCCCCGCTATTCTGTGATTCTGTGAGATATACCTCACACACGCACGCAGGCAGGCAGGCAGGCAGGCAGGCGTCTCCCGGGGCTTTCTCTCAGGCGCGGCGCGGGCAGCCCCACGAAAGGCCCCGCTGTTAAGGGCGGCCGCGGCGCCACCTCCCTCTTTTCGGCCCAAGCCGCCATTTTGTAGGCACGCACGGCAAGGTGTGCCGAGCCCCGCTCGCCGGCCTCAGGTGCCTCCGCGTCTCCCGGTGGCGGCGGGAATGCGGTCGGGCGGGCTGCGCTGGCGGCGGGGCGGGTGGCCGCCGGCTCCGGGTGGGGGCGGCACGGCCTTGCTGGGGCGGGGTGCTGAGGGAGCGGGGAGGCCGCGGCCTGCAGGCCGCGGTGCCGGGCGCCGGGCAGGGCCAGGCCAGGCTGGGCGGCTGCTGAGGGATGGATGGATGGATGGAGGGAGGGAGGGAAGGAAGGATGGATAATACTGTTGTGTGAGCTTCATGTCCTTAGAAAATCAGACAAAAATGGTTTTTATTTTCCAAGAGGACACATTCCATTAGACTATCAAGCCAAACTTTCATTCATTGGAGGAAGCTGAGACAACAGCAATTAGCCATAATAACCAATAATGCCTTTCTTTGGTCNGGCGGGTGCGGTCGCGACAGAGCGGGGTTTCGCCGCGGCGTCGTCACGTGGTAGTGGGCCCGCGCAGCCCCGCGGCCACCGGCGTGATGTGGGGGGCTGAGGAGCGGCTTTGCGCAGGCCGGGCGGCCAGGGCAGCTCCCCGGGGTCGGCCCCGCGGCGGGACTCGGGCTTCGCCACCGTGCGTGGTGGCTGGCGTGCTTGCCGGCCCGTGGCGTTCGTGCGCTTGTGCCGGGCGTGGTGGTGGCCGATTATTCTGGCACAAGGAAAAAGTTGTTCGTTTTGAGAACAGCTAGGCCTCCAGACAGGCTGCCCAGGGAGGCTGTGCAGTAGCGTTTCTCCATCCCTGGAAAGTTTCAAGACCTGACTGAGAAAGCCCTGAGCAACCTGCTTTAAGCAGGAGGTTGAGCTAGGAGACTTGCTAGCATCTGTTCTAACCTGAGTTGTCCTGTGGTCCTCTAAATACTGATTTCTGTGAACTTCTAAACTGATAATGATTTCTGTGAATCTCTGAACTAATAACATTCGTTGAATTGACCTAGCTATTTGGAAGTGGTCTAATTCCGAATAGGCTAAAAGACATCATTTTTCTAAAATATTTGAAATATCGGGCAAATTTTTAGTGAATGAATAATTTGCATTAATTTTTACAGTAAATAGTCGAAATGACGAACACAAAGGGAAAGAGGAGGGGGACACGTTATATGTTCTCAAGGCCATTTCGCAAGCATGGTAAGTATAGCTTGTAGTAAGAATGCTGCATTAAGTTACTGACCTGTTGGATGTCAAGAGTCCCTAAGTAGAATTTGTGAAATAATGGCATGTGTCAAGGGATATCTGACAACTTGGGCCAAAACCTGTAGAATGATCTGAAAGTAACCTCTCACCTCTTACAGCTTATGTATTGGTATTGCGATTGCTTCACAGTAGTAACAATGCTAATTCTATCAATGCTCGAAAAATAATTTGAAGGTGAAGTGAAAAAAATATTTCAAAAAATGCTTATACGTATTTAAAATATATGTTTTGTTGCCTCTTAGCAATGAGCAGTGATAAGAGCTGTTTTTACAATGAGGTAGTAAGTAGTTGTAATGCTTTTTCAACTTCTGCATTAGGAGTGAGGTTAAAGCTGTAATTTTTCCTCAGTTGGATATTTTTTTTAATTGGAAGTGTGCAAAGAGGCAGTTACTGCTTGAAAAAAATGGTTTGATTTGTAAGTTGTACAGGTTTGAAATTCAGTTTAAATTTGAGGTGTTTTAAAGAAAATCAAATGTGTGATCTCTGTCCCCCACCCTATTTCCTGTATGCAAGTCTGTGTGTTTGAAATCGTGAGCTTCATAAACATCCAAGTTTGTATCCCTTAACAGGAGTTGTCCCTCTGGCTACCTATATGCGCATCTACAAGAAGGGTGATATAGTTGATATCAAGGTACAGTGCTATGTAATTACAAGCTAAAGCAGTGTAATCCTTTACAGTCTCCAGTTTCTTGAGGTAGTTTTTTTGTTAACGCAGGTCATGTGTGTCAGCACAAGTACCTGCTGCTCACTTTTGAGGCAGTAATGGAATAACAGTGCTACTGAACTAATAGTTATGCTTCAGTGTCACATGCTGGTTTCTGTGGTTTTTTTTTTTAATATATATATGTGTGCGTGTGTATATATATATGTATTTTAGATATTTGGCTGTGCTCTGTTACCGTGTGTTCATCTGAAAGAAGAGTGTGAAAGATGCCATATGTAATACTCAGGTTGCCGTATGGTGCCTGCCAGCACTACTTTCATAGGAACCCCAGATGTCATTTTAGTAAATGTTCTGTTTTGCCTGATTTGCACCTGCTGTTCTGAGGAGCCATAGTTTATGGTGGTGTGTCTGATAGTTATGTCTGTGTTTCTGTATCATTGTAGCACTATACTTAAAAGAAGTACAGGGATGGTGATTGCAAAGCCACATTAAGACTAGAAACTAATAAATAAATGTAAGGATACATCATGTGTATTAATACAGGGGGAAAAAGCAAAGCAGGATTTCCCATCACTTACTATTTTCTAGAACTTGTCCTTTTTAATCAACTGTACTTTCAAAATTAAGTTGTAATGAATCTGAAAGCCCTTCACTAGGGATTCCTACTTTGTTGAATCCTTTAGTTTCATTTGAAATGCAAAGTTTTCATAACGATCACACAGAAGATTCTGTGTAATTTGCGTGCTTGTTATTTGACCCTTGCAGAACTGCACTGTTCAGAATTAACACTTCTTGACACACTGGAGCTTGATGATGATTGTCTCCTGTGATTGCTTGCTGAAAGCAAAGTGATCAGTTATTTCACCGACACTGAAAGCGACCAGAATTGTCATAGCAGAATTCAGTGGTCTTCAGATATAAAATAAATGGTTATAAATTCTAATGTACAAGTAAAATAGGGGTAATTATAAATCAATCTCAGGTAATTTGAAATGCATACTTTTAAGTAACTTCTGAAGGAAAAGTCCTTGATTTTGCTCTTTTTATCTTAGTTTACACTTTGTTCTTGTTTTACCTCTTAACAGGGCATGGGTACTGTTCAAAAAGGTATGCCCCACAAGTGTTACCATGGCAAGACTGGAAGGGTGTATAATGTTACTCAGCATGCTGTGGGCATTATTGTTAACAAGCAGGTTAAGTAAGTAATGAAATTCCATGTATTGAAACTTTGTATTTGGGAAAGTTGATCTGTAATCGCACCCTCCTTTCACTTTGCCAGTTAGACAGTTATTGTCTTGATTGGTCATTCAAGGTGGGTAAAGTATGTATCCTTTTTATAACCCAAGCGAATGATGCTCATTTGACTTGGATCCTGTCAGAGGAAACAGTTTTTATTTTTCTGAGCAGCACTTAGTGACATTACCTAATGGTGATTTTCAGCTGACTTTCACATTGATGCTGAAGCCCTTTTTAATTAGTAATTTGTAGCTGTGTTCAGCTGGGTTTTGTACAGTTTAGCAGAAAAGGACAATTTGTTTTGCTTACAGTAACTAGACTGGAGTTCAATGGTAATACAATTCTTTGTTTGCTGCAAGGTTAAAATTATGTGTTCTCCACAGCATATTGTTATATATTAATAAGCTTTCAGCTATTCAAGTTATATCTGATTCGCATCTGCAGCAATGTATTTTGAGTGATTGCCCTTTTAAAGATAAATTATCTGTTACTGGCTTAGTGAGTTACTAATGTAAGGGCTGTAAAACTAGTTTTGAAGTAGCCTTTTTTCAAGTGCAGTAGATTAAAACCTCACTTCTTTTCTTAGGGGCAAGATTCTTGCCAAGAGAATTAATGTGCGTATTGAGCATATTAAACATTCCAAGAGCAGAGACAGCTTTCTGCAGCGTGTGAAAGAGAATGAAAAGAAGAAAAAGGAAGCAAAAGAAAAAGGCATTTGGGTTCAACTGAAGCGTCAGGTAATATTTTTATTGTAGTTGACACATTGTTGATTCAGATCACAAAAACCCCCAAAACAGCTAGAACCAAACCAGTTGAGTATAATGTTTTTTTTCCAAAACAAGTGTGTTATGCTGTAAACTGAGCTCTTTCTGCCTGTCTAAAGAACAAAAACAGTAAGTCCACCTCAAATTAATGAAGCTGCTCACAGTATTCTGAAAAATCCAAGTCTCTGGCACATTTTGTTGGAGGTGTCTGTTGCTACTACCCCCGCTTGGGTTCACAGTCCTTTGTGGGAGACTACTTTACTTTTCTTTTAGGAGTAGACTGGCAGCGTGCAGCGTTGTCTGCATTTGAGCTGTCTGACGTTTTTGGTGCCTGAACAGAACTGTACTGTTCTGGATGGAAATTGTATCCTTGGCTGTGAACAAAGGGACGGATGCTTCCTGTTCTGTTGCTGATTTCCAGCAGAAGCGCTGGCCGATTTCTAGGATCGGTGTTGCATTTGGTTTAGTTGAATGTAGCTGCAACGGTTTCTGTTGCAACCCTTTAAGAAAATTAATAACTAGACTTTAGAGAGGAGATAATAGTTGTTGCTTCTGGAACCGCGGGGTACATCACTTCATGATAATTAGGCTGCTATTCTTTGAATCCAATTTTCAAGAGACTAGGAAATGTAAAAGTGCTGTAATGTTTATATAATAATATGTTAACCCGTTGTCAAAATGAATTTTGCGTAAGGTTTCTTTTGAGTTTGTGCCATTAATTTTCTTTTTTCTTTTCTGTTTACAGCCTGCTCCGCCAAGAGAAGCACACTTTGTTAGAACTAATGGCAAGGATCCAGAGCTGCTGGAGCCAATTCCCTATGAATTCATGGCATAATGCACATTAAAAAACAATAAACTGAAGAGCTGGTTTTGGACAAGTGTATGTGATCGTGGCTGATTCCTTTGGGTTTTTTGGAACAGATGCTTTAGAAAACTTTACTTTTATTGAAGTTGGTTTATTTTCCTTACATGGTGCTTGGTCATTTAAATCATCTGCTGCTTTTGATGATCAGTGTAGTCATTTATACAGACCATAAATCCTGGGGACACTGAAATTTGCTAATGCTTGGTGATGATAATCCTTCTTTGATTACCTAATGAGGTAATGTGAGAGCACATGAAGTATTTCACTAACGAATTAAGAGCTTATGCCAGGAATTGTACAGTGTCACTTGAAGGTTTAAATTTTTTTGGGGGAAAGGGATAATGGGCTTCATATTTCATTGATAAAAGCTTTTGGCTAAGAGACCTCAGATTAATACCAAAGAAAAATGGTGGAAACAGTTTTTGAAAGCAACCTCTTGAGAAATGGCTGTGGGCGTATTTTGCTGTTTCACCGCTGTAGCCTGTAAAAAAAGAATTTTTAGAACATCCTCAGGCCAATAAGCATTCTTATGAAGTACTAGTAGTTTAGAAATAAGGCTTTCATTCCAAAACTTCCAGCCTTTGTAATTTGATTTTTATCATTTGAATGGTCATGGCTGAACACCTGCATTTTGCTCATTGCACGTCTGTTGAATCTGATAATCTACCTGGGTGTTCTAATGCATTCCTCTCATCCCATTGAGCCTATTGATAATTCACAAAAACCCAGTGCTGCCTGCCCAGCATTTCTGGAACAGAAGAACATCTTCAGCCAAGTGCTTGCTAACCAGTGCTGTTTTTGTGAGCTTTGTTTGAAACAGTGTGAAGCTTGCTAAAGAAACTGCTGAAGATAGCCTGCTTAGTTAGCTTTGAACATGCATAAACCCAAGCTTAACTGTGTTACAGATAAGCGTAAATAATATTTTACCTTTATAAGGGTGATGTTGATTAGCTACCTCAAGTAAGTAATGAATAACTAATCTCTACATGTAGAGAGAATAAAATACTAGAGAAGATAGTGACCTCAAGCAGTTGGTTGGTATTGACTGTTGGAAATGGCTGACTGTTCGGATGCAGGACAGCTACAAAGTTTGGGAGTAAGAAGTGGCGAGGTAATGAGGTTTGCTTTTTCTCTTAACTCCGAAGGGCATTAAGCAGAAGTGTCAAACTGTGTACAGGTTGCTTATAAATTAAGGGATTAATGCCTGTTTGCATTTACCTAACGTTCAGCTGTGGGTGTTTCCATTGTCATGGAATGTAGTTTTTGGATGTTGAAGTCATCGTCTGGCTTGTCCTGGTATTAAGGGTGACAGGCTTTAGCCACTGGAGGTTCAAAGTTGCAGTGAGCAGGTACTGTGTTTCCAGGTTCTTCCAAGCTCCCATCTCAGAAGATGGAGCAGGCTGCGTAGTAGTTGGAATGACTTTGGAAATGCCTTGAAGAAGATGGAACAAAGCTTACCCATCAACAGACTGATACATGATACTAGTACTGAATATTTACACTGTGTGCACTGCACGTGGAGTCCACCACCATCTCCTGAGGCAAGGTTGATGAATCTAAATTTTCACCATTGCAACCTATGCACTTAGCTTTCATGATGAAGCAGGGTTTTCTTGGAGCAGCTAGATCTGTATACTAAGCCTTAAACCATTCTTAGTTTGTTTGGCTTGTGGATTTCCACAGCAATTTAAAATAAGTATTTGATTCACAAGATAAGCATCATTTTCCATTAGGCTTTGCTTACTGGGTATGATCTTTGGTGGTGGCTTTTTAAATTCTCATGCATGCTTGTGTAAGTTATTTTGGTTCTGTGTTTGTTTTGTACTTGTCTGTCAAGATTGAAGTGGATTAGCTGTAGCGATGTGATGAAATGGTTAACTGTAATTGTAAGTGGTGGGTAGTTCTAAACTTTTGAATTTATTTTCAACAGTTTGGAATAAGACGACTAGACAGCATGCAGTGGTCTCGTTTAAGAGCTGTGCTTCCGGAGGCGCTGTGCATTGCAACAGTTTTCAATTTATTTAGTCTGGGTGTTTTTAAGGTCACTATGCTGATAGTAGATGCTGGTAAGGGCATATTTGGAAGCTGTGTGTGGGCTGGGAGGAGGAAGAGGAGGGAGTGCTTTCCTTGGTCATGCTTCCCAGAAATGACTGAAAATGAAACTGGGTTTGTGCAGTAAGATAATAGCCTTTTTTTGGTTTTTAATGTTTGAAAACGGGTCAAATTAATGTAAGATTTAACCTGTCTTGGGTTAGACACTACTTGTTAGTTGCTCTCAGTGCAGTGATGGTTTTCCTAGTAATCTCAGGTTTGCAGAAGCACAGCCAGGATGTTTATGGATCTTTCTATCTGAGAGTTGGTTCCCATGTGTTCAGCTGCCCTGTTTTTGCACAGTCCTGACAAAAGAGGGAGATCTGTGAATGACAGACTGAATGACAGTTGAAAAATGGCCTGTCAGGACATCTGCAGTCATGAAACTGGTGTCTAAACTGAAATGTATACTTCTTGATAGAAGAAAATAGTTTTAGGTCTATGTGGAACTTGCAGATTTGGGAGGGAAGGGGAGTGATTTTGGCAGTTCAGCCTCTGCCCCTCCGGGCGCAGGAAGCATGTTTCCTTATGGTGTTTGGAGTTGCAAGCCCCTCTCCTCTTCAACTTGCTCTAGAAGGGGTTTTACACACTAGACCCGTAAGCTGTAGCCAGTTCTCTGTGGTCCTGTTCTGAGGCTGTGCCTAGCGAGCAAACCTCACACCACGCGTGCCAGCTGAAGGCTTACGTGTTTCCTCTCCACACCACGAGAGGTAAATTGTGTTTCATCCCGTGATACTTTGAGTTGTGGAGAACTGCTGTGAAATCTGCAAAGCTGTAGGTTTCCCATGTAACTGGAGACACCTGGAGCAAGCAGAATTCAGGAATCCCTAGTTTAAGAGCCAGTTTTGCAAAAGTTCAGTATTGTGTTACCTGTCTTCCAGTCCCCTTTTAGCGCAGAGACTTTATTATCCCAGAGCTGGTGGACAGGCTGGCCCTGTACCACATGTGGAGACCGAAGTGCTTATGGATTAGCAGGAGCTGTTAGACTTCAGTGTAGTGCTTGGTGTCCATTCCATGGAGTCTAATTAGGACGTGGGTGCTGAGCTGTCTCTCCTTAACCAGGTTTTACTGCCTCGAACCATTGCATCTGGTGTCCTGCCAAAATCTCCTGTTGTCTCTTAGAGAAGAAGCAAGGAAGCCTTCTCCTGAGGTGTCAGCTTCGGCTTTTTTAGTGTACCAGTGACACTGAGGTTTCCTGCGGGCTGTGTAGGCAGGATTGGTGCTCATACTGTGTGTCCAGGAAGGTCAGTGAAAGGGAAGGACTGGGAGCAGGAACCGTGCCTGTGCAGAGGGAGACCAGGCTGAGGGTGCAGGTGAAGTGTGCATGCCTGAGGGGGTAAGCGGTGCGCAGACATCAGCACCATTCCTGGGGCTAAGGCAGATCAGCAGCTGCCATGAGGATGTGCAAACAATTAATGCTCTTGTAATCTTCCTGTTGTGGCTGTTAGACAGGGGAAACAGTCTTGATGTTCACTCCCTTCTCGGTGCAATCCTGAACTTAGCATGTTCATGGCTCTCATCATCAAAAGGACAGCTGGCATCCCAGATGCGGATGCTGTGCTGAGGTATCCTGACTGGTTCAGAGGATGCCAACAGCTGTGCATACACCTGCCAGGGACAGTGGTCCTCCCAATTCCGGTACAGGCAGACTGGCTTCCCCTGGCCTTGCAGAGACTGCAAGGTGCCATGGGTTCTGTAGTTCAGGGGGGTGGTGAAAACACATGGTTAAACTGTGTTTGTCATTGCCTAGGTAGTACCTCATGACTCCAGGGGGTGGGTAGTGTCTCCCACAATGCAGGGGGGACCCTACTACTGCAAACCTCTTCTTGCATGGGAAGAAGGTACCAGCTGTCCCTGCAATGCTGAGGTGGGGATGGAATGGAAGACACAGATGATGAGCTTTTCATGCCCGTGCATCTACCTCAGTGGACGTACTGCCAAGGTCTATATAGGAATCAAGTCATAGCTGCTGGGATTTACATAGTTAATGCCATGCTTACTCAAATGTTGGGTAGGGACATCGCTCCCCTCAGTAGCACCCGTACAGCTCAGGAACCCGGAAAAATAAAAAGCTCTGCTTGTGGTTGCTGATTTCATTTTCCACTATTTGGAGGAAGAGGCTTTCGGGGATGGCCCCTGGGCTGTCAATTGCCTTTTTGTCCACATGCACTCCAAACTGCTTAGCCATTGACCAGCAGGAACTGGGGAGTGTAAGGAATAGCTGCAGTATTGAATGTGGGCTTGTGCTCCTGAAAGTTCATTGGAGAGCGGTGAAGCCGTGCCAGCTCACACAAAGGTTGTCACCAGTGCTCCTCCACGTGGAAAAGCTTTGTGCGTGTTGCTCGTTATGTCACGTAGTCCTGCTAGTCTTAAGCCCAGAACTTCTAGCTGGCTGCACAACATCAGCAAAGACTCCCAGGAAAACACTGTGCATTTTCTTTCTTAGAGGAGAAAGGAGCTCCAGTGGCTCTCGGGGTGCTGCTGCAGCCACAGGAGTAAGCCGCCCACTCCCTCCCCCAAAAGTACCTGCTGCTGAATGTTACCAGAGCTTGGAATATGGAGGTGGGTCAGGCAGCACTGTGGTGTCACTGGGGCTCCATGTGAGGGGGACAGCATTGTGTTACTGTGGGAAAGGGGATAGTGATAGACCACAGGGATGGTGGCATGGGCATTCTGCATGGGATGGCTGGAAGTACAGCCTGGCTCTTCCAAGTAGGACTGCCAGCTGAGAAAGGAAAGGCTCCTTGGAACAGCTTTGAGGCCCATACATCCCAGGGATCGCTTGGCCCACGGAATGGGGACAGCTAATCTGAGCGCCCCCGTGTGAGGAACCTGAGCCCCAACTGCTTCAACATCCTGAACTGCTGCTGTTGCACGAGGGTGGGTGTTGATGGAGAGACAGCCTGTTGCTCCTTGGAAATTAATTCCTTCGCAGGGTTCCTACGTGAGTTTGTGCGCTGTCGTCTCTGTGCTTGACCATCACCATTGGCCCTTTGAAGGTGCTCTCAACTGTAGGTGAGGCAGCACGAGCTCTAGAGCTGCCTAGAAATGGGGAGCTCCTCAGTGGAGGTTTTACAGCTCAANATGGAAAAGCTTTGTGCGTGTTGCTCGTTATCTCACGTGGTCCTGCTAGTCTTAAGCCCAGAACTTCTAGCTGGCTGCACAACATCAGCAAAGACTCCCAGGAAAACACTGTGCATTTTCTTTCTTAGAGGAGAAAGGAGCTCCAGTGGCTCTCGGGGTGCTGCTGCAGCCACAGGAGTAAGCCGCCCACTCCCTCCCCCAAAAGTACCTGCTGCTGAATGTTACCAGAGCTTGGAATATGGAGGTGGGTCAGGCAGCACTGTGGTGTCACTGGGGCTCCATGTGAGGGGGACAGCATTGTGTTACTGTGGGAAAGGGGATAGTGATAGACCACAGGGATGGTGGCATGGGCATTCTGCATGGGATGGCTGGAAGTACAGCCTGGCTCTTCCAAGTAGGACTGCCAGCTGAGAAAGGAAAGGCTCCTTGGAACAGCTTTGAGGCCCATACATCCCAGGGATCGCTTGGCCCACGGAATGGGGACAGCTAATCTGAGCGCCCCCGTGTGAGGAACCTGAGCCCCAACTGCTTCAACATCCTGAACTGCTGCTGTTGCACGAGGGTGGGTGTTGATGGAGAGACAGCCTGTTGCTCCTTGGAAATTAATTCCTTCGCAGGGTTCCTACGTGAGTTTGTGCGCTGTCGTCTCTGTGCTTGACCATCACCATTGGCCCTTTGAAGGTGCTCTCAACTGTAGGTGAGGCAGCATGAGCTCTAGAGCTGCCTAGAAATGGGGAGCTCCTCAGTGGAGGTTTTACAGCTCAATGCCTCATAATTGTCTGCCTGGAATGGACTTGTTTCAGTAGCGTTCTTCCAAGGGCATGCTGAATGTACTCTGATAGCTCTTTTGTAAAGAAATGTATAAAAATAGCCTCTGTTGGCACTGTGAGCAAGGCCAAAGACAAGTGGTGGTGCATGACAGTGGGAGCAGATGACAATAGCAGGAACCTCTGGAAACGAAAAGCTTTTAGTGGTACAAGAGAAATCTTGTTTACAAAAAGGGCTCACTGGCATCATGGGAGATGAAGTAGAAATTTCAGAGGCAGTCGGTTTTTGAGGTTAAAAGTGGCCTTGATGTTACTGTAGGGGTTCTTAAGCACTACAGAAACACAAATAATCAACTGCACTTCTTCCACCGTGCTTTACCGCAGGCACTGTAACAGATGTTAATTAGCGTGGTGTTAACTACTGTGAAGTGTGTGAAATCATTCAGCAAAGAGCAGTGTGGAATGGTTACCATGTAGATAACTTCTGGGGTTTCTGGGGCACCAGGAGAGAATCTTTAAATAGTGTAGAGCATTGCTTTGAGGGGGTAGCTGGTCCTCTGGCCACTGCAAGGTGCAGAGCCTGAGCTCAGCCTCTGCTCCCTGCTTGAACTCTGTGCCCATGGGAAGCAGGGAGCAGCTCCTCCCCATCCTTGCCCCCACGGTGCCAAGGGTTGACTCCCCTCAGGAACACCTTGGCTCTGGTAGAGCGGAGCTGGCAGTGTTCGTGTCTCTGGAGGGTCTGGGGCTGAGGATGTCCAAGGAAGTGCACAGCAGATTGGTACCTGGACTGTTGCATGGGTGTAGGGAAAAAGGGGAGGGAGGAAAAGAGGAAAGTGAGGGAAAACATGACCTGTTGTCATTGCGTGCATCTTCTGAGAGCTGTGTTGAAGGGGAGGGAGAAGGGGACCGCAAGCAGCACCAGTGCACAGCCCTGCTGCCACCAAGGTTCAGCTCATCTGCCTGCGTGCAGGTGTCAAGGGTCACCTGGGCTGCCCCTGGGTATCAGCCCTGCAGCCGGAGCCCAGCAGCTCCCAACGTGGCCCAGTCCCTGCATAGCAGCGGTCTGCAGGGCCGCAGACCCCTCCTGCTCCTTTCGAGTACCACCCTGCTGCCATCTTCATAAAAATAAAGCAGCCCCTGAATGGATTGTTTATCTTGTAAACAGTGACACGCTTGCAAAGCAGCGTGCTGCAGAAGCGGTCTTACAGGAGCCAGGGCAACGGGGTTTGCAGCGAGACTGAAGCATCCATGCAGCTCTTTGCAGGTTTGAGGCTCGGTTAACGGCGCCCCGTGGAGGGTCCCTTCCTCTGAAAATTTCTTCCACTTTAAAAACCCCCAGGGCCTAATCCAGACCTGAGGGCACTGCAAACCACTGCGGTTGGGGGGCTGGCTGTTGCTTGATCCCCAAGCTGGGTTTCAGGACCGGCTGCGGAGGGGTGTATCTGGGCGTGGGGGGCAAAGCACTTGGAGGGAAGAGGACAAACCCTTTTCCCTCCTTCCGCGACCCGAGCCCCTCGCTGCGGGGAGGGCGCACAACTCGGGAGCCCGCTGCCGCGGTCAAGGCCGGTGCGGAGACGCGCCCTCCCGAAACCAGCGAGGCTCGCGCTGCCGTCCAGCCGCCTCGGGGCAGGGTGGTGCGGCGCCCACCCCACACCGGCGCTACCGGTCGCACCGCCTGGCCGGCCCGGTGCCCCTGCACCCACTGGGGGCCACTGCACGCCCTGCGGCCGGGGCACGTGGGGAGGGCGGGGCTCGGGTACGGTCGAGGGCGGG
>VZSC01008286.1:187259-220825 GCA_013398225.1 Steatornis caripensis
AAAAAAAAAAAAAAAAAAAGAAAAGCTGCATAGCAACTAAATAGACATAGTTGGAGAAGGGGATTTTTGCCAGGAGTTTTAGATTCCATTTCTGTTTTGCGCTGGGATTTTTCTGTGTTACTCTGCTCTTTTTTTTGAGTCTCGGTTTCCTGTTTGTAAAATGGGAACAGTGATGGTGCAACACTCACCTGCCTTCATAAAATGCTTGGAAAGCCTTTGATGGGAAGCTTTATATGGAGATTAGAAAAAAACTTTATTAAACATGAAAACATGAAATTGTCTGTAACCATTGTGATTATAGTAGGATTGCTTTTCTCCCTTGATGACTGCTGTTTTGCTTGCACCTGTAATCTTCTGAATGGCGATAAGCCGTTAGGAATGCTTTCCAGTTTCTGATGTGCTTTAGAGGTCTATCCTGCAGAATTAATCTTTTGAGCCCAAAGCATTTAACAGCAGGCTTGAGTTTCTCCTATAGATTACCGTGGGACAAAGCGCTGAGCAATCCGCAGCAGAGGAGTGTGTGGGATGGCTGTTGCTTTCTCTGGAGATGTGCGATAGGAAGAACTGATGCATAGGTTCCCTTAGCAGAAAATAGCTACATCTAAAAGGAATTGCATCTTTATTTTCCCCAGGGCAATTTTGTAGCCATTGGAAACAGTTTAGACTTTTTCACTCTTATTTCACATAAGCTCTACACCATACTAGAATCGTTTTTATTAACTGTTTGTTGGATGTCTAAGCGTGGAATGTGGGTTTTGCACTTCAAATATGCCTCTGAAGTATATGCATTGTGTTGGTGAAAAATAAAGCGCTGCTCCATGCTGAGTTGAAAGTGTGGAAGTGGGGTAATCTGTACGGGGGAAACTTGCTGTCGCTGCTCACACACAGCTCCAGTAAGTTTTGGGGGTTTTTTCATTCTTTTATTTTCATAGGTGAAGTCCAAAGACCCTTTTATTCTTGGCTTTGTCAGGAAAGGCAGGTAACTGCTGTCTAAGTCCTTTGTAGTTAGTGGGCGGTATCTGATGATTCTGACCCCTGGCACTTGAAACCTGGGGCACCTCCACTCCTGATCTGCACGTGAAAAGTCTTCATGATGGTGGTAATTGAGGGAAGGGTGACTGAGCAAGATGATGCTCAGCAAGGAAGCATCAGAGGCCTGTTTTAGCACTGGGTAGGGGTGTGCGATGCCAGCAGCATTATTCCCCATCCATGGCCATATCCACAACATCAGTCCAGGTGTGTTACCTATCTGTCTTCTCTCAGAAGGCTCTGTGCTGCCCTACCAAAGGGAGCAGGAGAGCTGAAGGGAGGCAGCTGGAGGCCTGTGGGACCAGGCTGAAACCAGGACAGCAAGCAGAGTCCAAAACTCTTGAATGAATGGAAGTGCAAAAGCACTGTGACAGCCTGGACAAATGAAAGTACTGTTTAAAACACATTTCAAGTATTTATTCACTGTGAGAGTTGCTGTGCCAGGCCCAGGACTCTGGGCTGGAGGCTTGAGGGGAGCAGGGGCACAGGGCTACTGAGAATGAGCATGTCCCTGGCAGACCCCAACTCACCACGCACAGGCCATGCATTCATGGGGAGATTTGAAGGGGAGTTTGAAAAATCACATACAGCTTTTGACCATCCTGAAATCAGGGATAGCAAATTGTTTCCAAGAGAAATTACCATTATGATAAAGTTTTGGTAATTTTTTTAACTGTAGCTTTTGTCTTTGGAAATGACGAAGCTTGATTTCCTACTCGCATCCAGGACCGATTTTCACCGAGCAAGTTCCTAAAGGTATCCAGCTCATACACGGGCACAAAATACACTAAAAGGGCAGGTAATGTGTACAGGACCTCTCTGCATCTCACCAGGGTCATCCAAGCCCAGGTGAAAAAAAGCAATAGGCACCGACCTCTGGTGCCTCCCGCTGCCCTGCTGTGAGGCTTTAAAAGTTCCCAGCAGCTGTCCTGGCTGTATGACGGTACAGGGGGAGAGTTGGGGCAGGAGGCTGTCGGGCACACGATGGGGAGAGATGGGCAGGAGGATAAATACAGTGATTTTCCCCCATCTCTCTCCTATGGGGAGAACTGACATGCGCCTCTTGTTACGTAGGCACCCACGTTCGGGTGGAGGTGCAAACCCTCCCATCACCTCCCCACACTGTTGGGCTGGCTTGGCCGTGTGCCGGGAGCAGGATGAGGCCCCTCGGGGATGTAATGGGGAATCTCACTCGCCGAAGCACACCCACGGCAGGGAGGGAGAGCTGCTCTGACCTGCCTCCAGTCTAAGGCAGCAGCTGAGCTGCGGCATTCTGGATAATGCTTTCAGGTACAGATACATAAATCAGGGATTTAAGCTGTTTGTCAGAATTTGCCCCAGCTGGCACAGATTTACCATCACGCAGAATTTTTCAGTACGTGCGGCCCTGAGCTGACAGGCAAAGCGCAGGAGGAGCCCACTGACTCCCAGCTCATTTTGCCCTGGTGTTTTCTTCAGTGCCGGATGGGTGGACAAAGATGGGCACACTGGGGCAGGGAGGGAAAGCCATCTCTCAAGTGCTAGCGGAGGAGCTCCAAAGCTTTGTTTCTTTTGGACCATGTCCACTTGCACCCTCCCTACCAGAATACTTGCCATCACCAGTCTCTAAGCCTTTCACCCAGAGGCTAGGGCAGCTTCAGGAGGGTGAGTGGGGCACGGCATCGCCTCTCTCCTTGATCAGAGCGTCTGCCTCCTCCCTCCCACCACCTTTGCTATGAAAGAGAATCACAGCAATTTCCCGTGACAAGACAGGTGAGTGGGTTTTCAGAAGCAGGGATGTGTGTGGCATCACACACTATTATGGCTGCTACTACATCAGCATCTCCCCCGTGTTGGGCTAATTTGTCTAGTTATCTCCCAGCACTGAAATAATCTGGTAATGCTTGAAGACTTCATGAATTTTAAAATAGCTGCTGCCATCAACCTGTTCCGTGCACTTCAGTTGAGGAGCTGCAGATCCCTAGACAGAGATAGGAATGTTGTCTCCAACAGGCTTAAAGGATGTCCCCTCACTTTCTGCCCTGGACCTGGGCTGCTTCCTTGGTGCCTCTTGGCATGTGCCAATGCATATGTGTTGGTCAGTGCTGCAGTCCATGCTGGTTTTCTGTGGTTTGTTCACATGGAGGACTGTGGGCAAGGCGGACTGTGGACAAGAAGGACTGCATTCACACTCTGGGCAAGAGCTGGGTTCCAGCTTCAGATAGGGAGCAAAAGTGGTCACGGCTTGGATGGTCAAACGCCTAGAAACAAAGCTCCCATGCCTGGACTTCCTGTAAAACAATTTTAGTTCTGGGGGTCTTCAATAGCTTTTGGTGGAGTTACTGTTTATTTAGGAAGCTCTGAATAGGTTCAGAATAAAGTCCTTTAGGGGAAGTTGACCTTTTGCAGCAGTTGGTGCGCTTGGCACATGACTGTTGGCTATTCACACCAGTAAGACAACAGGATCTCTTCAGTTGGTCCTAAAGCCAGGATCCGAAGCTGGTTGTCCTTCTAGGAGCAATATCTCTGGGGGTGATGCTGTCACTGCAGCACTGCACCAAGGTACATGCAAACCTCCAAAGGGCTGTCTTCCCGAGGTACCTTCAGAGCGACATCCCTGAAAACCTTCTCATTTAGAGCACGGCTCACAAAACAGCAGCTCAGCTTGGGATTTGGGGAATTGGTGACAATTCAGACCTCCAGAAAACCCCATTGATTCTCAGACTTTCTCTTCAACCACTCTCCTCTTTCCACATATCTAAAAAGGAGGAGAAAAGCAATGCCTTTTTTATTGAAAATAGTTTTGAGATAACAGGTTTATGAGGTTTTCTTATTACATTTCATTGCTTGATGCTCTTGACTGAACGAAGTACAAACACATCTTGTGACTCGTTACGCCAGTGTATATTGTGGAGCATAACCAGTTATATACTGTCTTCCCACATGATCAAAAGAATGATTAGGATATAGAAATCGAACATCCATTTCACTGGCCTATGATACTTGATTTACAACTGAAAAGCCATGCAGTAAAGTTTGCATAATGATTATAGAGCTTCATAGATGTTACAGCTGCCGTTTTTAAAAATGCACTTGGTTGGTTGCTATGTGTGTGTTCCTTTCTTGACTGAAAATAACCATCCACAGGAGAAATCCTCACCCAGAGGCCCTCATCGTGGTGTGAGCTGCTGTGTGTAGGTGGCTGCTTTAGCCCCATGCGTCATCCTCTGGGCTTTGTTGGAGAAGCACTTGGGCAAAGGCACCTGCCCATGTTCCCTGGGCTTGCAGGGCCACAGTTCAGGGAACTGTTTTTCACTCTTGATCTGCGCACAATATTGCCATTAAAATGTGTCTGTCCAGGAAATTGCGCAAGGTTATTTAGTAGTCAACCTGCATTACTGGGAAGCAGTAATTAATTCTTAAAGCTGGAATATTTCTCTTCTAAGGTATTTGGCTCTTTCCCCATTACTAAAAACATCCTCTTCTCAGGTTTCAAATGGTCCTTGTAAACATTTCATAGTAATTTCCGTCCTTGGAATGGTAAGCCAATATCAGCAAATATTGTTTCTGGGCACAGCTCTGAGAAGAGAGGACTAAACTCTCCCCCAGCTGGGGCAGCAAAGTGAATTGCAACCTCTGGTCCTGCAGCTGATACTTCCTTCCCCTCCTGCAGACAAATCCCAGCGCAGGCAAAGCAATTCTCCTGCTGTCTGGGGCTCACAGCCCTGAGCAATTCCAGGAGCCTTTAAGAACATGGTTTGACCTGAACCACGCTCAGCAAGCAGACTTCCCACTGTTACTGTTTCTTTTGGTATTAAGAAGTCTGAAAGCCTCTTTAACACTAAGAGAGCAAGCAGAAGCCTAAGGAGTGCAGAGATCGTGCAAAAACCACAGCAACAGCAGCGTGGCATTAGCAGACCCCTGGGATTTGAAGCAGCTAAGGAGGTATTGCCTACCTGTAACACAACAGCAGGCAATAAATATGGATGCAATTAGGCTGACTTGGGTGAAAACAGATGGGTCGCACTCAGCTGCTGAGAAGGAAAAGGGCTGGTGGCCACCCTAAGATGCCCAGTGCCAGTGATGGGGTCAACTGCCCTCCTCGCCCCCAGGACTTAGCCTTGGGTCCCACCCAGCAGCTGGGGGAACTCCCCTCACCTGAACTGAGACATCTCAGCAGCTTCTGAGCAGTGTCCTCTACAGCCCATGAAGAGGAGGAGGCACATCTGGCCATTTTGCTGCTCCGCAGGAAGGAACCACCCTGGGTGAAACCCCAACCTTGGGCAGCTCCCCACCCTGGTTTGTGCACCCCAGCAATGAAGAGACAAGTCCATGGTCCAGATTTACAGTATTTTGTCATTCTTCACCATCTTTGATCAGCCACATTTCCTCCACCTGCCTCTAAACTCAGTTTGGCAAAAGCTGGCCCGGGCCTTAGACATAAAGTAACCACTCCATCAGCACAGGCAGGAGGGACATTTGAGGATTTTATACCAGAACTATGGGGTTTTTTACCCTTTCTATCACTGTTTCATGTCTCAGACAGTGTACAGATACTAAAACAGAGAGCTGTGTTTGGGTTTATTGCATTCTTCAAGGTGCCCAGTATTCCATTCAAGTGGCAATGTCCCTGTAGATTAAGGGTGCTTAAAACACAGCATTGGTCAAGAGGGAATTTTTCCATCTGTCCAAGTGCTGCTCACATACGGCCTATTAAAAGACCTCCTAATGGACCATTTTGTGGCAGTTGCAAAACAAGGCTTTGGCTGTTATTTAGAATGTGCGGGTGAGCTACAGCACCCGCTCTGTGCTAGGGGCTCCCCATCCCTTGGCTGCCCAGAGGAGAGAAAGATGTTGTATCACTTCAAGGAGGGCCTCGAGAAAGCATCAGAGCTTCTGGAGTCACAACAAGCAGGTGCAATTTTGCAGGTGTCTTTGAATCTATTTTCCTTTGAACAGGTACCAGCAAGTGATTTGCTATTAAAAAGGTATATAAAATATCAGGTGTGGAGGTTTATGTAGTTTTCTGGCACATAGCAAATGGATGCAGATGGAGCATGACTTCTGGAGTCCCTTTAGTATTTAAATAGGAAGATACAAATGTATGGGCTAGTCTGAGTCTCACATGCCTATCTCACGCCAATGAGCTTGGCGTTGAACAGCATATATAGCAATAAGGGCCGTTGATAGAAGGCAGAGGTCTGGGCTAATTCAGGCTCATACTTTGAAGATCAGATATGCATCTGATTGTTGAGATGCCTGCTAATTTTAGCTCTAGTTTTGCATAATGGAATAGCATTATTAATCTGATGTAAAACTGTTCATATTTTTGATGCAAAATTGCCATCTCAGTAGTTGAACAGCTACTTTGATTTTGCCTAGATACTAAAGAACAGAGGACAATAAATATGCATGCAATTAGGCTAATTTGAGTGAACAAATAGGTATTGCCTAATACAGCTAAAATTCCAAGAACTCATGCATCAGATGCAATGAATCGTTTTCCCTGACTTCTGATTGATTCAGGGATTTCTGAGCAAGCTTACTTAGGACAAATTATAGTCCATTTGCTTCTGTTAATGAGATGTTCAGATAGAAAGCTGGTAAAATATAAGCAAGATCTGAAGCAGAACTGAGTTATTTTAATCTGGGCAATGAGCTGCCTTGCTGCCTGCTACGTCCCCTTGCACGGTAAGGGGAATACACCGGAGAAAACTGGTGCTATCATGGGTCCACGTCCACATGGACCCAGCAGACAAGAAGAGATAAAGAGATGGTGCTTCTGCTCCCCACCGTGCTGCATAGACACGTGCCTCTGAGCTGTACAAAGGAAACAGATAATTATAAAAACTTCTTACCTATGTGGAGGTAAAATGTTGGGCTCCACCTTTCACTTTGAGCCCATGAGAGTGGCATTTTTATAACGCAAAACAGGATTTGTCTTGCATTCCATGAGGTGTGGCACAAGGTTTGTGGAGTGCTTGTAGGGTGCAATGCCCGATAGGGTCCTGTTAAAGGTTGTGTGGGAGAAACGTAGCACCACCCTGGCCGTACTGTCTTTTGGGGACAACTTGTGGGGATGAGCTGCTCCCAGAGCAGTGCCTGAGCACTGTCTTGGAGGGAGCTGGCTGGGGCCACCCAGGCAGTGAGCTGTCAGCTGGAGTGGGTGGTCAGAAGTCCACCACAGAGGTCCACTCCATGTTCCTCCTTCAAGCTCCTGAAGAGACAAATCTGTTCACTCCAGTGAAGACCAGGATTTTTCTGTATAGCTCATCACTAATGTGGAGAGTTTGACTCCATTGTCTTTGTCATCCCCCTTCATGCAGTTTCAGGCTGGTTTTAGACCTCTCCTAAGCCAATTCTTTGACAGACTGCCCAAACCCACACCCATCAGCATCTCCTTGCAGATCATGTGCTCTAAGCCACTGACCATCATGGCTGCACTTCAGCGGACTTTCCCCAGTTTCTCAATGACATCTTGAACAGAGGATGTTGTCCCCAACATGGGACAACATTTCTGGGGCAGCCTCACCAATACTGAGTAGGAAGGGAGTAATAACTAGCATCTGACCACCACTCACATTGCTCCTAACATATCTGCTGTACATGGTTTGCCTGATTCACATTAAATTCTCACTGAAGTCTCACGGTAAAGCCTAGGTCCTTTCCTGCATGGCTGTTATGCAGGCAGTAGGATGCCATCCTACACCAAAGCACAGGGTTTGCACTGCTCCTGTTGAACTCTGAGTGGTTTCTATTGACCCAAGTCCCAAGTTTCTCAAGGTCCTGCTGGACTGAAGCTCTACCAGCTGTGCCAAATGGAGATCGATGTCATTGTTTCTGATCTGTTACCATCTGTAAATGTGCTGAAAGTGTCCTCTGTGCCATCAGCCCCGTGACCGATGAAAATATTGAACAATATCAGCTCTCGTGTCATTCCCTGGGGTCCTCTGTTCATTACTGGCTGCCAGATGGTCCATCACAACACTGATTACTATTCTTTGACCTAATGGTCCAGTTAATTTTCAGTCCATCTAACAGTTTGTTCATCCAAATATTGTTTTCTCAGGTTTTGCATGAAAATGCTGCAGGAGGCTTTTCAGTCAGAGCTGTCCCTGGTCACTGTGAGTTTCTGATGATGGACAGCAGCCATGAAGTTGTATCAGCATCCTCAGATGAATCCCATCTGCTGACCTGGATGTGAATATTTACAGGTTCTCTTGGCAGACCCTGATTTGTTGCTCCTGCCATTGGTTATCCCTCTCCTTCCAAACCATGCTGGACATGTAAGGTGTGAGAATAAGCTCTGCCAATGGAAACCTATGCAAGAAAGGCGTTGAATACTTTGGTGTTTTGCTTATCATCTGTCAATGGGTTGTCTCCCCCATTCATTAGTGCACCCACAATTTTTCCAAATTTCCTTTTGCTGCTAACATACATGTAACATCCTTGCACGTTTGTCTTTGTCCACAGCCAGTCTAAGCTCCAGCTGGGCTTTCTTCTTTCTGATTTCATCCCAGAACGAGTGAACAATGCTTGCATGCTTCTTTTTGTTGCTTGCCCATGTTTCCAATTGTTGTTATCTCTTATTTTCCACGTCAGTTAATTGAGAAGATACTTGCTTAGACAAACTCCTGGTCTTTCTGCACAAGGGGATGGTTTGCTCCTGCCCTGTCATTTTCATACCCTCTGGGCCACAGTTAGTCTTCTCTGACCTTCCAGGCCTTCAACTGGGCTTTGGGTGACAGGTCAGAAGCACTCCTCTTTTGGATCCTACCTCCAGACCACAGCCATCCGTTTGCGCTTTGGGGCCATGGCACCAGCTCAGACCTCCTCACCTCATTTCTGAGAACCACAGGCTTAGTGCTGAGGAGTCCTCCTGCCTTCAGGCATTTCCACAGCTCAGCTCCCTCTCTGTGGGGTTTGTCTTCTCTTCTCCACATCAGCTGTAGAGAAGACAAGAAGTAATAATCTAAGCTGCAGCACAGGGATTTAGGCCAGAAATTTGAAAATATTTCTAAGAGACTGGACAGTTAGCTCTGGAAAAGGAGCACATCAATCCCACAAAAACTCATTTTTTGGATGTTTTAAGAACATTCCAGAGATACATAGAAAAAAAGAAGAAAGCAGAGGCCACAAGAGTTCTTCCTCTGAAGCTGGCAAAGCTGGAAAGTTCCTGAGCCCTGCTCAGCTCTGACTTTCTGTCACCTCTTTGATGTACCATCTGCTTTGTTCAGCTGTAAGTCTTTGGCCATTTCAGCTCCTTTCTCCACCTGACCAGGTCCTCAAGGGCCCTCCCTGACCCACATGTTTTCCGGGCTACAGAAATGCGTTTCATTGGCTTGCTATCAGGAGCTCCATCTCTTCATGGCTTGAAACATGATGGAGCCACTCTAGTGAGTGCCTGTGAGAGCATGAGCTCTGTGGAGAAATGGCCTGTTATCCTCTCCGAGGGGCTGAAGGCTGCCCACCGACCCATCAGCCGGCCTTCCTGGAGCACCCAGTGAAGCACAGGGAGGTTGTGCTGCTGAGCGTGAAAAGGATCTGGAAAAATAAAAGAGAACAAGTCTCCTCGCCGCATGGCTGCCACCCACCGGCATTGGGATTATCACTGGGGGGGATGGATCTGGCACCCTCCCTCTGGCTGCTGGAGCAGCTCGCATCTTAGGGGAAACCCATGCCCTCAAGTGAGACCATCAGCTGTGGCTTGGACACTGCTGAGGGGCATGTTTAGATAACTTACTTACTTAATTTAGAGAATTGCTCAGCAAATACCAGCAGAAACCTGGTATAATTGCCACAATTTCCAGTCTCAGTAGTATCTCCTTTTTCGTCTCCCCATGTCAAAAAGCAACAGAGCTGTGGTCTGTGGTCCTATGATCAGGGCACTTTCTCCATCTCCAGTTCAGCAGTAAATGATGGAAACATCGAATCACCTCATCAGTCATTATCAAATGTGGGATGTGCGTCTGTGTACTTGCTGGAGAGGAAAAAGGGCTCAGGTCAAGTCCCCAGGGGGTGCTCTGAGGGCTGCCACTCCCACAAGGGTAGGAGCTGCACCCACCTGTGCTGCCCACCCTCCTCCTCCCCAAAAGCTTCAGCCAAGCCTCAGCTGAAGTTCTTCACTTCAGTGTGTGCATCTCTGGGAAAAACAGTGGCATCTAATCACGTTTACCCTTCCCCAGCCCTCCCACAGGTCAGGTTTACCCCACGGGAGCAGCAGTTAAGAACCCAGACGCCCACTGCTTCCCAGAGTCACAAATCAGTATCTCTGCCCCAGTTAGGTAAAGCCGGATGTAATAAAAGCAAAACCAAACCCAGACCTCCACATTTACTAATGAAATCAAACTATTCCTTGGTGAGCTTGTGCAATCTGCAGTTTCCCAGCTCCTCAAAAGTAGTTTATAAGAATATTAACCCATGGGTGTTCACTGCTTGGTTTTAGTTTCCAGTGAACACTCAGGATTTGCTGCAAAACTGTAAGCAAGGTGGGATCTAGTTTTGGGACGGTATTTTGCACACTGCAAAGGGTGAGGGACAGGAAAGTTATGTTTCTTTTGTGGGATGAGTATTGCACCTATAACTGTGTGCACTCAAGGAAGGAAATTATGGACCCTACAGCACAGCTGCCGTAAGAGCTTACAGCATTTAATCAACATTTAAAATGGAGAAGCCTCAGGAGGCCTCCTGCAGTTTGTCAGCAACAATTTTTGTCCTAAAGACCCTTTAGAGCAGCAAACTCCTTAACGAAAGATTTCCCAAAGGGAATGGAAACTCTGAAGGCTTATATTTCTTATATTTCTTGTATTTCCTTTCTGCCCCTGACCATAAACTCTGTGTAATCTACCTACAAGTGGGTGAACTGAGAGAACATTTTATTACTGACAAACACTGTTTTTCCTGCCTGAATAATAAAGATAGATTTGTGTTGCCGTTGCTACCGCTCTCAAGAAAATGCATCTTTCCTCAACAGAAACGCTTCACAAAGGCAAGCCAGATTTCTTCTCTTATTAATTTTTCTAAATTATTTCTTACGTTATGTAGTTTTGCGTTCAGAGTACAAGTCCCATCCTAGGTGCCTTCCAATTGAAATAGTCTTATTCTGTTCTATTCTATTCGATTCTATTTCTAAAAATAGTCTTTTACTTAAAAGCCCTCAGCTCCTGGAGATGAATCTCTGCTGTCATTCAAGGCAAATGTCTAGCCTTCACATGTGAAAACAAAAGTGATGGACTATGATCTACTGTGACCCAAAGGCTCAGAAAACGAGCTGGCATCCTGAGCTCTGAGGCTTATTTTTCAAATCGATTATTTTTCAAATTGATTATTTTTAAGTTAATCTAATCTGATTTTCGCCCTTCTCCAGCTTTTCTGTATTTTAGGGAAACGGGGCAGGGGGAGCTGGGGAAAGCGGTGTCAGCAGAAGTCATTGGCTGGAAGAAACCTGGGAGCTGAGGCTCTCGAGAGGACCTGGGAGCTCGAGACGGGGGCCGGCTGTGCTTTGGGAAAGGAACCGCTGGTTACTGGACATCATCTGCTCGTTTTCATGTTGCCCTTTTCTTCCTCCTGGATTGTTGAGCCTCTTGATTCACCCCTTACACTCGGAGAAAACGTTGCTTACTGGGAACTCGGACAGCTTTGTTTAATCTTCCCGGGGCTGCACTCAGAGCCTTGAGCAAGTTGTTACTAGCGACAGCTCTAATTTGAATCAGGCCCTTGTTACTGTCAGTCAACACTGGGTAGAGGGGTTGTGCTCAGCTGGGAGAGCCGGAGCAGGCAGCAGAGGAAGGAAACCTGAAGGAAGCAGAAACCTTGTGGGTGCGAGATGGAGCAGGGGGTTGCTGCTTGGAGGAGGTTGCATGGAGGACAGGAGCTACTGACACCGCCTTAACACTGACTGGAGAAATAACCCTTTAAAGAGCGTGGGATGTGGGCATTAGTCCCGTGTCCTAAAACAAGCTCATAGGGATCAATGACATGGGAACAGCCATGGGAGGCTCTTACCCCAGGGCTAGCAGGGGCCGTCCCCACCAGAAATTTATAAATGATCAGAAAAGTCTTTCTGAGTCTTGTTTGCCCCTGTGCACAGGCTAACATTGAGCCCAGGAATCACAGGGCACCCGAGGAGGACACATCCCTGCAGCAGGGAGTACCCTTGGCTGCGTGGCAGCCCAATGTGGAGATTTGCTGGCTGTCCCCAGCCTCAGAGATCGGCATGGGGCAGATCAGGCCGAGCACAAAAGAGGGAGCACAGAAGAGAGTTACAGGGTCTTTTGAAAAGTGAAGGCTGTTTTTTTCCCATTTTCCAGCATATAATAAATAAATATTCTCATCTTGCCAGCATTATCTCAGTAATGCAGAGCTATACTGTTTGAGTGTGTGCGATGTTGTTGTGTTAAACATCCATCGAGTTCTATGTGTGCACGACATTTTCTGCTGAGCTCCTCATCAAGCAGAGGCACTGGCTCCAGGCCTGCTCAGGACAACCTCCTGGTCCTCTGTGGTGGGATGAAGGATGGTGCAGCCCACCTGTACTCCCTGCCCATCCCTGTTCCTGTCCTTGTCCCTGCTCCCCTTGCTGGGGTGCTGGCCCCCGTCCCTGTCTCCTCTTTGTGCCAGGAGGGTGGGCAGCACCCCTCCAGCCCTGGAAGGGCTGGGCGACCTGTCCTCCCATCTTTCCCCAGCATAAGCTATTGGAGTGGTGGTGGTGGTGTTTGCCGCATAGGCTGGTGTGCGGTTTTTTTTTGTGGAGAAGGAGATGAATGAAGAAGCTGATGGGTCAGCAGGTAATCGGGTTTGTCTCTGCCGCATTGGCCTAAACGGGTGATGGATGCTCCAGCCGGGCAGGAAGGAGGTGCTGCCATCTCCTGCTAACACATCTCTTGTTTTTTTTTTCTCCAGAAGGCCCAGTTGTGTTAGGCAATCTCAAACACCGTGTTTCCAACTCCTGTGTGCTTGACCCTTCCTTCAGAGCCACCTCTGATATGTAGCTGCTGCCTGGTTTTAACAGGGCTGGGCTTAATCACAGAATGGTAGAATCACAGAATGGTAGAATCACAGAATGGTAGGGGTTGGAAGGGACCTCTGGAGATCTGGAGATCATCTAGACCAACCCCAAATGCCTATGGAGCCCAGACTTGCCTCTTTCTGTCAGTAGGACCCAGTGGCCCATGTGCCTACACTACTTCAGTTTGCCCTCCAGAAATTTCAGCTGGTCAAATGAGAACAGAATGCTAGTAATTTGCTGGTTTAACTTCCCACAGGTTACTCTGAAGACACCAGTCCAGTTGCAGCTGACTTGTGGCTTTTAAGAAAAATGCTAGGAGATTTCTGCAGCATGGCTGCTGATGCTCAGCTGAGCCAGAGAAGCTGGGAGAGAGAGCGCGAGATAAACCAGTAAAAGCTGCTGCGGGCTATTTCACCACTGCTTCCCTGCGGAGGCAAACACCACATATCCTCTGACCTCATTTCCCAGCTCATCTGCCCACTGCCAACACCCTGCAAGGACATCATGTTTGATGAGTGGCACTGGGAAAAACTTTTTCAGCTCCCGAGCTCCCCTCTGCCGTTCTCCGCTAAGCTGCTGCCAAGAGCAAGAGGTGATGATGGCACCTGTGGGATAACACACCAGCGACCACAGCTGTAGCGCTGTGTGTGTCGGTTCCCAGTGCTCTCCATCCCCTGTGCTGTGTCCTTACACAAGCATTGGGGAAGATGCTTGATACAAGCATTTTCCACTTAAAGCAACGAAACAGTCTTGACGACATCATTTGCCAAGCAGCTGCTGCAGACAAACAGAGCTTTTTTTTTTTTTTTTCAAAAACAGGGCTACATGTTGTTTTCCTCCTACCACACCCAAGCGTACTGCGCTCTGACACCAGTCTCTGTACCAAGGAAGCCAAGGGTGCTTGGACCACAGAGGGTATGATCAGCACCGTAATGGCTACACCGTGCATCTTGCCTGCTAATGTCAGTAATAACACAGCTGGTATGCCACTATACCCACATGCTGCAGGAGGGTTTGGCTTCTTTCCATCCTCCTCATAAGATGTGCAAGCAACTGGTTGAACTGGACTGTCCAACCTGCTTCAGTCTGCTTCTGCTTGCAAAGCAAAACCTCCCAAACCTCCACACAACCCACAGTAAGGATAATTAAGTGAGAGGAATGGGTCAAGGGGCCCCAGGGAGGCACTTTCCCCAGCTTTTACCTTCTACCTGCTGAAACTCTGATGCTTCTGAGCAGATGTTTTGCCTTTCCAACATCCAGGCAACTTTGGTACTTCAGCTGTTAAAAACCCAGCCAAGTACTTTCCAAAATGGCAGTGAATTGCTTCAGTCGCCCCGGATCGCACCTCTTCCCCACCTGCCTCGCTGAGCAGCCAGCCTGTGAGTTGATGCCAGACTTCCTGTGCGCGATGCCTTTAATCCTCGAGGCCCCTGATACGCCTTGCAGAGAGATATTCTAATGATATTGCATCATTCCTGAAAATTGTTCTCTGTAATAAGAGCAGAATTATATTTTAGAGCATGAAATTTTACCACTTCTCAAGGCTACTTGAGAAGTAGGGCATTATTTTACTGACTGTGGTATCTGACCTTTAGAAAAGCACAGAAGGTTGTACCGGAGGCAAGAGCCACCGTGAAGACCTAAGTGACAAAGTGAAGGTTTTATTATAAACGTATTCCTAAATCTTCTGTAAAGATTTATCTTCGTATAGACATAGATAAATTCTGGTTTGCACTTAATGTGCTTTCTCATTTTTTATTATTTTCAGATTACTTCCACTTACAGTCTGAGAGCTATGCTGTGTCTTCTTGCAGTCACTGGCTGACTGCATCACGAGCACCCTTGTTGTGTTCACAGCCATGCGTAGAAGTGAACTGAAAAGTCAGGGTTTGACTCAAACAGGATGTCAGATGATGGATACATAGGTCAGCTCTTTTTACTTTTTTTTTTTNTATTTTCAGATTACTTCCACTTACAGTCTGAGAGCTATGCTGTGTCTTCTCGCGGTCACTGGCTGACTGCATCACGAGCACCCTTGTTGTGTTCACAGCCATGCGTAGAAGTGAACTGAAAAGTCAGGGTTTGACTCAAACAGGATGTCAGATGATGGATACATAGGTCAGCTCTTTTTACTTTTTTTTTTTTAAAAGAAAACTGCCTTTATTTTTCAGGAACAGCAAAGTGGTAGTGGTTCTTTTATGAGAATACAAGTAAAAACAATTTCACTGATTATAGTTAAGAATGAGACCCAAGAAAAACCTTTAAGTACAAGCCTGTTTTCATGCTACTGCTCATTTCACTGAGTTCAGGAGCTCTTTCTGGCAACCTGAAGGGGAGAGGGATTACATATTCCACACCAAGATGACAGAAAATGCTTTAAATGTTCAGCCTGGGTTTTTTTGAGAACAACTAAATCTTCATTGATTTTTCTGGAGATCAAAGCTGAACATACATAACCGGAACGAATAGCCCCAGGGAGAGCAGAAAAGAGAAATGCATGACACTTTGCATTGATTTAGCCATTATGTTCTACTGGACAAATGGAATACAGCAAGAAGAGCCATTACACATAGTTGTTCCCAAAGGTGGCCTTGTTATTTACAAGTACTTACACACAATTACAGCTGTATGTGCCGTAGCAAGTGGTAGAGCTCTGCCCTTCCCTCTTTATCTCTTAAGTCATAAAATTGCACAGAGTACTTCTTAGTCACCCAAAGGATGCCACAGAGGTGGGCAAAGCATCACTATGTTCCTTTTTATAGTGGAGGTACTAAAAGGATGGAGAGAAAAACGCCTAAGCAGATACAAAGAAGAAGGAGGAAGGCTTTTCCATGCAGAAGAGATGCTCCTCTGGGTTTTACTGGCTGCTGGCAGCTGAACTTTCCAAAATCCTCTAAATCCCAGTTGCTGGGGAACACACTCAAGGTACTGCCTGAGGCACCAAAGAAGAAGTCAAGGTTCAAATTGGGGTTTGCCATTTCCAACTTCACATTTTGGGCATGACCAAACCAGCCAGCTGCTGAAAAATCTCTCCTGAACAGAAGAAAATATTATATGAGGACTACCTAAGATCCATCCAGTGATTTTAGAGAAAGAGTTGCCACCAACAGATTTTCATTTAACTTTATGTTCCCAGTGGAGAAGGGATGAACTACAGTTGCCTTTGACTTGATAAAAATATGTTCAGGGGACAGGCATGGGAAACGCTGTACACATCTCCTTAAAGAGCAATTCATTTGCTTTCAGCCCAGAAAACCTGGTAAGTCCTATTTAGGACTGAAACACTGCTTCTCAAACTTATATGCTCATAACCTCACCTCTATTTGCACTTCTTGATTTGTTTGCAAGCTTCCAACTCTATCCTACTTCCAGGATCATGATCCAACTTCATCTCCTACTTCATGTAGTCATGAACCTCTTTTTGGATCTGGAAGTCTAAGGATATATATGCTAATGGCCTGAGGACAGACCAGCTGTCCATGTAACAAATACCCAAAGGCTGCATGTCCATACTGCTAAAAACAGTGGAGACTAGACTAGTGTTCCTAGAGACTAAATACTGCTGGAGACGGATGCCCAGCCTCACTGCTGCACGGCCTTGGGTGTTCACACTGCTCAGAGCGAGTCCTTCCGTAGGAGATTTCTCTTGGAAAGAGCTAGTTGATGAGATCCAAATTACAGCCAGGGAGCGAGCTCAGAGTGTAGACAACTTCACAGGTGATCCGGCGCTTGAGCTCTCTCCCTGGCTCTCTTTTACTCAGTAGCGTAGGCGCATCCTTTAAGACTGCTTGTTCTAACACTTTCAGTCCACTTGTTTATGTGTGTGTGTTTCACATAAACAAGTGTGGGCCTTGCCAGCAGACACTCGTCTCTTAGACAAAGGTAGCAAGTGCTTATTCAAGCTCCCTTGAACAGGCTCATGGACGTGGACAGCCTGTGCTAAGTGTAGCCTTGTAATAGTCACTTGCGCTTGAGTGAAAGTACCGCTGGGGTTCAACTTCTGCCTGGTGTGCAAAGGAAAGGGGTGGAAGGCAGAGGACAAGGGAGGTCCCAGATCACCACCTGTCCCATCTCCTGACTGACGCTATTCAACCATGCCCCTCTCTGTAAACTATACTTGAGAAGGAAGGCATGGATGGATGGATGGATAGATAGATTAGACAGAAAGACGGACAGACGGACAGACAATCCGTTTGATGTGTTAAATGTCCGAACTGCTCTGTTCCTTGGATTGTTTTCTGTCCTTCCTAATGAATCTTTAGAACAGAGCAGCAGAAAAACTGTAAGCTAGAGCTGTCAGAAACATGGCAGAAAATGAGGAGGGCTAAGACAGTGTCAAGTCATGAGCGCGTTGATCACAATTGTCTTTGAGGTTGAAAGGGATACCATCAAATGCATGGTATGACTAGAGCAATGCCTGGATCCACTCTCCAGGACTTTCTGTCTTGTGAGCAAGCCTCACCAAATTCCATTTGACTCAATAAAATCACTAATTGCTGTCCATAGCAGTATCTCATGCATCAACTGTTTTGCTACCAGTACTTCTGCAGGTATTTCCCTGTAATACACCTGCATTGCACACTTGCCCTCCTCTCTTTTCCAGGCACCCTCTCCCCATAAGCAAGGCACGAGGACTGTACCTTCGCTAAAACAGTGTCTGCTTCATTCTGGGGACATTTGCAGGGTGAGGACCCTGGGAATCACCTGACCTTTGCTGAAAGACTGCATTTAAGTTCAGGCCCTTGCCGGTGGTCCCTGCCTGAGCTCCGTTGCAGACATGCCTGCTCCTGGCCATGTCCTCAGCTGAGCCCTTGCTTCTGCCTGACAGCCAGTACACACGCTCAGGACAGGAAAACAAGAAGCAGCCAGGATCTATTGACCGGTTTGTCACGTGAAGTATTTGCAAATCTGTGGAACAGAGAGTCATTCTACGCTTTGTCTCCGTAATGGTCCCTTTCAATTAACCACATTGGATCCTGTGACATCTTAGCTTATGTAATTGCCTGAAGGTATAGCTGTAGGGCTGCACGCTACTGAGCTGCTGCTCCTCTGCCACAGTCGTGGAATCCTGTTTTTGTTGGACCGCTGTGCGATAAAGGCTTCATTCACTCTGTAGTGCTGTTGTTCTCTTCAAAGTGGCTCTTATGTTTCCTCTCCCTTATTGCAGTGCTGCAAGATGTTTATTATGGGGAGCTGGAATGGGACTAATTCATTGTTTGTTAACAACTCCAGTGTTTGCGAGGCAGCTGCACACTTACTCTCCGTGAAATAAAGAATTCCCATTATTGTGGGCCTGGCTTGGCCCTCTCTGGAGCCAGTAGGACTTTGTTTTGATATGGATTAAGCCTCAGATGCTGAGGCTGATATCAGTAAGTACAAAAAGAATAACCCCAGCTTTCAGAAGTATTGTATAGGATAGACAGAAACACAGTTGCTTCAGAGCTGGGTATGGGGTGCTCCGGTCAGTGGGGCTGATCTTGACATTCACAGCCAAGGGCTGCCCTCCCAGAAACGATGCTGTTAATTAGTACATGTTTTGCCTGCTGGAAGCCAGTCTCTGCTGCTGAAAAACCTTAATGCAGTTTGCGAGCAAGCAATTGTACCTAATGTTTTATGAAACTGTAGTAAATTTATCACCACAACTGTGCTGAAAGGAGTACTGGGCAGGCAATGGCAAAGCCAGAGGAATCGTCTGGTCTAATTCTGCAACCCGAAGTGCATGGTGTAATTTCAACTGCAACTGATGGTTTTGGGGTTGGTTCCCTCTCCTGACAGTGTCACCAGCTGTAACGTTTCTATGCCAAGCTATCAATCCCTGTTGATTTGAATGGTTGGCCACTGCTTTAAGCAGTGATGTCCCGAGTTTCCAGGCTAGCTTCCCAGGCTCCTGGAAGCCAATAAATTCCAGATAAATGGCCTTTGAGAATATATAGTGTACCTGATGCTTTCCTGACATTGGAGAGCAATTGTGCCGGTGTTGGCATATTGAATGATCTGAGAGGAGGTCCTGGTAGTCTTCTTTGAAGTTATTTTGAATAATCTAGTAAAGCTAACCAAGTTTTGGGAAGGACATCTAGATTTCCATGAAGTTTTCAATTATTTCATCAGACGTAAGTTTACTTTACTGATTGCAAAGCAAGCCTGTTCATTGTTTTGACTGATTTGGTCTGGTTCATGAACAGTGTGTGGTTTTGGAGGGGCCTCTAATATTTAGGGAATGGTCTGTGTTTCATAGCTGCTCCTCCTAGGCTGCGTCCTCCAGCCACTGCTGCTGGACCTGCACCAGTTCGCACACAGCACCTAACGAAATGACCCAGTGACTGTGGAACAAGTCATCTGGCAAGGTTTTGCTCTCAGCTTTGCTAGTGCATCTCTGCCCACATGATATTTCTGCTGTAACTAAGTGTAATTCGCAATAAATATCTGCTCAGGTATAAAACAATCACCTACTTCATAAAAGGTCTCCAGTTAAATTGCCCATGTTTGTGTGGGAGTGTTTTCTTTTCCGCTGGCAAAGAGTCCTTATGAGGAGTAATAACATTGAAGAATCTGTTAAAGAAAAACGTTTGTCGAAGGTTTACTATTTCACAGGTTTTACTGTAGAATCATTTACGCAAAGCTGTGAGTCACAAGCTGAAGTTCAGCATCTGAAATTGCTGGCAGAGTAAATGAATTTTGTGCATGACAAAGACATCAGTACTCTGCATGCATTACAGTCAATTCATAATTGCTTTAAAATCACATGGCAAATGATTATAATTAGGACAGTAACTGTTAAAATCAAGAATAAAAGAAGGCCAGAACCTGAAGCTATTTACTTCTACGTTTCTCCTCCTTGAAGGTTTATGAAAGACGTCCTAACTCCTAACCGAAAAGCACAACAAAAACCACCAGTGCCCATTCCAACTGCTGCGATGTCAGTAAGTTTGGCAGAAATGCCTGTGAAGTGCAACATCTCCTCGTGGTACATGTCACAGGGACCTAGGCAGAAAGAGCCCAAACAGACAGGTCTTGACAGCAATAACTTAATTGTCCTGCCTGGGTGGTGGAGGCTACCTTAGCAAGTTGAAATGACCTCTGTCTATGCCCAGAGTGTGCAATATCCATTAATACAGACCTTCCTATAAGGCATTCTCTCTTTAGTAGCAGGGAGGAGAGTTGTCTGTGTGTAAAGGGAATATTTCCTGAGGTGAAAGATGCCCTTGGAAAGTACACGTCACTCTTGAAAGAGGTGACTATCCATCAGCCGCACAGACTGGAGGAGAACAGAGACCGCAGCTCAGTGACTAGAAAAAACAGAACAGGATGAAATCTGGAAAAGAGATTTTTTGGTGATAGAGGCTAAAACCAATCAAACCCCTCACGCAGCCTGACAGCACAGACAGGAACCAGTCACCACTCGATGGGTTAATGCAGTGCTGATGTAAGAATGAATTCAGTCCACACAAGGCCCAACCACCCGGCTGTGAGCTCTCACCATGGCCCCTGTCTCGCCGGTGGTGCAGAGACACAATCCCTTCCTGCAAGGTTCTCTGTGCCCCAGCACACAGTGGGAGAGGGCAGATTTCTTGGCAAGATTTGGAGCTGAGGGAGACGCTGGGACAGCCTCGAGCACACGAGAGGTTGTGATGCAGCATATTAGGAGCTTTGAGGCCATCAGATCAAAGACAAAGTTTTAAGGTGGACTTTATTGCAAGGCTGTTGCCTCTGGGTGTTTGTGTTTCATCCATACACGATGAGAAGAATGGGAGGCAGTGCCCACGAGAACGGTGGGCTGTGGGGCAGCGCGGCCCCATTGCTGCCAGCCGGCGAGCTCCCCCAGCCCCATGGGAGTGAGACACTTTCTGAAGATAGCTCTGCGCAGGAGAAGGATGCTGACTCCAAAGTGCGTAGGCATAACTGAATCAAAGAAGTGAACTCACCCAGTTTACAGCAGCTGGTACAGATAATTATTTAACTGAATCAGAGCAGAGCAAATGCTTCCTACCCCACAAATCCAGATGAACCTGGTTAATTCCTGGGAGATTTTGTCATCAAGAGATTATATTTACTCTTCATTTGAGGATTTGTTTGAGGGTCTTTTTTGACAAGGTCAGCTGTTCTGCCAAGCCTTCTTTCTCACCTGTCTAGCTGTCCCCAACACTATGTGCACTTTGTCATGGGCACGTGGCACAGAGGTGCTGTTCTGGCAATGTCAGCCCAGGGAGTAAGGCCAGGGGCTAAACCCTACCTGAGAAGGGGAGCACTGCCCACCCCACTGCTGGCCCATGCGGCAGCAGGAATTCCTTTGCTCTGCATCCAAGAGATGCCAAGACTCTGGCATCCCAGCTTTGATTCTGTTCTTAACTGCAACCTCTATCACAAACGTATGTCCAAGAGAGGGCTAATATTTCCTCTTCACAGGTGAGACAGAAGTCATATCAGCAGGCGGTTGCTGCTGCCAGGGAAACACGAGTCTCCTAGTAGGAAGGCATCTGAAGTCCTTCAAACAAGAAAGTTCTCTCTCTTCTGATGACTCCTGGATGACATAGCAACCCCTCTTACCTGCAGTGCACACAAGAATTGCTCTGGGACCCCTCTAAGGTGTGCTAAGAAGGGGTTAATCTGAGGAAGGACCCTTGTCTCCCTGAGGGTCTGACTAAAAGGACTTTCTCCCAGTGACATATTCTGATTCACACCGTCTTTTGCTCTCAGCAAGCCAAGTAAGGCAATGCTCCTGCCAGATTTCCCCTTTCTTCTGCCATGCCCTCTGTAGTGAGGGAATAGGAATGGCTAATTCGAGCCTGCATGAGGCTGACCCTTTTCTTTTCCTAGAATTAAGAATACTCCTCAGATGTTTTGGTGGAGAATTTATTTACCTTCCTGAATAGCACAAGGAGCTCCAGGGCCTGGAGGCACCATATTTAATACTAACAACGAAGCACACCCTCATTCCCAGATTTAGCATCCCTGTCAGCCACACAAGAACTAGAGCAAAGAAACTTCAGTAGGATCAGTGCATTTTCATTGATTACAAATCCAGACAACACAGGATCCAGACTGGTGCTCCTGCAAGGCAAGTCACTGCAGCTGTTCCCAGGATATGAAGTGTTTGGAGTGATGCCTAGAGGTCAAGGTGCCTACGCTCTGATACAGCTTGGCAGCAGTGAGGCTGTGCAATGTGCCCAGCTTGGCAGATACAGCTGATTTGATTACTATGGGGGCAACGTCGGTTGGGAAGAAATGTATATGTTGTCAGATGTTGTGAGCTTATATTTGTGGCTAGCTGACTGACTGAGTGACAAATTCTTCATCTGCAGGAATAAAAGAGTTTGGAATACAACTGTTTCTTTTGACATGGCAAGGAAGAAGGCTGATGTGTCCCAATTAATTGGTTCAGTGCAGGATAAGGCCAAGGGAGCAACGGACCTGAGGTCAAAACCACTAAGTACAAAGAAGCAGTTTACATCCCAGGTGCTTTGAATTTGCACATTTGCAAATAATTAAGATGATCCTGAAGGGATCATTGTGGTAGTGTTTTTTTATTTCCCCAGCTAAATATAAAACAATCTGGCTATCGGTTTAGCCTTTGCACACATACCATGCTCTGCAAAGCCTTCAAGTGCCAGTCTGGAAGGGTTCTATGCAAAGGCTCCAGAAACTAAGTTCCTTGAGACAACTCACGAGCCGAGTGGTGGGCACAGCTGTGAGCAGCTGCACACCAACTCGCTTTTCTGCTATGAAGCTGATCTGAAGGTAGTTTAAAGTCATGTGTCCTAAAGAATTGGTGTCTGGGTGGTTGTTCATTGCTGGGATCACATGGTTTTCATTTAAGACCAGAAAGGTTTTTTCCATCGCGATCTTATCAATGTCCTTATGCGTGTTTCTCAAGCCTCTCTTGCAAGCCAGACTTGATCACTGAACATTACGTTACAGGTCTTGTGCTTGTTTCTTCTCTTCGTTTTCCCCAGGTCTAGAACAAGATTAGTCTCCAATGAGATATCGTAGTTCTGTAAGAGGGAAACAGTAGCCTAGGGCAGCTTTAATCCAAAACTCACAAGCTTACATGGGCTCTGTTCTTCTATTCGAGAGACCAACAATCAGCAAAACAGAAACAGGCAATGAGTTTTATCATGCTATCTATAACAGGCAGGTACTTGTGAAGTCTAGCCATGTTTCCAGCATGCACTTGGAGCCACTGGACTTTTGTTTCCTTCTAGGAAAGAACAGTAATAGGCACTATAAATGAATGGGATGGGATATCTGCATCCTACATGGCAGCAGCTTAGCAAAGGCTCAAAGGGCTTCTTACAACCTCAGCTGCATCCTTCAACTCAGTTCAGTGTGGCTCATACAGACTGGGGCAGGGTATATCACTATTTAGAGTGGCTTTAAGACTGTGGTGGTCTGAGGAACAGGGAAGGAAGGAAGCAGCAATAAATGCTGTGGAGCATTCCTCAGGAGCACTCTTCAGCAGCTGAATGTCAAAGACTGAACCTGACTTTATTCCTCGGCTTCCTTTCAAGCAGGGAGAAGATGGCTGTGAAAATGAAAGCCAAAAAGAAGCCAGACTGGAAGAAGTCTAGCACTGTCCATAGGACCACTGGATGTCAGAGTGTAGTTGGACTCTTACTGCCAGAGACGGGGTGAAACATCCAAATCACGGAGATATTTGACAAGGATCACAACTCATGGAAAAGTTATCCTGCAGATGTTCCTACCACCTCTTCATACTTAGCATGTAGAAGGTGATTCTGCAAGGATACCAATTATTAACCGTCTAATGGGACAGACACTCAAAAGGAAATTCCCATCCAGAGTATCTTCAGTTGTGGAGAAAGACGCGAGTCCAGTTGTTTATTCAATAGACACGTCATTAGAAAAAGCACACTGCTGAAATCTCTGGGTTGCTTTATGCAACATCGTGTCTTACAAGCTTGAGTTATACAGACTTACAGTTAAATTCTCTGCCTCCTGCCAGCAAGCTTTCCAGTCTCACATACCAACACAGTTCATGTGTGGGGTAGATTTATTGAGTTTCTCTCAGCTAGCAGCTACCCAGACTCATTTGTTTTAGTCTTAGTTTTAACTTGGGTGGTAAAGGCACAGATTTCTACATTTTTGAAGAATGTTTAAGCAATTTCCAGGAAATAGATGCGTATCTGTACGTGCTCTAGTGTTACCTAAATGGTCCTTAAGAAATAGGCAGCAGATGTTTTAAGACAGAAAACCCCAGCATTTCACAAACAGTCTCAAGTTCTGTTTATTTTAAAAATGTACTTCATATGACCATTGTGAGTGTAATCATAAATAAAGTAAACTGGATGCATTTGCTATGACACTTTTAGGTGGAAATCTTCCGGATTTTGTTTTCTTTGGATTTCAGCGAGAGCTGAAGACCCGAAACGTGACCTCCATAATTCATTAATCATCACGAAACACTTCCTTGAGGGAAAGAAATATGAAAGGCATGTGCAGTGCTGAAAGAGGGCGGCTCGCTTCACAGGAGCTTTTAAAGTCTGGGCTCCAAGGCAGAGAATGATTTTTCTTCAAGAAATGGTCCATCCAGCCCCCATGTGCATGAAAGGTCCATCCAGCCTGGTGTGCGCAGCCGTTTCCCTTCTGCCCTGTCTGTTTCTCCCAGCCTGACACTTTCTGCTCACTCTGCAAGGGTCAGCACTCACCTCTCTTGGCGGCTCAACTGAAATGCATGGAACAGTGGCTTGGCTTGTTAATCCAGATACGGCTTAGCTCTAACACTGTCACCTCCACCAGAGACTGTCCTTGCCCTGCTCTTCATCAGTCAGTTTCCAGCACAGCCCCTCTCCTCCTGGGCCTCCTTTTGGTACCTGGCTACACCTATGCAAGTAAACTGGAAAGGAACGGGGCATGGGTTTTCACCACCAGCCTGCAGCTGTCCTGGTGGGATACTTAGCAACACACTGCCCGGCATGGTTCTGGGCCCTGGAAGCTACCCCTCCATGCAGCAAATGCCTAGGCACAGTTCAGCCCCCAACAGACCCAATGTACGTATAGACCCAATGGACTGTATGGATCTACATCTTAGCTGTAGGCGAAGGCAGGTTAGCCAAGCAAATGCAAGCTGTGCTGTGCTACTTGCCCTCAAAGGCTGGAGAAGAGGCTGTGGACATGTTCACTTCACATGTAGAGTTGCATTCAATCGGGTCCATTCTTATGCATTGCCTTCACACCTGGTTGCTCTTAAGACAAGCAGAGACAATCTGTTGCAGTACTGAAGAGTCCAAAGGAATGATCAGACATCTGAGCAGGAAACGTCTTTGGCCTCTTGGGCTCAATAATGCAAGACTTTTGAGATCTCCACTTGTGACAAAATAAGCCTGAGAGAGGGAAGAGCCCAGATCTACGATCACCTTGGAGGTGAGGCTGGCTTTGTGTTGCGTATGCATGTTTCAAGGATCCCAGTAAGCTCCCCACCAGCGCTGCCAGCAGCAAGCCAAGATCTCCACACCGTGTACCAGAACTATGGCTGCTCTGATTCGGTGAGTCCACGTGCCACCTGCATCTGGGGTCAGATGGTAACTCCACCACCACAAGCCATTCTTTGCCATAGGACCACCGGATGTCCTTCACTCTTCCCCCCCACATCTTCCTGCTCTCTGAGCCATAATTGTGACTACTTCATTATTTATCTGACTAGTGCAGATGAAGCCTGTGGTGAGTGTTGCAACTGCTCACGTGGTCATCTGGAGTTCAAATATACTGATATTGATTTCCCTCCCACCACAGATGTCACATCTTGAAGCTTGTGCTATTTGAAGCCGTCGCCAACATCTCTCCGCTTTACCAGTGCTGTACAACCAGCCATGAAGATCCTCGGCTCTTTGTTGCAGGCCATGTTGCATCAGAAAACACAGCTCAAGCTACAGATCTGTAGAACTATTATTATACTCCTCAGTCCATACTTGAACATCTAAGGCACTCAGCACCGTAGATCTCCCTGATTTTGTCAGTTGTTCACTTAAAGCTCATCTACCAAAGGTCTTGGGAGTCTGGGGAGGTCCCTGCTGACTGGGAGCTAGCCAATGTTATTCCAATCTACAAGAAGGGCGTGAGGGAAGACCTAGGGAACTACAGACCAGTTACTGTAACCTCAGTTCCTGGAAAAATTGTGGAGATTATACTGAGTATTATGAAAGGCGTTTAAAGAATATTGCAATCATCAGGCACAGTCAACAAGGGTTGTCTGATTTGACTGTTTCACTGTTTAACTAATTTGATATCCTTCTATGATACAGTCACCTGCCTAGTGAATGAAGGGAAGGCAGTGGATGTAGTTTTTCTGGATTTTAGTAAGGCTTTTAGTACTGTCACTCACAGCATCCTTCTGGACAAGTTGTCCAACTCTGGGATGAGCGGGTTCACAGTGCGCTGGGTGAAGAACTGGCTGAAGGGCAGGGCTCAAAGGGTTGTAGCGAATGGGGCTACATCTGGCTGGCAACTGGTCACCAGCAATGTTCCTCAGAGTTCAATTCTAGAACCAGTTCTGTGCGATATTTATCAACGATCTGGATGCAGGAGCTGAATGCACCATTAGCAAGTTTGCTGAAGATATCAAACTGGCAGGTGCATCCCAGGGTGCACCAAACACAGCATAACCAGATGGTCAAGAGATGGGATTATCCCACTGTGTTCAGCATAGTTGCGGCCTCACCTTGAGTGCTGCGTGCAGCTCAGGGCCCCACAATTTAAGAAGGACGTGAAGCTCCTTGAATGTTTCCAGAGGAGGGCAACAAAGCTGGTGACAGGGCTGGAAGGTATGTCCTATGAGGAGCGGCTGAGGACTTTGGGCTTATCTAGTTTGGAGAAAAAGAGGCTGAGGGGCGACCTCATTGCTCTCTGCAGCTTCCTGAGGAGGAGAAGTGGAGAGGGAGGTGCTGAGCTCTTCTCCCTGGTGTCCAGTGACAGGATATGCGGGAATGGTTCAAAGCTGTGTCAGGGAAGGTTCAGACTGGGTATCAGGAAGCATTTCTTTACCAAGAGGGTGGTCAAACACAGGAAAAACCTTCCTAGAGAGGTGGTTGATATCCCAAGCCTGTCTGTGTTTCAGAGGCAGTTGGACATTGCCCTTAATAACATGCTTTAACTTTTGTCAGCCCTGAAGTGGTCAGGCAGTTGGACTAGATGATCATTGTAGTCCCTTCCAATTGAAATATTCTATTCTATTCTATTCTATTTGGAATAAGAATGTGATTAGCACAGTACCACTCTTCATATCTCATCAATTATCTGGAGTAACTCCTTGTTTCCTCAAGCAAGTTTCCTTTTAGTCTAGTTTGGAACTGAAACAAAGCTCTTGTGATACCATGGTTTAGGCAGAAGAGCATGTGTGCAGGTGTACCTCCTTATTACTGCACTATCAAGCTGTGATTGACATGAACAAATGTGTCCCAGAGCTCAGCTTTTACGAGTTTTACAAAAATAAATGGCAAAGTATAGGAGAAAAAGAGACCCTGTTAATGTGGGGGAAGCAGGAGAGGAGGACCAATGTCTTCGCAGATACCAGGGGAACTCTATAGGAGAGGTACATTAGGGCTAGCTCAACCACCAGAAAAAGTCTTAGAGTTGGCTCAAAATAATCCAGTCACCCAGCAGAAACCCCCCAGGAAACCAGTCCTACACTGCCTGCTAACCACTTCACCTACGTTCCCACCATAAGTTATATTTTCTCATTTAGGAGCAAACCCATCACCAAAGCTATTTTCATCCCCTCACTTGTCCAAGTGCTCCTTTTAGGTTGGACAGCAGATAACAAGGATGTGACTTGGCTTGGAGAAACGCGAGCTCATTCTGGAAAGTTACACAAGCCCCAAATGTTCAAATAGGGAGGAGAAGCGTAGATACGAGAGCGTGTCTGGAGACACTGAAGTGATAGAGGGCAGTGAATAAAATATTTGCAAGAAAACACACCTTGAATTCCACTCGCACACATGCATTATGTCACAGAAAAATGAGTGAAAAATCCTTTTTTTTGATGGCCTTGATGCAGAATAGACAGAGCCCTCTCTGGCCCCACTCCAGCACAGCAGCTGAGCAAGGTTTTATTTTAAGGGCATGTGTAATCTCAGTAAAGCAAGTAGGATTACTCATGTGCTTAAAGCTAAGCACAGGTTGAAAATTGCTTCACTGGCTGTAGGCCAGGGTGCTTACCATGTAGGTTATCCTTGCTGCTTTCAGAGCTTCTGGGAGTGTAGATTGGGCCCTGAGACCACCGTCTGGGTGGGATGACAGAGTCCAGAGCAGAGCCACAATGTCAGGAGAAGACCAGAGTGATCAACTTATCAGGGAAAATCATAAAGCTAAATAAAGTTTGTCTACAATATAACAGAGCGCGTGGGCAGATGTGAAAATCGTCTGTAGATATCTGAAGAGAGTAAACACCATTGATAGAGAAAAATTGCTTAGGCAAACACACTGGCAGTGTAATTAAGGTAAATGAGAGGAAATTAAGAAAAGGAAAATTCAAATTAAACACTAGGAACATACTACTGATGAGAGAGTTTACACTGTGGAACTGCTGTCTCAGTTTTGCAACTTCTGCAGTTCTATTTCTCATAAAGTCATCAGGCTTGAATCAAAGAATTGAACATTAATGCTGTGGATTTTTCACTTGGTTTAGTTTTAATTGAAATGTCCTTGCATGGTTCAAGGTACTCCTGTTACACATCAGACCACTCAGTGCCACCTCTACGAGAAGGGAGATAAATGAGCCAAATTATGCTCCAAAAGATACCAGTATCAATCTTCTTCACCTTCACTGTTTTTGAGCAAGTGATGTTGGAGCAATGGAGATCAGATGCTGTTCCCAGCTGCTCAGGTTTAGGCAATGTAACACATTTTGAATGTCTTTTTTTTTTTTTAAATCCTTTATTGTCAAAGAGCTTGTTATACCTTCACGTAATTGCTTCTATCATCTAAAAATAGTCGACACTACAAAATTATTCACACAGCTCTTTCGCGTGTTGAAGCAAACCGCACACTGAGATTTTAATACGAGCAGTCTGCCTAAATCTTGTGTATCATCAAGGGGGAACCAAAGACTGGTGCCAGTGTCACAGTCTCAAGTGAGGGTGGGCCAGCCATTACCTGTGGCTTTGTGTTTCAGATAGCTGATGGCTTTACTTCCACAGAAGATGCGTTGCTGGGTTGATCGGACCCTGAATCCAGATCCATGGGACAATTTGGTCCCAGTGGGAGGACTCCAAAAGAGCTAGACGATGGTGTCTAGAAGAGTTTGCGATGAAGCCATCATCCTTTGGCAGCGCTGCATCCCAGCTTTAGGCAGGGCATATCCTGCTTCTGATCCCATCCTTGTATTTTAATTCTACTTTTGCTTCTGCATAGAAGAAGCCCGTGAGCCCAAATAAACACCATCCGGGGCCCAGACCCATGGGCACACATGGCTGGCAGAGCAAGCAGCTGCAGAGGAATCGTTCCCACTGGCAACAACTGCTTGCCTACAAACCCTCCATGGATCTCTTGGGGATGTTGCATCCAAGCTGGGTGAGAGGGACAGCTGCAAGGACGTAGTGCCCGGTCCGGGCACAGACCACTCTGTCCCTACCCGGGAGTGGGTGTGCAAGGGCGAGGAGAGACCCCAGCCCGGCCCATGCGTTTAGTCACCCCCAGCATCCCCAGCCTGCTGCAAGGGCAGAGGGGCAGCGGGTTCCCACTCTGCCAGCGAGGGTGCAGAGCAGCGGGGTACCCCAGAGCTCTGCAGATGCTTCTCCTCCCTCCGTGGGAGTGAAAACATTAAAAGCACAAAGTGTGTTTTACAGCTTGATTCGTTGCTGTGAGTAGCTTTCTCTGCTATTTGCCTGCTTGAGGTTGCTAGAAGAACCAGCCATGAGAGCAAGGTTTGAGGCTTTGTTTTTCTTCCATGGCAATCACTTTCTTGGTAAAAGTGCCTCTCGTCTACAAAAGCAGCTGGTGGCTGAGAAAATAATTTCAGGGGAGCTCAGTTTCTGAGAAAGCATTGCATGTGCCCCTTACTGTAACACTCCATAAACACTGGTGTCACTGTGAGATCGGACGGCAGTTATCACTGTGTTTCATGATAAACACAGATGGTGTTTATGTTTAAATAAGCCAAATGTGGTAATGAGAGCAAACTTTGAAAGGATTTATTTTTATGTTGTTTCCATTCTGGCGTCCGATAATTAAGGCTGCTGTGACCTGCCTTTTGGAGGAGGAAAATGTATTTATGCAGTGCTATTCAAGTTTCTAAAATAACTCAGGGAGGTTTTGTTTGGTTTTGCTGAAGGACACTGAGCTCCTGTTTCCCAGGAGGCTTTATTGCCCTGCGTTGAAAACTGTAGATCAAGGTTTACAGAGATAATCCGGCTGTAGATTTATGCATGTCTTAACTGTTTCTAAAGCATCCTTTTAAAAATTATTATTCTTTTTTTCTCCAGAAAAATGAAGTTAATGTAGAGTTGGAAAAGTTTTACTCTATTCTGTGTAAGTTCTTACTCCACGCTCATGCAGTAGCATTGACCACCAGTGAAGAGTGTGTTCAGCTGTGTATCTGCCTTCTGGGGCATAGCTCTTCTCTCATCTCCTCTGGAGGTGAGTGTGTTGGGAAGCCCTGTTTAAGATAAACACTGACACATGCAAGTACGCACACAAGTGTTTACGCTAGAGGCAAGATCTTAGAAACAAGTTCTACAGTCTGTGAAGAAGGTGACAGTCTTTTCCAGAGCTCCCTCCACAGCTACGAGCATCCCTGCTCTCCTTGTCCCTAAGGAGCTCCTTCTCCTGCAGGGATGAGCCGCGATTGCTTCACACACACGTTGCAAGCAGCCCTCTTGGAGGAGACCCTGCTTCTCTGCAATGCAAGCACAAAACTTCCCCCAAATTATGATGTTGAAAGCCTGGACCAAATCCATGTGAGTCTGCTCTGAAAGGGCAATCTGACTGCCTGAGCTGGGCCACAGAACACCCTTATTTGTCTTCTGCCTTCAGCACAACACATGGGAAACCTTTCAGCGCTAATGCAACCTTGTGCGACCAGCACTGGCACTAGATGTTTGGACTGAAAGAAATAGGCTGTGACATTTCAGTGGGGTCAGGGTGGAAAAGATGCTAATGTGGCATATCAAGCAAGCTATGACAGACAGCTCCAAAGATGCCTTTCCTCTGAGGGAGGGCCCAGCACCAGCCATGCTGGTCGTTGTTCCTCAGGATTTAAATCTTGCCCCTTGTTATCCCACTGTTTTATTGCACTAAAGGTCACAGACTCCCAGGCACCTCTCCTGTTATCAAATATAACCTGTAGTAGAGCCTCATACACTGAGTTCTTAAATAGCTGTGCCTAAATGTCACTGTTCTGGGAGGAGACTGCGTGCTCCGAGACTGCATGCTCTCTTGGTACAGAGCTACCGCAGGGAAAGCAAACTAAGCAGAACAGAAGAAGAATGTATAATTTCTTNCATACACTGAGTTCTTAAATAGCTGTGCCTAAATGTCACTGTTCTGGGAGGAGACTGCGTGCTCCGAGACTGCATGCTCTCTTGGTACAGAGCTACCGCAGGGAAAGCAAACTAAGCAGAACAGAAGAAGAACGTATAATTTCTTTACATTATTTGAAAATTTTAGCATCATCTTTAGGTAACCATGTAATGCAAACGTCTTTTTAACCATTTGAACTTCCAAGAATACTGGCTTCTTAACAGAAAGCAAAAATCACACTGCATATTTTGTGTCTTTGAGATAAAAATAATATTTTAAATCTTTAGTCTCTCTTCCTGAGGCTTGTCGATACCATGAGGAAGATGCTAGGGTGGTTATTTTCTTCTACAACTGTTACCATTTAAATCGTGGCTGACAAGAGCTGTGTGTAATGGTACTTTCAGGATCCTATAAGACAGCAGCTGTGTTAGAGGCAGCTGTATCTGTTTTCTTCTCTACTTTAGCCTGGCTGTATTTATAGATTTGCACAAGAGGCCTAATTTCCTGCACTGCCAAGCGTCTTCAGCTTCCACCTTTGAAAACGAGCATGAATCAGGGCTGAACACTGGAAGCAGGAAATACTGACTTCCATGGCTACCTCAGCACCACAGCACCAATCGGCAAGATCCCCAAATGCAAATCACAGACTAGCAACTGCTGATGACACCCATTTCTTTTTCAGTGCCACACATAAGTCTATAGGATGCTACTGGTCTATGGAGTCTGTTTCCTGGAAAAGCTGGCCCAGCTGAGGACATTAACTTATTCTTCCAGGGTGAATGCAAAAATTGCTGTTGAAATGGTGACCGGATGACTTGAACGAAAGTGGTGTAGCTACAGGGATGTTACATGCATTAAGCGAGTAACCTATGATGAAAGCTTGGGTAAATGTTGACTTCTGCATGTGTGGAAACCAAGGAAAAAGGCCTGGCAAACTGGTCATTCACAGGGGCAAGCTTAAAAATAAGTCCAAGTTAGTTGTTAGAGTAACTGCTAAACACTCAAGAAACAGGCTTTTATTCCTGGTTGTCCAGATCCCCCTATGACCTTCAGTGATTTCACTTCATACTAGATCCGTATCACCTAGCTTTAGGTATTTAAGGCTCCCGCTGTAATCAGTGGAGAGAGAAAAGCACTTCAGAGAGAATTCATCCAATTCACCTCCAGGAGCACATCTTGGTGGCCTCTGCTGAATCCCCCTGGCTGGTCAATGTCTTCCCTGTGCTGGGGAATCCAAAACTGGATGCAGTATGTAGATGTGGTCTAGCGAGTGCTGATTAGAGGGGATAATGCCTTCCCTCGATCCACTGCAATGCTCCTGTTATTTCAGCCCGTATGAGCAAAGGCTGAGGAACGGTTTGTGCGCCTCATCCTTTTGCCCTGCTTGTACGAAGTGATGGGGCTATAGCGTATTTCCCCGGACCCATTTTCACCCCATGGCAAGAGCAGTGCTACAGCTCCGCTCTGTATGGACCTCCAGGCTTCCCCACAAGGGTGCAGTTGAGTTTCAATGTTTAAGTTCAAGCAGGACTTAATTTTACATCCAGTCTCAAAGACGGGAAATGTCCGGAGAGCAGTTTACTGGGACGTGGGCAATACCCGCTCAGCAGAAAGATTCTGGTCCGCCTTGTCACCAGGGACCCGATATTTTCCCTCGAGAGGACTATCGTGATAATGCAGAACTTAGAATAACGGATTTCTTAAAAGGAACACTGGAATTTGTTTTGATTTTGCAATGACTAAGTAACAAAAATAGTCATGGCCAAACATTAATCCAACAGAAACGAGACACGAAGGATTAAGACATAGAGATCACTAGATTTTCCGTGTCACTTGACTTCAAACAGTTGTTAGGAACCAGGGGAAACAACAGAAGTGCTCGTCTTTTTATAAATACGGCGGTTTTGGGGGAATGCCAACCGCCCTACAGCCGTCCTGAGCTGAGACCTAAAACAGGCTATTGAAGCGCAGCGCAGAAACAAGAAAAATATTTTCAGAGCAGTTGGAAGCGACTGGAGCTGAGCTCCTCTACCAGCAGCGGAGAGCAGAGGTCCCGGGAGCCGTGTCCCTCCCCTGGCTTTGT